>CM055877.1:40191248-40456248 GCA_029582165.1 Portulaca oleracea | reverse complement strand
CAATGAGAACAACACAATCGTGTCCATTCAAACGAAAAGGTTTAATTGGAACCCCAAGATACTGGAAAGGAAGCTGACCTTCTTTAAATCCCAGAATATCCAGAATTCTCTTCTTTTCCATACCGTCCACATTAGCACAAATGACATCAAATTTAGTAGAATTAGGAATAAGACCAGACGCTGCAGAGAATTAAAGCATTGGACAAAACCAAAACACTATCTGAATTCCCATAACAAAACATAAGTAGGTCATCAGCAAAGCACAAATGTGTCAGCTTCAAAGGGGCACAAAATTGGTGATACTTAAACTCAGACACACTTGAGTAATTCTTAATGGTTCTATCAAGATAGTCCATAACCAAGACAAATCAAAGTGGAGAGATTGGGTCACCTTGACGAAGACCACGACCGCTTTTGAAGTATCCATAGGTAGAACCATTAAAACCGACTGAAAACGTAGCCGAGGTGACACAAGTCATAATAAGATCAATAAATTTCCAAGGGAATTTAGAGCCAATAAGAGATTTCGTAGAAAATCCCAGTCGACAGTGTCATAAGCTTTCTGGATATCAACTTTAAGAAGACAACTAGGCTGGGCTCCCTTCCTGTTATAAAATCGAACAAGATCTTCAGCCACCAAAATATTATGAAGGATAGACCTTCCTTCCACAAAAGTTGCTTGAGATATGTCAATAATTTCAGGGAGAACCTCCTGAAGCCTGGTGCACATGATCTTAGTAATAGCCTTGTAAATAACATTGCAGCAAGCAATGGGTCTCAAATCCCCAACTCTAACAAGGCTATTGACTTTTGGGACCATTGTGAGCATTGTACTATTAATCTCTCCTAATAGCTTCCCAGATGAAAAGAAGTTTTTGATAGCAGAAATAACATCACCTCCCACAACAGACCAAAAACCTTTGAAAAAAGAAGCACTAAAACCATCAGGACCAAGACTCTTTGAACCATCCATAGCAAAAAACACCTTCTTAATTTCACAGTCAGTAACTGGCTTGAGCAAACTATCATGAAATTTGCTATCTAATCTTTTCCCTTGAGTAATTATACCAAAGCTTACTTTCCCTATACAATCATGTTTTGAAAAGAAAGATTCAAAATGGTTCGCCAGAAAAAGACCAATCTCATTTTCAGTCTGCAGAAGAGTACCTTCATGATTTTCCAAAAATTGGATTCTGTTGTGGTACTGTCTAGCCTCTTAATCATAGAATAGAAAAAAGCTGTGTTCTTGTCTCCTTTCTTCAGCCAATCCGCTTTGGTCTTTTGCTTCATCAATTTCATAGCCGCTTGAAGAGTATTCTGGTACTCCATCGTGGCCATTTCAACCTTTTCTAGCAGTTCCAGATCACCTGAATTTTGCATAAAAAGGTCCTAACCCTCAACCATAACCTCATAGTCATCTTGAGCTCTTTGAAAAATATCTCCATAAGAAGACTTATGAAGAGAAGAAAGAGGTCCCTTTAGTGCTTTCATTTTAGAAACTAATCTGAACATTGGAGTGCCAGAGAAATTGTGTTTCCAACCTGTAGAGACAATATCATTATAAGAGGGGGAGTCAATCCACATTTTGCAGAATTTGAACCTTCTTTTTGGTCTTTGAGACTGTGAGGCCAGCTGAATAACCAAGGAAGAATGATCTAATATACCATGAGCAAGAGCAACATAAGAGATAGAATCAAACAAGAGCAGCCCCTCAGAATTCACTAAAGCTCGATCAATACAAGAGAGAATCCTCTTATTATGCCAAGTGAACCTATTTCCAGAATGTTTCACCTCATAGAAATTGAAATCATTCATGAAATTTCAGAAGTCAACAATTTCTTCAGCAATGATGAGATTGCCTCCAATTATGTCCTCAAACTCCAACACATGGTTAAAGTCACCAGCTATAACCCAAGGTGTAGAACAATTCACAGCTATAGTAGCAAGGCCATCCCAAAGAAGCCTTCTAACTTCCAAATCATTGTCTCCATATAATAAAGAAACCAAAAACTCATACTGACCAGAGGATATCTTGCAATGAATGAATTGATCATGAATCTCAACAGCTTAGACTGAAAGACCTCCCTTCCAAAGTACCCAAATCCTACTTCTTCTTGTAGCAGTGGCATTATAAAGTAGATTCCAACTAGCACCTATATTATTCTTGATAGCTTCACATTTCGCCTCAGTTACTTTAGTTTCCATCAGGCCTACTAAGTTGAAATTATTCATCTAAAGGAAATGCTTCACGCCATCCTGTTTATTCGGGCCATTCAACCCTCTAACATTCCAAGAAAGCAATTTATCCATGATCAATAGTACTACTGGTGCCAGGAATATCACTCTCCTCAAGTATTCCAAGTTCAGGAATAGGAGTGAGTAGAACATGCCATGATCTTACAACAATGTTAGTAATTGGAGTATCAGGCCTCACATTCCCCCTTTTAGGCCCCATTTGTTGGTTGTCAACCTTTGAATTGACAGTAGTTGTAAATCCAGACTGTTTATCTTTCTGTTACCATTGATTGCTCTTCTTCTTCCTGCAGTTTTCCGTACAATGCCGAAAAAACTTACATTTAGAACAGATTACAGGACGCCACTCATAATCAATCTTCTGTGTATAAGAATATCCATCATCATCAATCAAAGGAATAGACTCAGGGAAAGGATGATCAATGTCCATTTTCACTAATATACGAGTGAATCTCATCATTGATTTATCCTTTATATATGAATCAGCCAATAAAGGAACTCCCAATATACTTCCAATCTTGCTAAGACTGTCCTTGCTCCAATATTTCCAGTTTAAACCAGGAAGTTTAATCCAAATTGGCATAGAGAAATTCTTATCAGGAATAGTAGTATCACCCAATTCCCATTTCTTCATCAACAGAGGCTTCTTGTCAAAATATAACACATGCTTAGCAAGGTCTTTATCACGAGCAGCAATAGAAGTAAACCTAAAGATAAACGATCATTCCTTACACCAAATTATTTTATCCAAACCCTTATTTCCCCACATTCTTCTAGCAAACATTTCCATAATAGATAGAAGAGGTCTAGCTCCCAATACAAAACCCAGAATAGAGGATTCCAAGAAAATAACCTCAGAAATTATATCATCAGAAGAGATTTGATGAGTTAAGATTCCATCAACCTTCAACGGAGGGACGAAATCTAATCTCATATGGCTATCATCCGAAACAGCATCAGTCTCCGATTCGGCTTTAGCAGAACTCTCCGAATGACCTGTACCTTTCTCACTTACCTCCGGAATATCCTTGTCTCCCATAGTGATGCACAAAGGAGTTTCCTCTTCAAAACCATCAATGTCAAATTCATTCGGTACCAAATCAACATCAGGATCAAATTGATCCTCAAGAGTAGCTGAATTTTGAATTAAGACTTCCGGAGATTCAAAATCATCAGAAGTCTTCTTCTTCCTTGCAGATCGAGCGGCTCGTTTTCTTCCCCGCGATTGCCCCATAGCTGCTATGCGCTAGGGCATTTTCTATCATATTATATATATATATATATATATATATATATATATATATATATATATATATATATATATATATATATAATATAGATATATATTATATATATATATATTATATATATATATATGTGATTAGCTAAGTGTCACCCCTAACCTATTTGGTGTCGCCCTTACCTTGCTGAGGGCCGCAGGTTACATAGGAGAAGGTTTCCTACTTATTCACATAGCAATTCTTTTTGGTTCGCATATTTCGAGATAAAACGCGGCCTGAGAGAGGTTTACTCTCCCAGCGTGGTTCTTTCCATACGTATACGAGGTACTTAAGGGACAAGGTGCCGCTAACCACCCACGCCAAACCACGTTGGTGAAACAACAGATTTTTCTATTTTTCTTCTTTTTAGTTTTCTTTTTATTTCTTTTATTTACCGGGTTTTTCCAAGATCGATACGGCCCTCCGAAAAGGGGTAACCCTCCCAACTTGTGTTGCTCCATTCGTAAATGAAGTACTTAAGGGGTGTGACTATCGTCCATTCACGCCAACCCTTGTTGGTTTCGCAAGATTGCTAAGAGCGAGAAAAAACATGAAAACCAACGCTAAAGTACCTAAGCCAAGAACTTTCCAAAAACAGACTTCAAGGTGAAAGAGGGTGATGTTACCGCTTTACGAAGGTGAATCAGATTATTGAAAAAATATGACACACCTAAGGACTAGGTTTGGCATGTACATAAAGACTGTTTTCACCTAATTAACGCAACTATCTAATCAGCTAAGGCATAAAAGAAAGCATAAACGATTCCTAAAAGAAGAAAAATAAAAACTCTTTAGGGATTTCACTGGATTTTTCTCTTTTTTCTCAGGTCATAAACAGCAAAAGGCAAACAAAGCCTAAACCTTGATAAACTACCCCGATAAGAAATATTCCCCCCCCCCCCCCCGCGCAACACACACACTTGAATTGCACATTGTCCTCATTGTGAGGGTAGAGTCTCGAAAAAGGGTCAAAACACACAAAAACAGGAAACGTGGTGGTGACCCGAGCCCACACGGCTCCAACATCCAGAATAACCAACATAGACATACTAGGGCACACCACCTAAAGGAAAAACGAGCATGCAACAAGGTATATACACTGAATAAAAGAAAAGAGAAAAAGAAAGAGAAAGATGGAACGAGCTTACCAGAAGGTCTTCACAAGATGCAATACACGAAGCGACATCCACGAAAAGGGAAACAAAGAAACAAAGTTGTTAATGGAAAACAATGCAACCTAGCTACATGCTTAACTATCATGCAAAAGATACAAAAAATGCAATTGCAAAAATAAAAACTATGTTATGTATGCCTGATGAATCTAAGAAAGGAAGAAATGAAAATGCAAAAAGATATAAACTAAGAACACACCGAAAACAAGCCAAAGAAAACAAAAGAAAATCTCACACCTCCTATGTACATGCTCAAGCTATATACAAAGCATTCCAACCAAGAACCCATCAAACGTCACCAATAGAGCGTTGAAGTTAATTCTGGAGAAAACTGTGAATACCGTGAGGAAAGTTTGAGCGGAAAAGCTTGATGATGCTCTTTGGGAATGTAGGACGCCGTTCATGACACCGATCGGGAGAAAGCCATACCGACTTGTCTTCGAGAAGGCGTTTCGGTTACATGTGGAGCTAGAGTATAAGACATTTTGGGCCATTCGCCAGGTCAACTTGGATGCCAACGTAGCGACAGAGAATCGCCTCTTCAACTGGAGGGGCTCGAGGAGCATCGAATGATAGCCTACAACGAAAACAAGTTGTACAAGAAGCGCACCAAGGCATTTCACGACAAGTGCATCAACCATCGGGAGTTTCGGGAAGGTGAGTTGGTTCTACTGTTAAATTCGCGTCTCCGTTTGTTTCCCGGTAAGCATAGGACTAGGTGGTCCGGGCCCTTTATGATTGTCAAGGTACACAGCTTCTGCGTGCTGGAGCTTCGTCACAAGGATGGTGGAACCTTGAAGGTGAACTCGTCGAGGGTTAAGCATTATGAGGATAACGAGGAAGACAAGATCCTCTAAGATGTTCGCCTCATCAACCTCGGAGTTGAATGTTAGAGATAAATATGGCCAAGCTCGGGATCTAAAACAAGCGCTTCATTAAAGGCAGCCCATGTTTGTATATGATGTATTAGTTCTAGGTTTTGAAAAAAAAAAAGAATAAAAAAGAGGAATTGAAAAGAAAGAAAAAAGAGAGTAAGCAAGAAAAATAAAAAAAATGAGAATAGAAAAAAATACGATCGGGAGCGAAAGTTGGTGGTTTCGAGGGTGTTTGTGTGCCTTGAGACTATGCTTGAAGACCCTAGAGTAGTATGAGTGAGCTTAAGGGAGATAAGTGAGAAAAAAGAGTTAGAATTTTTAGAGCTTGCAGCTCAAAAAGGGAGAGAAGACAGAACAGGCCTCACAACCGTGACAAGCACCAAGTTCTGGGTTTTATCTCTTTATGGGTCACGGTCGTGAGACCACTCGTCATGGTCGTGATCCCTAAAACCCACATTTTAGTCTCCAAAACAGAAACATCCTCACGGCCATGCGGGTCCCCTACCACATGTGTGAGCTTCAGATCATTAGACTTCAGCAGCTGGACAGAAGCTACCTCACGGTCGTGACACTTTGGCATCACGCCCGTGAGACACCCTGAACTTTTGCTGAAATTTCGTCCATCATGACCGTGAGAGGCACTGTCACACCCATGACAGAACAAGGTTTTGCAAATTAAACAGAGTATCGAGGCTCTTTTTCCTCATTCTCCCGAATTCCTCTCCCTCTCACGCCCGTCCGCACCCCTACAAACACTCGCTCTCAACTTTTCCAGCCCATACGCCGCCTGTTCACCAAAAACAACCCTCGCCGCCTAGCCACAATCTGCCGCCATCCTCTGCTCTCTCCCTCTTTCCTCCCTGTTCGAATCTTCATTCAAAAACCCATATCCAAAAAAAATCCCTTACTCCCCAGAACAAGCCATTTGCTCAGCCACGTCACCACCCTTTACCACCCTTTTCGGCCAACTCCTTGTCCGAATCTACCTTGCCCTGATCGGATTCCAACCCATCCACCTTACCTGCACCTTCAAACCACCTCCCTCAGCCCCAATCGTCCACCATTAGCACTCAACTCCCTTGCTCGAGCAGAATCCAACCCAGCTCACACCCTCTTCTTCACCTTCACCATGCTACCTTAGCTTTCTACCTCACCAACCCTAAACCCTAACCCTCCAACGACTCCACCTAAACATTAAACCCTCATTAGCCTTAACCCTTCCCTCCTGCCCTACCCCCGTTCACCAATTCCTCACAAACCCTAAACCCTAACCCTTTGAACCCTAATCCACCATATCTAACCTTCATTGCAACCCTTCAAGCCTAGTTTTGAGTTCACCAAAAGGTCAAGAAGCATCGATTCGGTTTCAAAATGGGACATTCATCATCCGTACTTGGGTTTCCTTAGTTGGAAATGCATCAATGGCATCAAGGAGAAAGCATGTGCGACACTCTTCTAACATTCCAGAGGTCGCTGCTCCTTCATTGTACTCAGGTATGGCTCCAGAGAACCGCACTGAAACGGGAAAATTGGAATATGATGTTAATGCTAGAATCACTTTCCACATGGACGAATTATTTAAGGCAAAATATGAATCTTTCAAAAACCGAAAAGTATATTTTCTATATATTTATCACGATGATACTTGCAAACAATTTTTCATGGGGCGTAGTCTCAAGGTATTAATTGAAAGAATGGGATTACTATTTATAAAGATAGACACACCGATTTATAATCAACCTATTTTGGAGTTCTTGAGTGAGAGAAATGGTCACCCAGATGCCAGATTGAGCTATAGAGTAGGTGGTAGGCTGACCACACTAACATTGGAAGAGCATAACTCGCGGCTCGAGCTCCCCTCCGAGGGCACCAAGAATTGTCACGCATCCGTCATCGAGCAGCAGAAGGCCATCACATGCCATAGGAGGAGACCTTTAACCCCTAAGTTCTCCGGCACACCTCTGTACCATGATCCAATTTTATCAAGGGCCACAGATATCTGCAACTCGTCCACATGATATTTTCATCGACTCATCTACAATTCCATGTTTGGGCATGATGAGAATAGGAACCAAGTTAGAAAGGATGATGTTTTTATCATCTCCAACGCCCTAAAGGGAGAGTTAGTGAACACTGGGTCCTGTATCTTGCACCAACTAGTATCCATCAGCGGCCTTGCAACTAAATCGATTATTGGGATGGGGCTCATAATCTGTTCCATCCTAGACCACACTAATTATCGGGCCTACTTGAGGAAGTACCGGCCTCACATCACTTGTGCATGGCTGGATGGCGCGACATTGTTTAATATGTAGATTATTAAGCCACATAAAACGGGTGCATTGATCCACTCATACTACCATGGTTCGACAAAGTCCTGTGGCATGCTCCTCAATTTAAAGTGGGCTGAGATTGTTATCGATGTCACCAAGCGACAAGACGGGTCCTGTGACACCCGGGATGGAGGTGGGGACGATGGTGATGATTCAGATGATGGGGAAGAAGAGTAGGAGCAAGAAGAAGAAGAGTAGGGGGACGAGGAGTATAAGGAAGGCGAATATAGGAGGGAGCCTTAGGATTTCCACGAGTTCCGCAGAGAACTCAATGAGGTTCACCATAACCTCGATCACCTCTCATTAGAGGTCAACCAGGACCAGTTGATGATCCAGGGAATTTAATCCACCTTGGAGACTTAAGGTTCTGTTCTCCACCACCGACCTGACCTGCCATTATTATTCGTTGGGAGATTGCCAACCAGCACCACCATGGTGGCACCATCCGGCGTATCCTCCACCACCACCCCCTCTCGAGGGCACCTACCGTTGATTGTGACTTCCCCCCATCCCCCTCCTCCCTATGGTCATGCGTTGATTTGTGCATTTAGTTGCATCACATGTTAGGAGGATGCTCGTAGTAGGTGGGTTGTGCCTCTAGTTTGCTTGATTCCTCGAGGGTGTTGTTGTCCCCTCACCATTGATCATTTTAGTGTTTCAGTCATGATTAGATGTTTTGGGCGGGTTGGTAGCATTCCACCCCCGATTACCTCCTCAGAAACCTCGAGATAGGGATCGGGGTTTATCATAGCCAATGTACATTTGTAAATAGATTTCATTCCCATAGTTCGGTAGTTTGTTTTTCACTTTTTAGTTTGAGTCTAAATTTAGTTTATTATCATTCAGTATGCATTTTAATCTCTTTTTCATTCGTTTACACTTCCATTCATTGCATAATAGTTAGATGCATATAGTATAGGATACATTGTTTTTCCTAACCTTTGTGTCTTCCTTTCCCTTCGTGGAGTGAGCTTCGCATATGTGCACTTTGAAGACGCTTTTGGTAAAATCACTCAATTCTTCCCTTTTTCATTACATTTGAATTGTATATATGTAGTGATTTAGGTTTCTATACCCGGTTGATTATTGTTCTTCTCGAGGAGCAAGGGGCCTTGGTTAAAGTTATATAGGTCTAGGTATGGATTAAGATCGCTAGGGGAATAGAACTTTTAATGGATCGGTAAGCAAAACAAAACAAAGAACAATGTATGGTTCAGTCAAGGTGAGACAATGGGCTTCGGGGGTTTTCAGGACGCGAACGGGATCAAGAAAGTGGGTTTTGCAATAAGGGAGCAACAAGAGAAGAAAATCAAATGGAAATTCCGCTAGAAAAGACCCACCGGCCTCCCCCTTTCGAGGGTAGTCCAGATTAACTACCTCAAAGTGCACCATGAACCCGGAGGGTTAATGAAACGAAATTCTCTAGCTAACCTGCTTCCAATTTTCATGGGCGAGCATTAGCTATGCCCTCTCTAACCTGCCATTGACAAGTGATCGATGCACTCGGGAACTTTCGAACCCAAATACATCGCACTTGAAGGAAGGATTGGAGTGGGAAGGTGATTTTCCACCTAATTACTCACTAAAAGCGCTAACCCATTCCTCATCTCCTATCCACATCCCTAATTACCCCTAACCCATAGGGTTTCTAGTTACTAATCATGCTAATTACTAAACTAACATTCACAAAGCAAAGCAACTCGTGATCACAAAACTATCAAAACAATAAGCTAGCAATTGTAATAATCAAAGAGTAATCAATCACAAATTGATGATCAAACTAGTAATTAACACTAGTTAGAAGAAGTAAAGGATAAGGAATACTTAGCAAAGTAATTAGGACCAAGGATGATCAAGAATAAGGATGAACTTCACACTCCAATGCAAAAAATAACTTCAATCTTCAATAAAAACTTCAATCCAATCAAGAATCCAAGTACAAATTCACTAATCACACCCTAATCTCTCACCAATTACCTAAGATGGACAGTAGAGACTCACCAATTCTCTCTCTAAAAATATCTCCCTAATAAAATCGTCACAAAACATTTATATACAAAGCATGGAGGTTGCATAAAACGTAACCATTTCGGCCGACTAAACGCGTGAAAATTGCAGGTCATCGCAGGCGTGACAGAGTGAAAACCAAGGGCGATTCTTCGGACAGCGCGAGTTCGCGGCCGCTACCATATTGGTCATGGGCGCGACCCTCCTGGGGAAAGTTTTCCTCCTGACATTTCTCCAACTGGCGTCGCGGGCGCGACGGCCTCCTGGAAGATTTCCTCTTGAGCGTGGCGCCCGCTACAGACCAACTGGGCATGAACAACATAGCTTTGTCGCGCCCGCTACAAAGCTTGTAGCGGGTGCGATGGTCTGTGATTGGTTCCTTCATAGGGTTTTGCGGCCCCAGCTTTGCTTCCTTTTGTTCTTTGGGTCGGCTTGTCTCGTGAAATCCTTCAAGACAAAAAGCCTCAAAATGGCTTCTATGCTTTGATTTTCTCCATAAACGCAAGAAACCTAAAAAGAACTAAAAACAAAGTAAAAAGCATGAAAGTAAACCGGAATCAAGCCAAAAGACCAAATCCAAGAGCATTATTTAGGCCTAAAAATGGGCCTAAACACCCCGTCCCCTATCATGCACTTAGTTCCCTAACCCGCCTCATCAATCAAATGGAAGAAGTAAACATGAACAAACAAGGACACATAGGTTGGAAAACTGCCAATCCTTAAGGTTTTCAACCCTGACATCTCATGTTGAGCGAGAATCCTCTTGCGCAAGTGCAAGTGGGCCCTAATTAATCCTTTCTAACTTAAGTCGGTCGGCTAGAGTTGCTTTCATGCTCGAGCTCAGGATTTATTTACCAACTTAACTTTCACTCTTTATTTTTCTTTCAACATTTCTTTTCCATCTTTTCTTTTCTTTCTCTTTCTCATTTTTTCTTTTTCTTTTTGCTTTTTCTTCTTCTTTTTTTTTTCTTTCTTTTTCTTTTCTGTTGCCTTTCTCTTTTTCTTCTTTTCTAATTTCTATGGGCGTCAGGTTTTTTCGGGAATTGGATCGGCCTTCGCAATGGGTCACCCTCCAATTCGGGTTGCTCCATTCGTGCGCCATCAACCCACACCAACCCTCATTGGTGATATCGATATTATTCATTAATTAAGGAGAGCAAGAGCATTGAACAACTAAAACTGTCCAACTTTGGGCAAGAAAGTCACAATCGGGGCGTGTAAGGATGAGGACTCTACTTTCACATTCAATGTTAAGGTATAATAAAGGTAAATCATGGCAGTAATCCTTCCTAGAGCCTATTATTGTTCATATCTGCCACTTCCAAGCGATTAAGTTGGCCAATTAGGCAACTACCTACACGATTGTGAATGAAAGCATCTTCTAAAAGAAAAGAAACTCTTTTGGGGTTTTTCATAACTTTTCCCCTTTTTTCTTTCATTTTCCACTAAAATTTTTCAAATTTTAGGAAAAAACTAAGAAAAAGAAAAAATAAAATGCTATGCTAGGTGGCCTACCCTCAACATGAATAACCCCCCCCCCCCCCACACCCACACACACACTTAAAACGCCAAAATGTCCTCACTGTGGAAAGGGTGTCTCATGAAAGGTTGAGAAACTAAGAAAAGTACATCAACAAACATATATACTTAAAACACCTAGCATGACAAAGGTGGCGCCCGAGCCCACACGGCTCCATCAAAAAGCAAAATCAAGCATGTAAACGGATCACAAACATATAAACTAAAAATAGAAGAGTGGAAAGAGGTTACCTCGAAATCTTCATTTATGAACAACTCAATCTGCGATCCGAAGTAGTCATGCACAAAGGGTTAGTATATGACAACAAATGCAATCCTAAGTACATAGACTCTAGCATGCAGGATTAAAACACAAAAGGAACTAACTAACTAAAAAAGGAAAGGAATGAAATAAAAACTATTCACTAAATATACATTGCCAGGAACATACCTCAACCCTAAATCTCACTCGTTGAGGCGGGGATTAACGGTGGAATAACTCACCAAACCCGGTCCTACGTCTGATGAATCAAACGCAAACCATATCACCGCACCAGATTAACCCAATGGAAAGAGTTCAACACAACAACCGGGACTACGCCAGGACAAGGGCATAATGAATTACATGAAACCAACAACACATGCCAACAACAGACCTAACAAACCCATATCAGCGACTCCTTCCTCCACTAATTCTACGTTGTAAGCTTTCCATGCATAATGGGCTTGTAGATATGGATCCACAATTGGGATCTGGGCTGCACTTGACCATGTCTATTGGTATTTTACCTTGGGAAGTCCTATGTGTTGGGCCACAAATTTCATTTCCGTCAAGTGCTTTTGTGTTAAACTCTAGTAGTGAAGTCATTCAAGAATGGGCTTCTGAATATGAGGTTCTGCCTCATCTGAATGAGCCTTTGGGTTATCCAAGATATGCTCCTCTCATGGCCTCCTTGGATGTAGTTGAACCATCGCCGGATTGTGATCCAACTTCTAGTTTTCTGCAAGATTTATTGGAACTTTCAAGTCCGCCATATAACAGTCCGACATCCCCCTCTATGCTGAATTCTGGATGGCTTCTTCCACCTCAGAGGAATCGGCATACTATCTCCTAGTGTAGGAGCCTGCCACAGAGTAGATTTGGCCATCGCAGTGGAGGATGCTCAACAGGACTTGCACCCCAATGAGCCGTAGGTATTCGTGGGACTTTCTCAAGTGATTAGTTTGTCCCCTTCGAGTACTGAACAACGAAAAGCTTTTCCTCCTTCACTGCTCTGACTTCTCGCAAAGCTCTTAAATGGTCGCATTCATGCTCGGAGGGATTCCCTATCACTGTGATGAAGAAGATGAGATAAAAGAATTCCATTAGTTGCATATCAAGAAATGTCGATATCCACCACAAGTAGCTTCATCTGTGTCGGATCTTGCTTTTTCGGGTATCTTTGAAAGGGTGTCGGGGGCAGTCTTTCAAGTGCCCCTCTATAGCCCATGATGAGATTGGGTGTTTGAAATAGCAGGGATGGGTGATGCAGAGTCCTCTACAATTCAGTATTTAAAACTGTTTGCAAAACTCTGTTGTATATGACATGCTTGCGTTGTTGGAAACCAAAAAACCGATTGCTGAAGGGCGTCCTCTTTTGCTTAAAATAGGGTTTAAAAATGTATTGGGCATAGATGCCCTAGGTAGATGGGGGGTATTCTTGTTGGGTGGCGATATCATTTTCCAGCGAATTCGGCAGTTGTAAATATAAATTATGTAATTATGAAGATCAAAGCTAGTGTGGAATCTATTTCGTATGCTTGTTTTGTTTATGGAGCACAGGATGTTCAAAATCGTGTACTGGACAGAAATAAGTTGGAGGAAGACTTAATCAGATTATAGGCCCCTAATGTAGTGATGGGCGACTTCAACCAGGTTGTATATGGGGAGCAAAAGTTGGGAGGACAAGAACAAATTAGGGGCCAACAAAATTTTCTAATCTGGCAGCATCGGTGACAATGTCAAGAAATTCCTTTTTCTAGTATCCCGTATACATGGACCAATATGCGAATGGGACAGAACCAGATTTAGGAACGCCTTAATAGAGCGTATGCAATAGAATCATGGTTAGACATGTTCCCTGCAAGCTACCTATTATCATCCGATCTTGGTTTCAGATCATTCGTTGATTGTTTGACATGTTCTACAACTGTATTCGAAAAAGAAGAAGTTGTTTTGTCTGGCATCCTGGGTTACACTATTGCAGGAGTTCCAACAGTAAGTCTAACAAATTTCCGAATCATCCAATCTCGATTCCCAATTATATGTTTTTATCTGTAAATTAGCAGCAACAAGGAAGGCTAGTAAGGAGCTATGCTTGCAACACAAAAATGCTGAAACCTCGAGTATTTCAGCCCAAATGGATGAGATTTAGGATTTACAAGAAATTTTGGAGTGCTCGGATAAAAATGCCACTAAACTTTCCGATTTAGGCAAAAATGTCACTAAACTATTAAAATTGTTAAAACTATCCCTTAACTTTTCATTATGATCAAAAATGTCACTCAACCCGTTGTTAGTTCCCTCTTGACTGGTTGTAGCCGGTTAATAATAGTTTACAATTTTTTGAAAAAATTTGACTTCAAAATAGAAAAGGAAAAAGGGTAACTGAACGCTTTCATCAGTTCCCTCCATTCTCAGCACCCCCAACCTGCAGCTCTTCTTCTTCCCCACGCTTTCTCTGAAACCAGAAGGCCACATACTCGACGAAACCCTAAACCCTAAAAACGAAAAACCCAGAATTACCCAGCTGTGGTTGTGAAAGACGGCGGCAAGTTGGTCGGAAGGAGTTGTAGTCGATGATGGTGAATCGGTGATGTCGCAGTAGCCGATCAACTTCTTTGATCGAACAGTTAAAGTTGAAATCAGATAAGCTTAAATTGTATACATTTTTGCCGGTTTTGAAGATTTTGAGTGTAACCCTAAATGCTCTGTTTTGTGTTGTCGTTGAAAGTAAGGTTCTGGATTTTAGTCTGGTGTTTTGTATGTGTAATTGCTATACTATGGTCTTCAGAGTGGAAAGATTCACACAAATATACCATTGATCAACTTGTCATGAACTTCCATCAAATACCTTTCATATTTCAATGAAGAGTTGCTACTGTCATTGTGCACTACTATTGTTTCTTCTGGCTGTATGTCGAGGATTGTTGTCCAGTTGGCAAGTTTGATGATTTCTTTTGTGCTTTTGATTGAATTGTTCAGATGTTGTACTATGATTGCCTATTGACCCTTGTGTGTTATTTGGCACATTGGTTTTTGAATATAAGGGCCTTTTGTGCCCGTAATTATAAAAAAAAAAAAATTGTGTAATTGTCATACTAATGTAATTTGTTATCAAACTTTGCTCTTGTACAGTGCTTGGCAGAATGGGTATGAAAATATTTTTGTTCCATGTGGGTGAATTTCAAAGGGCCCCAAATTTAGTTTATGGTCAAGGGGAGTGTAGTGAGGTAGAATGTAACCCAGATTACCTTAGTGTAGGTGATCTTATGGAGATGGTTGTGAAGAGAGGATATCCAGATGTTAATATTAAAAAATTGTACTTTGTAAGACCTGGATGTTCTTTGGGTACTGGTTTGGTTGCTATTAAGGGAGACGATGAGATAAGGGAGATAATTGAAATTTTGGTGAAAAATTGTTCTGTGAGTGTATATGTTGAGCATGAGGGTCATGAGGAGGGGGACAATGATGTTGAATATTTTCCTAAGGAATATGGAGATGAGTTTGGATATTGGGAGTTTTCTTGTGACAGTGGGTCTGATGTTGATGATGAGGAGGCAATAGAGGCTAGGAATATGACAATTCAATTGAAAGATGCAGCTGAGGCTGAAAGGGAAGCAATATCAATTGAGAATGCAGTGGTAGTTGAAGGTGAGGAGATAGAGGGTGAGTACCATGATTCAGACAATGCAGACAGTCCTTACACAGATAGTGATGAAGGAGAGAAAGGAAGAGATGTGACAAACAGTAGGATTATTGATAGGAATAGAAAGAGGAAGAAGCGGGTAAGGTTTGGAAGATATCACCCAGGATTGAAAATGTTGGAGGCTGGCATGGTGTTTCCAGACAATAAATCTTGCAAGAAGGCAGTTGATGACTATAGGATTAGAGGGGGGTACAATTTGAGGGTGACCAAGAGTGATAAGGATAGATTACAACTCAAATGTGCTGCTGAGGGTTGTGAATGGAGATTTTGGGTATCCAAAGTAAAAAAAGAGATGTCTTTTGAAGTAAAGACACTAGATATACCACACACATGTATACCCTACAGCTTCGAGGCTGGGCAGAGGAACATGTCCACTGAATGGTTGGCTGAGAATTATGTTGATCTCTTTAGACTTCAACCTTCATTTAGGGCAAGGGATTTGCAATCAAAAATCAAGTTAGATTTGAACTTCAATGCAACTTTGTGCATGTGTGTTAGAGCAAGGAGCATGGCTTTGGCCTCAATTGTGGGTGACTATAGGGCACAGTTTGAGCAACTTAGGGACTATCTAAATAAAGTGCTCACTAAAAACCTAGGCGCAACAGTTAGGTTGATGACAACCTTGAATGAAGAACAAAAGCATGTTTTCAAGTTTCTCTACCTATGTCCTGGGCCTTTGAAGCAGGGCTTTTTGGAAGGGTGTAGGAGAATTGTTTCGGTGGATGCATGTTTCTTGAAAGGACCATGGGATGGTCAACTATTTGTCGCTGTTGGAAGAGATGCCAATGATCAAATGTACCATGTGGCATGGGGGGTTGGACAAAGTGAAAGCAAGGAAATTTGGGGTTGGTTTTTGGAGGAGTTACAAAGGGATTTGAACATTGGAGATGGTTTCAAGTGGACTTACATTTCAGATCAGCAGAAGGTAATTCACATTACCTTGTAGTTAAATTGATAAGCTTTATCTCACAACATTTCTTAATTTTTATGATTTATTCATTATTATTTATTATTTACTGGCAGGGTTTGGAGTCTATCATTAAGGAGGCTTTCCCTAGATCCGAGCATAGGATGTGTGCAAGGCATGTGTATGCAAATTTGAGAAAACATTAGAGAGGGAAAGCATTCAGAAATGCGTTTTGGAGGATAGCAAAGGCTACTAATGAGGTTCATTTGGAGAGATATGTGAATGAGATGAAGGAACTAGATCCCAATGCTTTTGAGTTTCTGAAAAAGAAAGGGCTTGAACATTTCAGTAGGAGGTACTTTGGAACTTTTGCTCATTGTGACTCAGTCGACAATAACATGGCTGAGATATTCAATGCATTCATTATTGAGGCTAGGTACCAACCCATAGTTTCCATGCTTAGGACTGTATATAAGCTTGTCATGAAGAGAATTGCACAGAAGCAAGTTTGGGCAAACAAAATTGAATGTCCAATAGCACCTAGGATAAGGAAGAAATAAGAAAAAAGAATTGAAAGTGCAAGATATTGGGAAGCTGTGAGGGCGGGGGTCTTTACAGTGTGATTCATGGAAGAGAGGAGTTTGTTGTTGATTTGAACAACAAATCATGCTCATGTAGATCATGGGAGTTGAGTGGCATTCCTTGTTGTCATGCAACAGCTGTTTTTAGGGAGGAGAGACTTAAACCAGAGGCTTTTGTACATGACTGTTACTCAGTGCAACACCTGAGAGCAACTTATTCTCATACGTTGAAGCCCATCAATGGAGAAGGTATGTGGGCCAAATCAGCTGGAGAAACAGTGTATGCACCATACTTCAAGCCAAAGAGAAAAATGACCTCCAAGTACTTTAGACGACCTGAGGCTGGGGAAAAATCAGGACCTAGAGCAGGAAGAGTGAGCAAGGTAGGGAAAAAAATGCACTGCTCGGTTTGTGGAGATGAAGGTCACAATAAGAGAGGTTGTGAAAAATTCCTTCATTTTCATCCCAATACCAGGTAAACATTCTATCTTTGTTGTTTGTATGTTATTTGTGCAATTTTAAGTGATTTTAAAAATTCTTTTGTTCTGTACAAATTGACACAAGGGAGAGGCCAAAGGCAAAGGAACACCAATAGTCATCAAGCTAACCAACCACCACCACCACCACCACCACCACCACAACCTCAACAATTGCTCCCACCACCGCCACCACCACCACCACTACCTCATGAACACTTACTACCACCACCACCACCACCACTACCACAGTCCCCACCACCTCAGTCCCAACACTCTATTGAACCACCCCCATCCCCTGAAACACAACCCCCACCTCCGTCACCACAAGGACTCAACCAACACAACCCCAAAGACCATCTAAGTTGCAGGTAAGAAACTACCATGGGCTGCCTTTTTATTTTTATAATGTTTTAATTTTTCCAATGTTTTAGGTTAAATTCACTTCTTTTGTAATTTATGTTGTCCTTCTCTTTCCAAGTCATTTTTTATTGTTACATTTATGACATATAAGTCACTTTTTCAATTATAAATGTTTACTAAGGACCAAAAATTGTAGAAAACCATGAATTTTATAATAGAATGTTTGACCATATCAGTTTGATATGTGTGCTAGGCTTTTGGAGGGAAAGCATCAAAGTTTGTGAAGAAACCACGTATGAAATTTACCCCTCCAGGGACTAAGATCATCCTTCCCAAGAATTTCAAGCCACCCACCAAAAAGAATGTTGCTGCTTCTGCTTGTGGTCCATCAGCAGCTGCTGCTTCTGCTACTGCATCTGTTTCTTCTGGAAAAACAGTTAAGTTTGGGAGAACTTCTGCCATGTTGTGGTTTACTTGTTCATCTGTTTCTTCTTCTACACTTCAGTCTGTTGTTGCCAATGATGCTGCCATCACTGCTGGTCCAAAACAAACACCTACTGTCTATTCAGCAAATCATACAAGTCCAAGATGAGTAGTCGGAGTAGTTCATTTTTTGTGTATAGCAAGACAGTTATTGGATGGTTGTGTTACATATTGTCTTCTATTGATCTATGTTTTGGAACATTTTAGGGGCAATCAAACTATGCCTCTGTTTTGGTTCATTGTAGGGCAAACAAACTGAGCCTCTATTTTTGGCACAACTTTGAATTTATGTTCATTGTAGGGCAAGCATCTTTTGGCACAACAGTGAATTTTGGCGAACAAAGTATGCCTCTGTTTTGGTTCATTGTAGGGCAAACAGTCATGTAACACATTTGGTTCAGGTTATAGTTCAAGTTATGCCTCTCTTTTAGGCACAATTGTGAATTTTGGCCAACAAAGTATGCCTCTCTTTTTGGTACAATTGTGAATTTTGCTCAAATTTTGCTTCAGATTATGGTTCAGGTTATGCCTCTGTTTTGCCTCTCTTTTGGTTCTTTGACAAGTCATCAAATTATGCTTCGGTTATGCTGTGTTATTGTTTCACATTTTTTTACACAACTGTGCATCAGCAGCCATGTTTGTTGGTTAAGTAATACACATTTCACAATAGTCAAATAATGCATCCCACAATACACATTTTTTGCAACAACTGTTAATTTTAAAAGTTATATACCAACAAAATTTACATATCAATTCACCAAAATATTGCTTCTTTCATTCAAATAATTTAGCATTTACATAATAATGCAGCCCAATTCAAGTCAAATACATTGACATTTCATTGTCAAACTATCCATTCTATTCTACTACAACTTCATGTTATCTACAATAACCAAAATGATCCCTAAAATACACACTTCACAGCCAATTTCAGACAACATCAGCAGCCCCTGCTTGAGCAAAAGTCAGATGATCCAGTTTGAGCATCAGTGAGGAAACACCAAAATAGTTAACACCCTAAGCTTAAATTACTTCACTAATATACTAGAATTGATAAACATTAACCCTAAACCAACCACGATTAAAAATCCATCATCCACGCATAATCGCCACCCCAGTGGCCACCATAAACCCAACGGACAGCATGAATCGCCAATGGAGGAGGACATTTTCAGAAACGGTTCCTTGCTCCTTGCTGCGATGAGGAGGACATTTTCAGAAACAAGAGAAAGAAAAACGGGGGAAACTGGAGAAAAGTGGAAGAGGAACAAGAAGAATCGCCAATGGAGGTGCTAGGGAAGTTTAGTGGGAGGTGAGGGAGAAGATTAGTGGAGGCAAGTGAAGAAAAAGAAGGGTTTTATGGAGAAAATTGAGCCCTTCGTCAGTCAGGCAATTAATGTGAAGTTGGGTTTTTAATTTTTAATTTTTTTAATTTAGTTATTATTAATTTGGGTTTTATTTTTTTTTTTACAATTTACCTGCTATTGCAGGTTAAGAAATGGGTTGAGTGGCATTTTTGATCATAATGAAAAGTTAAGGGATAGATTTAACAATTTTAATAGTTTAGTGGCGTTTTTGCCTAAATCGGAAAGTTTAGTGGCATTTTTATCCAAGCACTCAGAAATGTTGCACACAAGTAAAGTGAGTGATTCGGCATTTGCGGCAATGGTTACTAAATTCCAGGATGTATAGCATGGACTTCAGCTTATTCAAGCATTCTTGCAAGAAAGAAGGAGGATGAGATGGCTTATTGTGGACATTTTTCCTTGCTGTTCGGGCTTTCGAACATCCACATGGATTGGGGGTGTGATTCATTGATTTATGCTGGAGTTTGAACCTTTGAAAACACTTTAAGGAATTAATCATACAGTTCATGAATAATATCTTGTAAAATCACTTTCCCTTTACTTATCCACTTTATGAGTCCTTGAATTAAACCTTTAAGAGTGCACATCCACTTGTTCCAAACACTTCTAAATTTAACCCAATTTGCTCATTAAAATGTTAGGCTCAGAAGAAAGTGATTTATGCAAATATTTTTTAGAAATATACAAAGAACGCCTTAAAGTTGCATCCAGACATTGTAAAACCATGTTAAACATAGTTTATGCGATCCCCGAAGTGTTTTGGTTCGAAATGAGAGTTGCCACCCGACCTTTTAAGGGAAAAGCTAAGACAAAACCAAAAAGAAAATAAAGAAAGACTCCACCTGCGAAACCGAAGAATGGATTTGGGGGTAAGGTTATGAACACGAAAGGTAGGAACCTAAAGAGTTCGCCTCTTACAAAAGGAAAGACTCTACTAAAAGTTTTAAGTGTGCTTTTGATAAAGTTTGGAAGGGAGATAAATAAGAACTTTATAAGATTACTTCATTGAACATGCAAAAGAATGAAAGAAAAGAAAGATGCATCATATACAACACTTTATATACATAAGGAAGAACACATAAAAGCTTACATTGTGACTTTTTAGGGGGAAGCCTTGCCTAGCCTTTGGAGTAGTGCTTGAACCTCACTTGTATTAGCCTTTCAAAAGCCTTGAATACTCCTCTTGAATATGCCAAACTCGTGCCAAAAGTGGATGAAGAAAAGTATGGAAAAGGGGATGAGAAAAGGGTAGGAAAAGGCTCTTTATGTGGTGTTTTGGGTAGTAGAAAGGTGGGCTTTTTTGTGGAGCTTTTAGGTATTTATGGGGGGATAATGGAAGGTAAGATAAGAATGTAGATAAGGAGTTTAAAGGAGTGGGGAAATGGAGATAATAATGGTAGGCAAGTGATGGAGAAGGATAGGAAAAGGTAGGAAAAAGGAACTCTTTTTGTTGGTTTTTAAGATAGTTTTCATGGTATTTTTGGGAGGTTTTATGGGGAATTTGTGTAGGGATGGATAGTATGAGGACTTAGAGATTTACGGAAGGATGGAGATGGAGATTATGGAGGTGAACAAAGTGGTAGAGTGCTAGAAAGATGATAGTAGGATAGAGATTAGTAGAGATGAGAGGGATGAGAGAAATGAGAGTGTACAAGGGAGAATTGATGAAATGATTTTGTGCCTTTAGCCTTAAGAGGAGGGTGGTATTTATAAGCTTTAGAAGGGAGTAGAGATACATGTATGCAAATCACATACATCCACTCCTGCAAGTCGTAGTCAAATACACAAGTCACTAGCAAAGGGGGGTGTCTTGGAGTGGACTGCAGCTCGTGGTTGAATGAACCACGTGTGGATGAGCTAAAGGCCAACCGACCTTGGAAAAGGGGAGCTTTGACTCGAGCTTGGTTCATGCAATCTTGGACGGTGAGGGTTTGAATGGAATGTATTCGAAGTCAGCATATTCACACTTCGACGGTGGGACTTTATTTGATGTATTTATATGCTTTCATGAGGCTTTGATCTTGATACCTCTTGGTGGCTCTTGCATGTGATCTTTAGTTAGCTTTTGCATGGCTTTCATGGCTCCACTACGTAAAATTGTGCATGTGATAGGCTAGGAAGTTCACATGTAACGGGGCATGTGTTTTCATCCGAACTTGTGCATGTGGAGTGCATGCGAGCAAGTGTCCCGACTTATCCTTGGCCTGGGTTGGCTTAGCTTGGCTTCCCTAACCTCCTTATTTTCTAACTAAAAATACGTAAAAAGGAAATAATAAAAATTACATTTAAAAGTATATAAAATCTATGTTAAAATCCTGTGCCTAAATTAGCTTATCGACCGGCTTCTTCTTTATTTCCGTTTCATTTATACATAGGAATGTTATATATTTATGTGCCAAAATCCGGTGTCTACACTTATCCAGGGTGATCAGAACTCAAAGTTTTTCTTTGCACAGTATAAATGTCGTGTGAGGCAAATGCGTATATACCGGGTATTCGGCATCAACGAGAGATTGTTCAATACATAAGATATTAAAAGGGAAGTTTTCACATATTTCTACAATTTATATAACCCGTCTATCGTTTTTCCCACATCTCGGGCAAGATATCTTGAAGAATTAACTCATATGCCTATTAAGCAGCTTTCAGTGGAACAACAAACTATGTTACAACAACCTTTTACCGCAGACAAGGTTCGAATATCAGTGTTCCAGCTTCATGAAGATAAAAGCTCTGGCGCAAATGGTATCCCGCCAGGTTTTTTTTCAAAATTGTAGGACAATAGTACATAGTCAGGTGATAGACGCAATGCTCTCAGTATTGAACCATGGACAATTCCTGGGGGAGATAAATAATACATCTATAGTGTTAATCCCCAAGAAAGATGACCCCCAAAAAATCAGTGATTATAGGTTTATCGTCCTTTGTAATGTTCTATACCGAATTGTCAGTAAATGTATGGTCAATATATTGAGGTCGGTGCTTCAAGAACTTATATCTGATAATCAAGGGTCTTTGCAAGACCGTTGTTTCCTTGTGCATTAAATTCTACATTTATGAAGACCAAGAAAGCGGGTTCCTAATATTCTTCATTAAAGGTAGACATGAACAAGGCATATGGCAAAGTGAGATTGGACTTCTTAGATACAGTTCTAAGACAAAGCCTTTTTCCAAACCACTGCGTGAGTCTAATCATGCATTGTGTTACTACTGTTCGATACTCTATTGTGATTAATGGAAAACCTATAGATTGGATAATATCTCAAGAAGGACAACAACAACAACAAGGTGATCGCTTATCTCTGTACTTATACTAACCATGAATGTTTTGTCTCAAATGTTTGAGAAAAATCAGGAGCAAGGTCAAATTGCAGGTCGATTGGGGCTTGCCTTACTAGCAAGCTCCCTACCTTTCCATCCCCTTCCTCCAAGGTTCGATTCCTGGGGGGGAGCATTCCTGTTTAAACGATGCAAGAGTGTGTTGCATGCAAGTTGTGGGCTCTGTATAGGGCATTGACATCCCCTTCCCTCGTCCGTTATGAGGCTGTTGGGTTAGTACACCCCTGAGATTGGGGGCCCGGCGTGTTGGACTATTACTCGTTGTATAGAATAAAATGTCAAATCGCAAGAATCAGAATAACAAGGAATGCCCTCGAAATTACGCATCTTTTCTATGATGATGATTCTCTATTCGTCGCATTCATAAACGAGGAACATTTTTGATGCATAATGAGACCAAGAGATGATCTCATCACACAATATCTAAGGATCTTTAAAAACGAAGATAGGAATCTCCTTTCTCAAAGTTCCAAAGAACCAAAAATGGAATAGAAATGGATGAAAAGGATGGAAAGGATCGAAAGAACTATGAAAGATGATTACCAAATGAATAGAAAAGATGAACGAATGGTTAAACGAATGATGAATTATGATGAACGAATGAAGCTTAAATGGAAGCACGTTTGCTGAAGCTTGGACGTGATGATGAAGAACAAATGCTTCTTGTTGAATGCTTGATGAATTCTTGTTGAATTCTTGAAGAATAACGTGAGATGGATGATAGATGAATGAATGAACGTTGGATAGATGATGGCTTTTGAAGACTCTTGGAAGGATATAGCCACACCACCTTCAAGAGACCTTCAATTCCTTCCTTTCACCACTAAGGATGCCAACCTTAGCTAGAAGAAGGGGATGATTCGAATCCCACAAGAGAGAAACGAAAAGAGCCTAGCATGAAAGCTAGAATGAACACATCATGTGTTTGTTTATCTAAAAATTCAATGTGTATGAATGAATTACAAAGCACCCTAAGGGGGGTATTTATAGTTACAAGCCCTCCCTTATGGCGTGTACAATACAAGAAATGGGCCACTTAGGGCTTTCATCATCTACTCTAATGATTACATCATAAAGAAAACAATGAACTAAGCTATATTACAAACATGAATAGCTCCTTGGATTCTCATCCAAACTTAAAGATTCTTGAACCATATGAAAGCTCTTGGAATGTAGATTAATCCTCTCTAGGATGACTTCTATGATAGCTTCATGGTCCTTGAATTAAGGAGACAAAGTATACGACCACATGAGTTGATCCCTTCCAAGTAGAGAGATATATGAGAGACTTGAGCTCTTCTTTCTTCTAGGTGAGTATCACTTGTCTCCATGGTTGACCTTGATGCATAAGGCCATCAATTATGCATCATACACCCCCGGTTGAAAAAGTTTGCCCTCAAACTTTGGAAAAATCAACTCTCACTTGCCTTCTTCACAAAGACTTTCTTCTTGAAAGCTTTGAAGTCATCATAGATTCCTTTGATGAACTTCTTGAACTTTCTTCCGATCAATTCTCGAACACCATAAGACTTGGATTTGCGTTTCTTCACCGTGAACGTGGGTTGTTCACGTTGCTTCTGACTTCCCAAGTCTATTCTTACCACTTTACCCTTGTCATTTAGCATGAAACAATGCACTTTGATGACTTGGGCTATTTCATCCTTTCGAATTTTCGGCCCTTCAACCAAGTGATCTAAGTAGATATCTTTTGGATGCTCATGGAAGGTATGCTTCGTAGGATGATTCAAAATGTGATGGATACTTGGATCCGTTTCATTCTTCTCCAAATGTGTAAGAATAGGATCCTTATATTCTTTATTCCCTCGATACTCCATCTTCATGATCGACACAAGATGGCTTTCTTCCTTCTTAGGCCGTGTGGTGTAAGATGGAAGTAGAGATGCATCAAGAGGCATGACATTCCTGTCAAGCAACTTTGGTCCTTCCAACAAAGTATGACAAGAATCCATAGAAGTAATTTTGCAATATAATGAATCTTTGCAAATTTTGTAAAAGCAAAGACTTACTAAACTTCTTGGATTGAAATGAATGAACTTGTCATGGCTTAACCTTTGCGTAAGGACAACAATATATCCATAGGAGGAACAACTTTCCTTTTCTTGGTTCAATGAACATACTTCTTCTTTGTTGGTATAATGAGAGATCTTGCACTCTCTTTGTGGATGCTCATACGCCACACTTGCGTCTTTTGTCACAAGCCACTTTTCCATATGCTCCTCTTCTACCTTTTCTTCCTCTTTATTCTCCTCCTCAAATGGTTTGTTATCATACGTTTGGTACTCAACCAAAGACACATCTTTCTTGTTGGGACACTCCAAATCAATGTGACCTAAACTTTGGCAATGACAACATCTCCTTTGTCTTTCAACATCGAGAGCTAAAGAACTTAACTCTTCCATGTTTGTGAAAGGTTGATTTACAACAACACGTCGAATGTAATCATTAAGACCAAGAAAGTAGTATACCAAAATGCGTGGATCGTCCTCCTTAAGGCCATTCTTCCATAATTGCCACTTGAACTCTATTGTATAATCAAGTACATCCATGCTCCCTAGCTTAACTCCTTCAAGATTGTTGATGGAGTCACCTTTGTAATCGGATGGCAAGAAATCTTTTTGAACTTTCTTCCCATTCTTCTTGTTGGAATGTTTACTCCGTGCATAAGGTGCTTCATATTCAACCTTAGAAGAGTGAACCACACGTGATTTTGTGCTTCTTGACCCCTTTGGAAGAATCCCACATTCTTCCATTTGCTTGGCAAGATCATCAATTTGTTGCTTCAAGCATTGTAGATCACGTTGGGAATTCTTGCTAGACCTTTTGCAATCCATTTGAACTTATCTTGATTCAAAAGATCACAAGAAACTCATGGTAGGATGGTTAGCATAGAAGGGACGTGAGGGGGAATTGATTGGGTTTATGTTTGGGCTCACGGGTTCTTTGTGGAATTTATGATTCTTTATGAGTTCTTGATGAGTTCTTGATGGGTTCTTGATGAGTTCTTGGAAGAACTTATGGGTGGCGTGTGATGGAGGATGAATTTTGTGATGGACGTGTGATGGTAGGGGTGATGGGGAACGTGTGGGAGAGGGAAAGATTGTAAAAAGATTGTTTCAAGAACTAAGAGATTCAAACTCCTAAGCTTTGATACCAAATTGATGCATAATGAGACCAAGGGATGATCTCATCACACAATATCTAAGGATCTTTATAAACGAAGATAGGAATCTCCTTTATCAAAGTTCCAAAGAACCAAAAATGGAATAGAAATGGATGAAAAGGATGGAAAGAACTATGAAAGATGATTACCAAATGAATAGAAAAGATGAACGAATGGTTAAATGAATGATGAATGATGATGAACAAATGAAGCTTGAATGGAAGCACGTTTGCTGAAGTTTGGAAGTGATGATGAAGAACAAATGCTTCTTGTTGAATGCTTGATGAATTCTTGTTGAATTCTTGAAGAATAACGTGAGATGGATGATAGATGGATGAATGAACGTTGGATAGATGATGGCTTTTGAAGACTCTTGGAAGGATATAGCCACACCACCTTCAAGAGACCTTCAATTCCTTCCTTTCACCACTAAGGATGCCAACCTTAGCTAGAAGAAGGGGATGATTCGAATCCCACAAGAGAGAAACGAAAAGAGCCTAGCATGAAAGCTAGAATGAACACATCATGTGTTTGTTTATCTAAAAATTCAATGTGTATGAATGAATTACAAAACACCCTAAGGGGGTATTTATAGTTACAAGCCCTCCCTTATCGCGTGTACAATACAAGAAATGGGCCACTTAGGGCTTTCATCATCTACTCTAATGATTACATCATAAAGAAAACAATGAACTAAGCTATATTACAAATATGAATAGCTCCTTGGATTCTCATCCAAACTTAAAGATTCTTGAACCATATGAAAGCTCTTGGAATGTAGATTAATCCTCTCTAGGATGACTTCTATGATAGCTTCATGGTCCTTGAATTAAAGAGTAAAAGTATACGACCACATGAGTTGATCCCTTCCAAGTAGAGAGAGATATGAGAGACTTGAGCTCTTCTTTCTTCTAGGTGAGTATCACTTGTCTCCATGGTTGACCTTGATGTATAAGGCCATCAATTATGCACCATACACCCTCGGTTGAAAAAGTTTGCCCTCAAACTTTGGAAAAATCAACTCTCACTTGCCTTCTTCACAAAGACTTTCTTCTTGAAAGCTTTGAAGTCATCATAGATTCCTTTGATGAACTTCTTAAACTTTCTTCCGATCAATTCTCGAACACCATAAGACTTGGATTTACGTTTCTTCACCGTGAACGTTGGTTGTTCACGTTATCGACTTCCCAAGTCTATTCTTACCACTTTACCCTTGTCATTTAGCATGAAACAATGCACTTTGATGACTTGGGCTATTTCATCCTTTCGAATTTTGGCCCTTCAACCAAGTGATCTAAGTAGATATCTTTTGGATGCTCATGGAAGGTATGCTTCGTAGGATGATTCAAAATGTGATGGATACTTGGATCCGTTTCATTCTTCTCCAAATGTGTAAGAATAGGATCCTTATATTCTTTATTCCCTCGATACTCCATCTTCATGATCGACACAAGATGGCTTTCTTCCTTCTTAGTAGTGTGGTGTAAGATGGAAGTAGAGATGCATCAAGAGGCATGACATTCTGTCAAAACTTTGGTCCTTCCAACAAAGTATGACAAGAATCCATAGAAGTAATTTTGCAATATAATGAATCTTTGCAAATTTTGTAAAAGCAAAGACTTACTAAACTTCTTGGATTGAAATGATTGAACTTGTCATGGCTTAACCTTTGCGTAAGGACAACAATATATCCATAGGAGGAACAACTTTCCTTTTCTTGGTTCAATGAACATACTTCTTCTTTGTTGGTATAATGAGAGATCTTGCACTCTCTTTGTGGATGCTCATACGCCACACTTGCTTCTTTTGTCACAAGCCACTTTTCCATATGCTCCTCTTCTACCTTTTCTTCCTCTTTATTCTCCTCCTCAAATGGTTTGTTATCATACGTTTGGTACTCAACCAAAGACACATCTTTCTTGTTAGGACACTCCAAATCAATGTGACCTAAACTTTGGCAATGACAACATCTCCTTTGTCTTTCAACATCGAGAGCTAAAGAACTTAACTCTTCCATGTTTGTGAAAGGTTGATTTACAACACGTCGAATGTAATCATTAAGACCAAGAAAGTAGTATACCAAAATGCGTGGATCGTCCTCCTTAAGGCCATTCTTCCATAATTGCCATTTGAACTCTATTGTATAATCAAGTACATCCATGCTCCCTTGCTTAACTCCTTCAAGATTGTTGATGGAGTCACCTTTGTAATCGGATGGCAAGAAATCTTTTTGAACTTTCTTCCCATTCTTCTTGTTGGAATGTTTACTCCGTGCATAAGGTGCTTCATATTCAACCTTAGAAGAGTGAACCACACGTGATTTTGTGCTTCTTGACCCCTTTGGAAGAATCCCACATTCTTCCATTTGCTTGGCAAGATCATCAATTTGTTGCTTCAAGCACTGTAGATCACGTTGGGAATTCTTGCTAGACCTTTTGCAATCCATTTGAACCTATCTTGATTCAAAAGATCACAAGTAACTCATGGTAGGATGGTTAGCATAGAAGGGACGTGAGGGGGAATTGATTGGGTTTGTGTTTGGGCTCACGGGTTCTTTGTGGAATTTATGATTCTTTATGAGTTCTTGATGAGTTCTTGATGGGTTCTTGATGAGTTCTTGGAAGAACTTATGGGTGGCGTGTGATGGAGGATGAATTTTGTGATGGACGTGTGATGGTAGGGGTGATGGGGAACGTGTGGGAGAGGGAAAGATTGTAAAAAGATTGTTTCAAGAACTAAGAGATTCAAACTCCTAAGCTTTGATACCAAATTGATGCATAATGAGACCAAGGGATGATCTCATCACACAATATCTAAGGATCTTTATAAACGAAGATAGGAATCTCCTTTATCAAAGTTCCAAAGAACCAAAAATGGAATAGAAATGGATGAAAAGGATGGAAAGAACTATGAAAGATGATTACCAAATGAATAGAAAAGATGAACGAATGGTTAAATGAATGATGAATGATGATGAACGAATGAAGCTTGAATGGAAGCACGTTTGCTGAAGTTTGGAAGTGATGATGAAGAACAAATGCTTCTTGTTGAATGCTTGATGAATTCTTGTTGAATTCTTGAAGAATAACGTGAGATGGATGAAAGATGGATGAATGAACGTTGGATAGATGATGGCTTTTGAAGACTCTTGGAAGGATATAGCCACACCACCTTCAAGAGACCTTCAATTCCTTCCTTTCACCACTAAGGATGCCAACCTTAGCTAGAAGAAGGGGATGATTCGAATCCCACAAGAGAGAAACGAAAAGAGCCTAGCATGAAAGCTAGAATGAACACATCATGTGTTTGTTTATCTAAAAATTCAATGTGTATGAATGAATTACAAAACACCCTAAGGGGGTATTTATAGTTACAAGCCCTCCCTTATCGCGTGTACAATACAAGAAATGGGCCACTTAGGGCTTTCATCATCTACTCTAATGATTACATCATAAAGAAAACAATGAACTAAGCTATATTACAAATATGAATAGCTCCTTGGATTCTCATCCAAACTTAAAGATTCTTGAACCATATGAAAGCTCTTGGAATGTAGATTAATCCTCTCTAGGATGACTTCTATGATAGCTTCATGGTCCTTGAATTAAAGAGTAAAAGTATACGACCACATGAGTTGATCCCTTCCAAGTAGAGAGAGATATGAGTGACTTGAGCTCTTCTTTCTTCTAGGTGAGTATCACTTATCTCCATGGTTGACCTTGATGCATAAGGCCATCAATTATGCACCATACACCCTCGGTTGAAAAAGTTTGCCCTCAAACTTTGGAAAAATCAACTCTCACTTGCCTTCTTCACAAAGACTTTCTTCTTGAAAGCTTTGAAGTCATCATAGATTCCTTTGATGAACTTCTTAAACTTTCTTCCGATCAATTCTCGAACACCATAAGACTTGGATTTACGTTTCTTCACCGTGAACGTTGGTTGTTCACGTTGCTTCTGACTTCCCAAGTCTATTCTTACCACTTTACCCTTGTCATTTAGCATGAAACAATGCACTTTGATGACTTGGGCTATTTCATCCTTTCGAATTTTCGGCCCTTCAACCAAGTGATCTAAGTAGATATCTTTTGGATGCTCATGGAAGGTATGCTTCGTAGGATGATTCAAAATGTGATGGATACTTGGATCCGTTTCATTCTTCTCCAAATGTGTAAGAATAGGATCCTTATATTCTTTATTCCCTCGATACTCCATCTTCATGATCGACACAAGATGGCTTTCTTCCTTCTTAGGCCGTGTGGTGTAAGATGGAAGTAGAGATGCATCAAGAGGCATGACATTCCTGTCAAGCAACTTTGGTCCTTCCAACAAAGTATGACAAGAATCCATAGAAGTAATTTTGCAATATAATGAATCTTTGCAAATTTTGTAAAAGCAAAGACTTACTAAACTTCTTGGATTGAAATGATTGAACTTGTCATGGCTTAACCTTTGCGTAAGGACAACAATATATCCATAGGAGGAACAACTTTCCTTTTCTTGGTTCAATGAACATACTTCTTCTTTGTTGGTATAATGAGAGATCTTGCACTCTCTTTGTGGATGCTCATACGCCACACTTGCTTCTTTTGTCACAAGCCACTTTTCCATATGCTCCTCTTCTACCTTTTCTTCCTCTTTATTCTCCTCCTCAAATGGTTTGTTATCATACGTTTGGTACTCAACCAAAGACACATCTTTCTTGTTAGGACACTCCAAATCAATGTGACCTAAACTTTGGCAATGACAACATCTCCTTTGTCTTTCAACATCGAGAGCTAAAGAACTTAACTCTTCCATGTTTGTGAAAGGTTGATTTACAACAACACGTCGAATGTAATCATTAAGACCAAGAAAGTAGTATACCAAAATGCGTGGATCGTCCTCCTTAAGGCCATTCTTCCATAATTGCCACTTGAACTCTATTGTATAATCAAGTACATCCATGCTCCCTTGCTTAACTCCTTCAAGATTGTTGATGGAGTCACCTTTGTAATCGGATGGCAAGAAATCTTTTTGAACTTTCTTCCCATTCTTCTTGTTGGAATGTTTACTCCGTGCATAAGGTGCTTCATATTCAACCTTAGAAGAGTGAACCACACGTGATTTTGTGCTTCTTGACCCCTTTGGAAGAATCCCACATTCTTCCATTTGCTTGGCAAGATCATCAATTTGTTGCTTCAAGCACTGTAGATCACGTTGGGAATTCTTGCTAGACCTTTTGCAATCCATTTGAACCTATCTTGATTCAAAAGATCACAAGTAACTCATGGTAGGATGGTTAGCATAGAAGGGACGTGAGGGGGAATTGGTTGGGTTTGTGTTTGGGCTCACGGGTTCTTTGTGGAGTTTATGATTCTTTATGAGTTCTTGATGAGTTCTTGATGGGTTCTTGATGAGTTCTTGGAAGAACTTATGGGTGGCGTGTGATGGAGGATGAATTTTGTGATGGACGTGTGATGGTAGGGGTGATGGGGAACGTGTGGGAGAGGGAAAGATTGTAAAAAGATTATTTCAAGAACTAAGAGATTCAAACTCCTAAGCTTTGATACCAAATTGATGCATAATGAGACCAAGGGATGATCTCATCACACAATATCTAAGGATCTTTATAAACGAAGATAGGAATCTCCTTTATCAAAGTTCCAAAGAACCAAAAATGGAATAGAAATGGATGAAAAGGATGGAAAGAACTATGAAAGATGATTACCAAATGAATAGAAAAGATGAACGAATGGTTAAATGAATGATGAATGATGATGAACGAATGAAGCTTGAATGGAAGCACGTTTGCTGAAGCTTGGATGTGATGATGAAGAACAAATGCTTCTTGTTGAATGCTTGATGAATTCTTGTTGAATTCTTGAAGAATAACGTGAGATGGATGATAGATGGATGAATGAACGTTGGATAGATGATGGCTTTTGAAGACTCTTGGAAGGATATAGCCACACTACCTTCAAGAGACCTTCAATTCCTTCCTTTCACCACTAAGGATGCCAACCTTAGCTAGAAGAAGGGGATGATTCGAATCCCACAAGAGAGAAACGAAAAGAACCTAGCATGAAAGCTAGAATGAACACATCATGTGTTTGTTTATCTAAAAATTCAATGTGTATGAATGAATTACAAAACACCCTAAGGGGGTATTTATAGTTACAAGCCCTCCCTTATCGTGTGTACAATACAAGAAATGGGCCACTTAGGGCTTTCATCATCTACTCAATGATTACATCATAAAGAAAACAATGAACTAAGCTATATTACAAATATGAATAGCTCCTTGGATTCTCATCCAAACTTAAAGATTCTTGAACCATATGAAAGCTCTTGGAATGTAGATTAATCCTCTCTAGGATGACTTCTATGATAGCTTCATGGTCCTTGAATTAAGGAGCAAAAGTATACGACCACATGAGTTGATCCCTTCCAAGTAGAGAGAGATATGAGAGACTTGAGCTCTTCTTTCTTCTAGGTGAGTATCACTTGTCTCCATGGTTGACCTTGATGCATAAGGCCATCAATTAGGCACCATACACCCTCGGTTGAAAAAGTTTGCCCTCAAACTTTGGAAAAATCAACTCTCACTTGCCTTCTTCACAAAGACTTTCTTCTTGAAAGCTTTGAAGTCATCATAGATTCCTTTGATGAACTTCTTAAACTTTCTTCCGATCAATTCTCGAACACCATAAGACTTGGATTTGCGTTTCTTCACCGTGAACGTGGGTTGTTCACGTTGCTTCTGACTTCCCAAGTCTATTCTTACCACTTTACCCTTGTCATTTAGCATGAAACAATGCACTTTGATGACTTGGGCTATTTCATCCTTTCGAATTTTCGGCCCTTCAACCAAGTGATCTAAGTAGATATCTTTTGGATGCTCATGGAAGGTATGCTTCGTAGGATGATTCAAAATGTGATGGATACTTGGATCCGTTTCATTCTTCTCCAAATGTGTAAGAATAGGATCCTTATATTCTTTATTCCCTCGATACTCCATCTTCATGATCGACACAAGATGGCTTTCTTCCTTCTTAGGCCGTGTGGTGTAAGATGGAAGTAGAGATGCATCAAGAGGCATGACATTCCTGTCAAGCAACTTTGGTCCTTCCAACAAAGTATGACAAGAATCCATAGAAGTAATTTTGCAATATAATGAATCTTTGCAAATTTTGTAAAAGCAAAGACTTACTAAACTTCTTGGATTGAAATGAATGAACTTGTCATGGCTTAACCTTTGCGTAAGGACAACAATATATCCATAGGAGGAACAACTTTCCTTTTCTTGGTTCAATGAACATACTTCTTCTTTGTTGGAATAATGAGAGATCTTGCACTCTCTTTGTGGATGCTCATACGCCACACTTGCTTCTTTTGTCACAAGCCACTTTTCCATATGCTCCTCTTCTACCTTTTCTTCCTCTTTATTCTCCTCCTCAAATGGTTTGTTATCATACGTTTGGTACTCAACCAAAGACACATCTTTCTTGTTAGGACACTCCAAATCAATGTGACCTAAACTTTGGCAATGACAACATCTCCTTTGTCTTTCAACATCGAGAGCTAAAGAACTTAACTCTTCCATGTTTGTGAAAGGTTGATTTACAACAACACGTCGAATGTAATCATTAAGACCAAGAAAGTAGTATACCAAAATGCGTGGATCGTCCTCCTTAAGGCCATTCTTCCATAATTGCCACTTGAACTCTATTGTATAATCAAGTACATCCATGCTCCCTAGCTTAACTCCTTCAAGATTGTTGATGGAGTCACCTTTGTAATCGGATGGCAAGAAATCTTCCATTTAGATCATATTCAACCTTAGAAGAGTGAACCACACGTGATTTTGTGCTTCTTGACCCCTTTGGAAGAATCCCACATTCTTCCATTTGCTTGGCAAGATCATCAATTTGTTGCTTCAAGCATTGTAGATCACGTTGGGAATTCTTGCTAGACCTTTTGCAATCCATTTAAACCTATCTTGATTCAAAAGATCACAAGAAACTCATGGTAGGATGGTTAGCATAGAAGGGACGTGAGGGGGAATTGGTTGGGTTTGTGTTTGGGCTCACGGGTTCTTTGTTGAGTTTATGATTCTTTATGAGTTCTTGATGAGTTCTTGATGGGTTCTTGATGAGTTCTTGGAAGAACTTATGGGTGGCGTGTGATGGAGGATGAATTTTGTGATGGACGTGTGATGGTAGGGGTGATGGGGAACGTGTGGGAGAGGGAAAGATTGTAAAAAGATTGTTTCAAGAACTAAGAGATTCAAACTCCTAAGCTTTGATACCAAATTGATGCATAATGAGACCAAGGGATGATCTTATCACACAATATCTAAGGATCTTTATAAACGAAGATAGGAATCTCCTTTCTTAAAGTTCCAAAGAACCAAAAATGGAATAGAAATGGATGAAAAGGATCGAAAGAACTATGAAAGATGATTACCAAATGAATAGAAAAGATGAACGAATGGTTAAATGAATGATGAATGATGATGAACGAATGAAGCTTGAATGGAAGCACGTTTGCTGAAGCTTGGACGTGATGATGAAGAACAAATGCTTCTTGTTGAATGCTTGATGAATTCTTGTTGAATTCTTGAAGAATAACGTGAGATGGATGATAGATGGATGAATGAACGTTGGATAGATTATGGCTTTTGAAGACTCTTGGAAGGATATAGCCACACCACCTTCAAGAGACCTTCAATTCCTTCCTTTCACCACTAAGGATGCCAACCTTAGCTAGAAGAAGGGGATGATTCGAATCCCACAAGAGAGAAACGAAAAGAGCCTAGCATGAAAGCTAGAATGAACACATCATGTGTTTGTTTATCTAAAAATTCAATGTGTATGAATGAATTACAAAGCACCCTAAGGGGGGTATTTATAGTTACAAGCCCTCCCTTATGGCGTGTACAATACAAGAAATGGGCCACTTAGGGCTTTCATCATCTACTCTAATGATTACATCATAAAGAAAACCATGAACTAAGCTATATTACAAATATGAATAGCTCCTTGGATTCTCATCCAAACTTAAAGATTCTTGAACCATATGAAAGCTCTTGGAATGTAGATTAATCCTCTCTAGGATGACTTCTATGATAGCTTCATGGTCCTTGAATTAAGGAGCAAAAGTATACGACCACATGAGTTGATCCCTTCCAAGTAGAGAGATATATGAGAGACTTGAGCTCTTCTTTCTTCTAGGTGAGTATCACTTGTCTCCATGGTTGACCTTGATGCATAAGGCCATCAATTATGCATCATACACCCCCGGTTGAAAAAGTTTGCCCTCAAACTTTGGAAAAATCAACTCTCACTTGCCTTCTTCACAAAAACTTTCTTCTTGAAAGCTTTGAAGTCATCATAGATTCCTTTGATGAACTTCTTAAACTTTCTTCCGATCAATTCTCGAACACCATTAGACTTGGATTTGCGTTTCTTCACCGTGAACGTGGGTTGTTCACGTTGCTTCTGACTTCCCAAGTCTATTCTTACCACTTTACCCTTGTCATTTAGCATGAAACAATGCACTTTGATGACTTGGGCTATTTCATCCTTTCGAATTTTCGGCCCTTCAACCAAGTGATCTAAGTAGATATCTTTTGGATGCTCATGGAAGGTATGCTTCGTAGGATGATTCAAAATGTGATGGATACTTGGATCCGTTTCATTCTTCTCCAAATGTGTAAGAATAGGATCCTTATATTCTTTATTCCCTCGATACTCCATCTTCATGATCGACACAAGATGGCTTTCTTCCTTCTTAGGCCGTGTGGTGTAAGATGGAAGTAGAGATGCATCAAGAGGCATGACATTCCTGTCAAGCAACTTTGGTCCTTCCAACAAAGTATGACAAGAATCCATAGAAGTAATTTTACAATATAATGAATCTTTGCAAATTTTGTAAAAGCAAAGACTTACTAAACTTCTTGGATTGAAATGAATGAACTTGTCATGGCTTAACCTTTGCGTAAGGACAACAATATATCCATAGGAGGCACAACTTTCCTTTTCTTAGTTCAATGAACATACTTCTTCTTTGTTGGTATAATGAGAGATCTTGCACTCTCTTTGTGGATGCTCATACGCCACACTTGCTTCTTTTGTCACAAGCCACTTTTCCATATGCTCCTCTTCTACCTTTTCTTCCTCTTTATTCTCCTCCTCAAATGGTTTGTTATCATACGTTTGGTACTCAACCAAAGACACATCTTTCTTGTTAGGACACTCCAAATCAATGTGACCTAAACTTTGGCAATGACAACATCTCCTTTGTCTTTCAACATCGAGAGCTAAAGAACTTAACTCTTCCATGTTTGTGAAAGGTTGATTTACAACAACACGTCGAATGTCATCATTAAGACCAAGAAAGTAGTATACCAAAATGCGTGGATCGTCCTCCTTAAGGCCATTCTTCCATAATTGCCACTTGAACTCTACTGTATAATCAAGTACATCCATGCTCCCTTGCTTAACTCCTTCAAGATTGTTGATGGAGTCACCTTTGTAATCGAATGGCAAGAAATCTTTTTGAACTTTCTTCCCATTCTTCTTGTTGGAATGTTTACTCCGTGCATAAGGTGCTTCATATTCAACCTTAGAAGAGTGAACCACACGTGATTTTGTGCTTCTTGACCCCTTTGGAAGAATCCCACATTCTTCCATTTGCTTGGCAAGATCATCAATTTGTTGCTTCAAGCATTGTAGATCACGTTGGGAATTCTTGCTAGACCTTTTGCAATCCATTTGAACCTATCTTGATTCAAAAGATCACAAGAAACTCATGGTAGGATGGTTAGCATAGAAGGGACGTGAGGGGGAATTGGTTGGGTTTGTGTTTGGGCTCACGGGTTCTTTGTGGAGTTTATGATTCTTTATGAGTTCTTGATGAGTTCTTGATGGGTTCTTGATGAGTTCTTGGAAGAACTTATGGGTGGCGTGTGATGGAGGATGAATTTTGTGATGGACGTGTGATGGTAGGGGTGATGGGGAACGTGTGGGAGAGGGAAAGATTGTAAAAAGATTGTTTCAAGAACTAAGAGATTCAAACTCCTAAGCTCTGATACCAAATTGATGCATAATGAGACCAAGGGATGATCTCATCACACAATATCTAAGGATCTTTATAAACGAAGATAGGAATCTCCTTTCTCAAAGTTCCAAAGAACCAAAAATGGAATAGAAATGGATGAAAAGGATGGAAAGGATGGAAAGAACTATGAAAGATGATTATCAAATGAATAGAAAAGATGAACGAATTGTTAAACGAATGATGAATGATGATGAACGAATGAAGCTTGAATGGAAGCACGTTTGCTGAAGCTTGGACGTGATGATGAAGAACAAATGCTTCTTGTTGAATGCTTGATGAATTCTTGTTGAATTCTTGAAGAATAACGTGAGATGGATGATAGATGAATGAATGAACGTTGGATAGATGATGGCTTTTGAAGACTCTTGGAAGGATATAGCCACACTACCTTCAAGAGACCTTCAATTCCTTCCTTTCACCACTAAGGATGCCAACCTTAGCTAGAAGAAGGGGATGATTCGAATCCCACAAGAGAGAAACGAAAAGAGCCTAGCATGAAAGCTAGAATGAACACATCATGTGTTTGTTTATCTAAAAATTCAATGTGTATGAATGAATTACAAAGCACCCTAAGGGGGGTATTTATAGCTACAAGCCCTCCCTTATGGCGTGTACAATACAAGAAATGGGCCACTTAGGGCTTTCATCATCTACTCTAATGATTACATCATAAAGAAAACAATGAACTAAGCTATATTACAAATATGAATAGCTCCTTGGATTCTCATCCAAACTTAAAGATTCTTGAACCATATGAAAGCTCTTGGAATGTAGATTAATCCTCTCTAGGATGACTTCTATGATAGCTTCATGGTCCTTGAATTAAGGAGCAAAAGTATACGACCACATGAGTTGATCCCTTCCAAGTAGAGAGATATATGAGAGACTTGAGCTCTTCTTTCTTCTAGGTGAGTATCACTTGTCTCCATGGTTGACCTTGATGCATAAGGCCATCAATTATGCATCAATTTTATAAACCTCAAAAGAATTCTTGCACGGTTTAATTACATTTTGGGACAAATGATCAATGTCGAGAAATCTTCTGTCTTATTTTCAGTTGGAGTGTCTCCAGAAATGAAGCGGGAGTTTAAAACTTAATTTGAATATCCAGAAACCTCTGCCTTCTCAAAATATATGGGGATCCCTCCCATGATTCTACGTAATAAAACCAGCTAATTTGGGTTTCTTGTTGATGTGACAGCAAGAAGATTCCAAGTATGGAAAGCGACACTGCTATCACCAGCTGGCATATTAGTTTTATTAAATGGTGTGATAGTTGTTTTACATTAACATATTTTTTCGGTCTACCAGATCCCTCAGAAAATCATTGATAAGATCAACGCATTGATGCTCAAATTTTTTTTATGCAATTCCAAAGGCACCCCATCTTGCCATTGGATGCGTAAGGAAATTTTAGTTCAACCACGAGGCATGGGGGGACTGGGTATTAGGGAAGCAGAATGTTATAACCAAGCCCTTTTATTAAGTCAAAGTTGGAGGATGCTTGATAAAGAACACGCTCTTCTGGGGTGAATATAGAAAGAAAAATACAAAACTCATTCCCCATTATTTACTCCTTCCAACTATAAACCTCCAACCTCGACATCCTTTGCTTGGAAGAGGCTTTGTAAAATAGCTCAATTAATTTGTGATAAGAAGCGCTAGAGAATTAACGACGGTCCCTCTATTCAAATTGGAGACAACATATGGGTATCGGGTAGACAAATTCAATTAAAGCCAGGAGGAGATCCATTCAGTATTGAAGAAGAACCTACATGAGTTATCTCTCAATTCAAGGCTAACTAAGGTCTGGAATGTTGCACTAATCAGCAAAGAATTTTTGGCAACAATTAAAGGCACGAACTAACAATGGGATTTGATTCAAATAGCAAAAGGAGGGCTTCAGGGTTTTAGGAAACTAGAGGGGTCATAATCACGGATTTCGTGTTTAGAAAGTAAAAAAATAGAAGAAACCAGATGAGAAACTTTGCTAGAATAAGCCCACAGAGCTCCCTCTCTCAAGGGAAGTCGGGATTTACTACCTTAAGATCTACCATGCATCTCGAGGGTTAACCATGCAAAGTTCTCTAGTTAACCCCATCCTCATTCTCATGGGAATGGGATTAATTATCCTATCCTTATCGTTCCTAGAAAGTGTTTAGTGAATCAAGGAGCTCTCGGTCCTAAATTCACCCTATTTGAAGGAAAGAATAAGGTGTGAATTAGGTTTCTTCACTAGTTACTCCCTAATTCACTTACTCGGTACTAATCACCCATTAGAACCCTTAATCACCCCTAACCCACTAGGAACTTAGCCTCTAATTGTTGATGTAAATTCGGTGTAGGATAGGAATTTACTCGAGTATTCAAGTGAGTCGAAGGCATATCTTCTCTCCTTCAACTTATATAACCGTCGTATATAGTCTGCATGATAAAACACTTGCCTTGTAGGAACTTAGATTCAAACTCTCATGTCAACCTTAGAGATTATGGTCACCAAAACCAAGGAGATGAGATTTTCATTGGAATGAATATGATGGGTCCTATGTCACCGACTTGCAAATCGCATTCTTAGACTTGGTACCATTTGACATCTTCTTGAAATGGCATCATATCCACCTTATTTATAAGCCATGAAGTGACACTTGGATAGGGTTGGATATGGATAAGATTTAATCTTGTCATCTTTGGATAATTTAGATAATAACTTATTTATTTATTATTATCCACTCATAAAATGTATGAAAGCATGCTTAAGTTATCCATGCATAAAGCCGACTAAATATTATCAAAGTTACCTCCTTACTTGATAACACATGCTTGTGTTACCCTTAATGGGGCTAATTAGATCCCGAAAAGTCTACCCGACTTTTCCTAATACCCAATAGCCCATCATATGAGTTAACTTAGACAAATTAAACCAAGTCACTAAACTTATCATACACTTGAAATTATCCAACAATCCCCCACTATTTCGAGTGTATGGAATTATTAACCAATATTCCAACACCCCACCATTTCTGACATATCATAAACATACAACTTAAATCACCAAGAAAGTAAGGAATTGTTATGTATCATGGATAGTCTCTTGCGACTTGATCTTCCATGTAGTGAATATAATTACAAATGTCTGAACGTGATAGTTGACTAAGCATTGAACTTCACAACTTTGTTGACCATTTGGATACTTTTCACTGACACAACTCATCAACTAAGATTCCTTGAACTTACGACACTATTATCCGCCATGTGTCACATATCCTCTCGTGAGCAAATCAAAGCCAATCCCATTAGCTCCTTGAGGCGAATACACTTCTTACTCGCATGGGTAGACTGAAACTTATATGCTCCTGTAATCGAGCCCCCATCCTTAACCAATATATTAAGAGTAAACACTCAACCTCTGTACATTACAGCTTAAGCACAATACTTAACCACTATATAATAGAGTCACCACCGAGGGCTTGACATCAAGTATAGTATCAAGAAGAGGCACTATTATTACTATTTGTTAAAATTGGGCTTATTCCTATCCCCCTTGATAATATAAAATTATCAAGTCCTTGTTTAGTCATTTAACCAAAGGATCAAACCAAGGTCTTTCTTAAACAACTTGAAAACAATGACCAACTTCATTCTTGACCAACAAAGATCACTAGATAAAATCATATCTTTCCATGATCATTATTAAACTTTGAAGATAGTTATACTTAATAACACATGTAACTTAAACCTGAGTACTTAACGATCGACAATACATACAACTAAACCATTGTATTATAGCTCGATACCAAGATCCAAACAACTAAACCATTGTACTACATCTCGAAAAAGAAACTTAACTTTTGGAATCAATATGATTAAACCATCATATTATTGGCAATGCACTTGAATACTTAAACTTTACTTGCAACGAATATGACTTAAATTTTCATATTGTAGGCTTATAGCAATCAATATTGTAGGTCTTAGCAATCAATATGATTAAACTATTATATTGTAAGCTCTTGATAATCAGTATTGTAGGCTCTTTAGCAATCAATATTGTAGATTATCTAGCAATCAATATGATTAAACTATTATATTGTAGGCTAATATAATAATCAATATTGTAGGCTTCTTAAGAATAACCTCACATTAAACCTTATACTTAAAGGAACCATAATCAACATGTAAGCTTAATCTTGACATGTAGTTAAACTATTACCTCTTAAACTTGGCATGTAATTAATCCATTATAACTTAAACTTAATATAAACTTTATTAAGTTGTCATGGAGAATAAATTCCTTACTTATAAATTTATTGAATTTAATACTCCATCTCATATATGTAAATAAACTATTACATATTAAACATTTGCTACAAAAATGTATTAAAAATTAATTACTTCTTACTTTAGTTGCCGATAAATACTCATTCATGATCTACAAAATCATCTTATAGAGAATACTACTTAATTTATAATATGAATAAACCTTTACATTTACTTATGAAATATTCACTTCATGATTACATCCAAATAAATAACCATGGATTCATATCATACAATTAGCCAATTTAAACATAACTAAATCTATCTATAATAAAAGAGTTATGGACTTATAATCTTATAAATGTACATAAAATGTACATTTCTTCTCTTGTAGCAAAACTTATACTTGAACATGCATACTTGAATAATACATATAATACTTAATTAATTCATAGACTAAAATTTATATCTTAATGAACTTATACTCAAATAAAACAATATAACACATATTATCAACTTATCACATGATCATAAAATAATATTCTATATAACTCAACATATGTGTTATTAAAATCATGCAACATCATAAATTATATCATGGATATAACATGTATAAATAAATCATACAACTTAAACTTGATAATCACATACCCAAATATTTATGAATAATATACTAATTATCAATAACTAACAACATACGACTTTGTCATGCGTCACATACACATATGTATGTGTCCATTCAAGGTTGTCAGGATCGGGATTCTAGTTAGGATTGATAGGGGTCCTTAGAATCGGGATCGTAGGATCGGATCGAGGATCGTAAGATTCTACAAATAAAGTAAAATTGTTATAAGTGACTTGAAATTTCCCTAGAAAAACCAATGTTTTTCAAAAACTGTATAAAAATCCATGGTATTCACCGATCCTAAACGATCCTAAACGAGTCTGATACGATCCTAACCGATTCTAGGGAGATTGTGACCATTCTAACAAGAATAGGTTATAGTTAGGATCGAGCCGATCCTAACGATCCTGACCGATCCTACCGATCCTGACGGATCCTGACCGATCTTGGTACGATCCTGGTACGATCCTAACAAAGTAGCGATCCAGTAACAAGTTGGATCGTTTAATCATTTTTGGATCGTAGGATCGTACGATCCTACGATCCGGATCGTGATTTTTACAACCAAGGTGTCCATTACCCATATAGACATTTCATGCATTCCATGGATAAAACTAAGCGGTAGTTAAAGGTAGTTATCTAAATAACAATATGATCTTATCAACCCTTGAAGAGGGACGCTAAACATGCCATGCAATCATGAGATTGTTGTCCAATTGATGATCACAACTTATTACAGACACCAACCAAAGATCGCGGCCAAAAGTGCTCGGTTTCATCAATTAAGCATGCATGATTGTTCTTTGCCCATCATCTTAATATAAAATCTCATCCCAAAACATGATATAAATGGCATGCAAAATAAAAACTTATACTTATATCATGATTTTGGCTTAATCGGCCAAACTTGTAACCATCAAATTCATCCATGAATATCTCCTTACTTGATCTTGATCTTGATCTTGTCATGCCCCGACTCAAAAACCCGATCTTATAGAAGTCGAAGACTATTGATGTAAATTCGGTGCAGGATGGGAATTTACTTGGGTATTCAAGTGAGTCGAAGGAATACCTTCTCTCCTTCGACTTATATAACTGTCGTATATAGTCTGCCGGATAAAACACTTGCCTTGTAGGAACTTAGATATTGTGGCCACCAAAAACCAAGGAGATTGGAATGAATATGATGGGTCATATGCATGTCACCAACTTGCAAATGGCATTCTTAGACTTGGTACCATTCGACATCCTCTTGAAATGGCATCATATCCACCCTATTTATAAGCCATGAATTGACACTTGTATAGCGTTCGATATGGAAAAGATTTATCCTTGTCATCTTAGGATAATTTTGATACTAATTAATTTATTTATTATTATCCACTCATAAAATGTATGAAAGCATGGTTAAATTATCCATGCATAAACCCGACTAAATATTATCAATGTTACCTCCTTACTTGATAAAACATGTCTGTGTTACCCTTAATAGTTCTAATTAGATCCCGAAAAGTCTACCCGACTTTTCCTTATATCCAATGGCCCATCTTATGAGTTAACTTAAATAAATTAAACCAAGTCACTAAATTTATCATACATTTGAAATTATCCAACACTAATTATGTTTATAACTAATCTAGCACATTCAAAACCAAACCCAGACATGATTATCACAAACAAATTAAAATCATTAACAAAGAAAGTTAAGAGATGAACAAAACTAATCAAGCAACTAATCAACCAATCAACAACAATAAAATAGAGAAAGAGAGAAAGAGAGAATAGATATCACCTATAGATTGAAGGAATGAATAACAATGGCCAAAAGAGGTGGTAGAATCTTCAATCTCTCAATTGATTCATCCAAAACCACCAAATACAACAAAAATAATCCCAATAGAGATGGATTTTTGCTAGCCTTTAAGTTAATCTCTCTCTCAATCTCCTAAACCTATGAAAGCTCATAAAAGGGTGCTCAAAAGTATTAAAAGCTGCTTGAGAAATTATGACGAAAAACTTTTTATACAAGGCTAAGAAAACCCCTAAAACGAAGTCGTAGCAATAAATACAATAAAACAGTGTCGCCGCGGGCGCGACAGCCACTGTCGCGGTTGCTACAATTCTGGGATCGAAGAGGAGGATTCCATGTTTGCGTGGGATTGGGGATGCGACGGGTTGGGTGCGGGCGTGACCACTTTGAATCCCTTCCATGGAAATCGTCGTGGGTGCCACCCCTTCTGTCGCGGTTGGCACGGCCTTCGCCCTCCTCTTCCATCTTTTCTGCTTTGGTTGTAACGCCCGCTATAAGAGTTTAGTGGGGGCTAAGAAACTAGGCATGGAAATTTGTCTTGTTGCGCCCGCTACAAGGCTTGTAGCGGGTGCGGTGACCCTAACCTTGCTCCTCTAAGAAGAATTCGTCGTCCCGACCCGACTTCTCATTATTTGTCGGCCTAGCTTGGCTTGGGAATCCTCTCGGGACCATCTATCTATCCTTGATTTTCTTCTTTGCCTTGCTTTATTTCTCAAACACTAAGTATCTACAAAACAACTAAAAACCATATTAAAAACATGAAAATAACCTGGGGTTAAGCGAAAACTATACGGCCCAAGAACGTAATTACGCCTTAAAATGGGCCTAAACACCCCCACCCCCCCCCCCCCCCCTCACACACACACACTCACTTGAGCTTTTTCTTATCCAGAGCAAAACAAAACAAAACAAACTACCTAAAACAGCTTTTCCACTTTCTTATGAGGAAATGGATGCATTTAGCCTGTATACCAAGCCCTTTAAACCCCCGGCAGTTGGATGCACGAGGTGGGTATCGTGAGGGTTTATAGAGACTATACCCACAAAAGCCATGAAAAGAAAAGGGCGAAAAAGAGAGATGAAAAACGATACTACTTGCAAAAAAAGGATGAAAATGCTCATATGTATAATCATGCAATCAATTATTCAAATGACGACGTTAATTAATCAAAAGAAGCGAATATGCGCACATTAAGGACACCTAACCCAAAATGTTGTCAATCTTAAGGATTTTCAACCCCAAACACCTCCTGCTAAACAGGACCTTGTGCACAAGTGCGAGTGTACCCTATCCGGTCATGATTGTCTCCTAGCGAAAACCTACACTCGAGCTCGTTTCAAAAGTGAAAAACCAACAATGCATTGCCTTCCCCAACTTGTGTCGCCCTTGGCTTGGTGAGGGTCGTAGGTTACGTAAGGAAAGGCCCAGGTCACGTAAGGAAAGGCCCCACAACTTACTCAACCACTTCCATCCTTTATTTCTTTTCTCTCCTTTTTGTTTCTTTTTTCTCTTTGTTAGCTTGGTTCGAGATTAGTTTACATCTCGTGAGGGGCTACTCTCCTAGTGTGGTTTTGCTCCATTCATACAATTGTACTTAAGGGGCGAGGGGCCGCTACCACCCACGCCAAACCACGTTGGTAAACCAACCTTTTCACTTCTTTTTCGATTTTTTATGGGTTTTACATCGATTTTTTCGGGAATTTTAGCGGCCCTCCGAAGAGGGGTTACCCTCCCAACCCAAGTTACTCCATACATAACGAAGTACTTAAGGCGTGTGAGTGTCGCCCACTAACACCAACCCTTGTTGGTTTCGCCGACTTTTATTTATTTTCACCTTTTCACGAGCACGTGCATCAACAACTAAGATCACGATCTCGAAAAGGGTGTGAAAGAAAGTAAGGTACTCGTTTTACACTTAGTGAAAGGAGTCTAAAAGAAGTATGTCATGACAACACTCTAGATTAGGACCTACCATGCTCATATCGGCCGTTTTTAATCAATTAACTAAGTCATCAAGCAATTAACTACAAGATCATAAACATGAGAAAATTCTTTTAAAAAAAATATATAAATAAAAACAAACTCTTTTGGCTTTTTTTATTTTTTTCTTTCAATTTTCACCACATTTTTTCGATTTTTTTCAAATTTTATCACATTTTCCTCAGAAAGAAAAGCAACTAAAATGCTAGGTGAGCTACCCAAACCATAAATAACTCTCCCTCCCCCCCCCCCACCACCACACACACACACACATTCTTAAAACCCCATAATATCCTCATTGTGGGATAGGGTGTCTCATGAAGGGTAGTAAAACAAGGGCATGCATGTATACAATCACCTAGCAAAAAGAAAGGGTGGCGACCCGAGCCCACACGGTTCCATCAACAAAGAAATCCCAACACAACACATACTATGGGGCACGCCATCAAAAGGGAAAAACAAGAATGAAAAAGAGAATAAATATACACGGAAAGAAGAATAATGGAAAGAGTTTACCTCGAGGTCTTCAATGTAAAAGAGAACTCAATCTAACATTCAAAGGAAACACAAACAAAGTAAGGATATACAATGCAATGCTACCTAAATACAACTATTCTAAAATGCAAAACTAAGAAAATGCAACGAACTAGAAGAACTAAAAACATATATACAATATGTACATTTCTTGAAATAAACCCCAACCCCAAATCTCTCATTCACTTGAGGGGGAAATTGGGGGTGAAAAATCACCTTGATCCAGTCCTACACTCGATGAAGTCGAGTGTAAACCAACCACTACAACCTACCCATGGGATCCCAAAGCATAAGACATTGAAGACAACAATTTCGCAATGCAAGGATAAGATGAAACGATGTAAAGGGACAACCAAACCTCACTAACAGCAGAAATGAAAAAACCAGCACTAAAGCAACCCACTTCCCACTAGGTACCCCCCCCCCCACACACACACACACACACTTATCGAGCATTCAATTGTGTAATGATAAAACCCCCAGTCGTGCATGTACTAGTTCTGCTGCTGAAAGTACTCCTCGTGTCTCTGCAAATGGTATTGAATATTGCTGAGCATAGACTGTTGAGCATTCAACATGGCTTGTTGGCTCTCCAACATGTTGTGCTGACTGTAGAGGAGTGTTTGTTGCTACTAGAAATTGATAGATCAATTGCCTGAGATGAAGATTAACATGACCCAAAGTAGTGTGCAAAGACGGATCACCCCTCGCATCTCCTTCATCGTCATCTCCTTCTTCACCTTCTTCTTCTTCGCCTTCTTCTTTTTCACCTTCGCCCTATTCTACCTCCTCATCCTCAACATCCTCCTCCTCTTCATCACCGGGCACATTCGGGCAACCAACCTTACGCTGACAACCGTATTGTTACTCGCAGGATTGGTTGTGCGGGTTGGTGACGTCGAGCCATGCTTCGGCCCTTTCCGGATCTAGGTGGATCGATGCCTTGTTGATGTCATGCCTGTGAAGATAGATTGTACGGGTTTGATGGTTGGCCAATATCCCTATCTTCTACAATCATACCCAATCCAAGGGTCCGGGAAGTAACGGGTCGTCCACTTCTTCAAGTAATTTTTGAAGTGTTCATGCTCTAGGAAATGGCATATAATATGCCTTATTCCAATCATGGTTGGTCGATTCTCCTACTTATCTCCCAAAGACAATGGAGGAGACATGACCCCGTGTTGACCCGGCAGCCTTTCAATGCGTTATAAATCACAAAAAGATCATCTTTGTCGGACCTTGGGCTGCCCATCGTTTCTTCTGAAAACCGAACTGGTAACGATTCAATGGAGGAGACGAACTGCAAGGTTACAAAAATCTCACCCCTTTGAATTCTGTGGACAATGGTAACGCGCTTTCCCACCCAATGATTCTACATGCATTCTTCGTCAACTGTGGACATTTTTCCTCGTCGTTCGGGCTTCCGAACGTCCACACAGATTAAGGGTGTGATTTGGTGATTTGTGTTGGGGTTTGAACATTTGAAAACTCTTTAAGGGATTAATAATACATTTCAGGAATAATAGTTTGTAAAATCACTTTACCTTTACTTTGTGCATTTCATGAGCCATTGAAGTAAACTTTTAAGACTGAACATCCACTTGTTCCAAACGCTTCTAAATTTAACCCAAATTGCTCGTTAAAATGTTTTGCTCGGAAGAAATGATTTATGCAAATATTATTTAGAAATACAAAGAACACCCTAAAGTTTCATAGGTACATTGTAAAACCATTTACCATAGTTTATGAAATCATCGATGTGTTTTGGTTGGAAATGGGAGTCGCCACCCGACTTTTTAAAGAAAAAATCCAAGAAAAAATAGAAAAGAAAACAAAAAAAGACTACGCCTTTGAAACCCAAGAATGGATCCGGGGGTAAGGCTACGAACATGAAAGGTATGAACATAAAGAGTTCGCCTCTCACAAAAGGAAAGATTCCACTAAAAGTTTTAAGTGTGTTTTTGATAAAGTTTGGAAGAGAACAAAATAGAGACTTTTTAGAATTGCTTCATTGAATCGTACAAGATGAGATATGAGAAAGAAAAGGTACAAATACAATACTTATTTACATGAAAGAGAACACTTTAAAGCTTACATTGTATCGTTTGAATAAGGAGCCTTGCCTAGCCTTTGTAGTTGCTTGAAGACTCTCCTTTTAGTACCCTTAGATGACTCCTCTCAAGATGCCAAAATGAATGAAAATTGGATGGAAAAGAGGTAGAAAAGAGGGATGAAAGGGCTCTTTTTGTAGGTTTTTAGGATAGTTTAGGATAGGCTTTTTGTGATGCTTTTTGGGAGGTTTTGTGATGGATTTATGTAGGGATGAAGGAAGGTTGGACTAGAAGTTTAAGAAATGGTGAGAATGGTGATAGAATGATCATGAGAAAGATTAGAATGAAATGGAGAATGAGTATAAAGAAATGAGTGAGCGATGGACTAAGAAAATGAGAGAGAATGGAAGAATGGATGAGAGAGATGTTTTGAGAGATGGAAGAATGGATGAAGGATGGAGTGATTGAATAAGAGATTGAGTGATTTTAGCTTTGAGAGGAGTAGTATTTATAGGTGAAGGAGTATGTAGAAGATACATACATGCATGCATTCTCGTCCATGGCAGTCAACCAACACAGAAAACAAGGTGGCAAAGGGAGTGTATGAGAGTGGACGACAACACATGGTGAATGAACCACGTGTGGCCGCCTTCAAGGTCGGTCGGCCGTCAGCATAGAGGGGGGATGAACCCTGGCTCATCCATGCATCCATGGACGGTGGAGTGTGAAAATGTTTGCCTCGAGAAATGGTGGTTCACACTTGGACAGTGATTGTATTTTGATGGCTTTTATGAAGTGTTTTTGTGATGCTTTTATGAGGTTTCGAACCTCTATCCTCTTTGCATGGGGCTTGCATATGACTTGCATGGCTTGTCTTTTTTTATGAAAAATGTTCATGTGATCATGCATGCAACTTTAGGCGAGCTTGTACATGTAAGGGGCATGTACTTAGGATTTATTTTTCTGCTCCTTCTTCTTTATTTCTGCTTTCTGCTATATAGACATGCTATATATTTTAGGTGTCAAAACCCGGTGCCTACAGATAGTCCCCACTTTGATTAGGTCCTGGATAGGATGAAAATCAAAGTAGAATTGACTTGATGGACACCAGTTAAGGATATGACTTTGGAGTGCAAAGCCTGGGGTGATGCTTGGAAGCTGAGTCTTGCGTCACGGTCGTGGGCGGCATACGCCTCTTTGAAGATGATCTCTGATGGAGACTATCAGGCAGAACAATCAATAGCAGCAGCTCCATCAACAAAGGAGGCATCCAAGGGATCTTCACCAGCAATTACAGTAGCAGCACAAGAAAAAGTTCTTGTTGTTTCACTCAACTCAGCAGCTAGGGAAGCCTTTCCCGTAGAAACAGCAGGCTACCAAATCCCAGCACAGACAGCAGGTTACTCAGCAGGCTTCTCAGCAATCCAAACACCCAGCATGAGGTTTCCAGTATCACCAGCAGCCACCACTCCGCCAATAGCATCCATCCAGGCTTGCTACACCCTTGTAAAGCAAGTCTTGGCATCCACAGCCACTCAGCCCACCAACATTGGTCATCCAGACCAATTCCAGTTCCCAGCAACAATAGTCCAAGCAGCTGACTTTCTCAATGTCATATCTATTGATTGAGGAAGATTCAGCTAAGGTTTCCTAGGAGTTTTTTGTTCTTTGTCATGCCATTTTCAAGTCCAAGTCAAGTCCCAGCATGATCGAGCATGGCACAGTAAGATTCAGAAGTCAGAAACAAACAATCCCGACAGGGTTGTTTTATCAGTTTTTCCAGAACCCTAGTTCTGGGGCTATATGTCCTGATTTCTGTTCACAGGGGTTATTTTGGTCTTTCCAGCATGATATTAACCTGTAGAGATTACTTCTAGGTTAGCATTGGCATGGGAATTACCTCACTAAAGATTATTATTACCCCTTAGGAGAGGAAAGCCTCTAATTGGTCCATTTTGCCACTCTTTTGGCGTTTGGTCCAATCAGAGCATAGCTTAGCATTTTCTTTTAATTTTCTTACAAAATGTACTCGAGATAGTCAGTATGTAATCAGTTGTACTAGTTTTTAGCTTTGTAGATTAGAACAGATCAGGGAGATTAGAGGGGATGCTTATGCTTAAGCACCTGTTAATCAAACTATTAGTTTCCTATATATTCTGAAGTTTTTTATCAATGAAAGGCATCTCATTGTTCATTCAATAGCATTTTCGAGTGTCTTAGTACCTCTGGAAAGTTTGTGAGTGTCTTATAACTCTCAACCTTAGTTCAATCAGTTCCAAACACTGGATATTGGCAAAATCCAGCAAGTGCAAGCTGAGCTTGATCATCCTATCTTTGGTGTGTCTGTAGAGGCATGTGTGTGAGAGTCCTTTGCCCTAGATTGCAGTTGTGGTGTGTCTGTATCAACTGTAAGCAAGCCTATCCTTTTATTCTATTATTGGGTTGTCTTCTATTTCAACTTGTTGCTTTCAACCGGTTGTTGTTGAATCCAAGCATCTAGCTATGTGTGTGTGTATGACTGTATGATGTATTATAGCTCAATACTCTGATCTTGTGAGTTAGCATACATCATCTTGGTATCAGAGCATTGTGTTCTTTCTTGGAGTGTGTTTGCTTATTTTAGTTAAAATGGCCGGAACTAGTAAAACACCACATGAAGTCTTAGAACAAACTCTGAAAGAGAAGGAAGAAGTAGAACAGAAAATGAAGTTTTTGAGTGAGCAGTTGAATTATTATATGAGATTGCACAGACATGAGTTGAATAAGGATACTGATGATGAAATGGAGGAAGGAGAAGGTGAGAATCCTTTTAGTAGGACAGGGAGAGGAGGTCGAGGTCCTAGGCCTACACATAGGAGAAGGAGGAGGATAGTAAGATCACCTAGGATCAGTGAGCCTGGGGAAAACAGTGAAAGTGAAAGAGAAGTAAGAAGGGAAGATAGGAGGGTTGAAAAACTTGATTTCAAGATTGATATACTTGAATATGCAGGAGAACTAGATCCTGATGTTTTCTTAGATTGGTTACAAACAGTGGAAAGAGTCTTTGATTTGAAGGAGGTTTCAGAAGAAAACAAGGTGAAATTAGTAGCCTTAAAATTTAAAAAATATGCTTCTACTTGGTGGACTAATCTACAGAGAAGGAGAATGGAGATTGGGGAAGCTAGGGTGAGCACCTGGATTGAGATGAGACAGAAGTTGAAGGAGAAGTTCCTTCCAGATAACTATATGAAGGAGAACTAAAACAAGTTACAGCATTTTGTGCAGGGAAGCAAGTCAGTGGAAGAATATACCAAGGAGTTTGAGCATTTGCTTTGGAAGTACAATATGCAGGAGAATGAGGTATAAACCTATATCAGGTACCTTGCAGGCTTAAATGAAGGGATCAAGAATGTTGTAGAGTTGCAGGTCTATGATTCCCTTGATGAGCTAAGCTCTTTGGCTCACAAAGTGGAACAGTAGAAGAAATGTAGAGCAAAGGACTACAGCAGCAGCAGGTACCCAGCCAAGCCCTATGCACCAGCCAAACCAAACCCCTACAAACCTTACAATCCCCCACAAAGAGCCTATCCACCCCCACCCCCACCTCAAGCCAGAAATCCAATTCCAAGACCCCCACAAAATCAGCCACAAAATCCCCCACAAAGAACCCCAGCCCCCATCAGTAGATCCTATTCAGAAAGAAGATGTTTCAGGTGTCAAGGACTAGGGCACATTGCCTCAAAATGTCCAAACAAGAGAATGGTTACTCTTGCTGAGTACCAAGCAGCTTTGTTTATTGATCCTGAAAATGTGCAGGGAGAAGAACAGGAGTATGAAGAGCATGAGCATGACCTTATCTATGATGATGAGGTTATAGAAGAAGGTCCAGATGAGGGAGAGATGCTTGTGATTAGAAGAGTTTTGAGCAGCTCAGCAGTAGAGGAAGCAGAAGAGTAGAGGGAGAATATCTTTCATACAAGGTGTACCATTGGAGGGAAGGTGTGCTCAATGATAGTAGACAGTGGAAGCTGTACCAAGGCAGCCTCTAGCACTATGGTGAAGAAGCTAAGTCTGGCAACCAAGTCCCACCCAGCTCCATACACCATCTAGTGGCTCAGCTCAGGCAAAGCTATCCAATTATCTACTAGATGCCTTGTTGCTTTTTCAATTGGTCAGTCATACAAAGATGAGGTCTGGTGTGATGTCTTACCTATGGATGCATGTCATTTGCTATTGGGTCGACGTTGGTTGTATGATAGATCAGTAAACCACTGTGGAAGAGCTAATACCTACACCCTGACCCTAAACCACAGTAAGATTGTTCTTACCCCCATGAAACCTTCACAGTTAACCAAAAAAGCCAAAACCCTGTGTCTTGAACCTAGTCTTGATGTGTTGTTATTATCTGATCACCATGAGTTTAGCACACAGAAAGACTTGATCCTTTTAGACCTCGAAGAAACCTCAGCACCACAAAATGACCACCCTTTATTCCTACCCTTACTCCAGCAGTTTCAGCATGTATTTCCTGATGAAATGCCCCCTGGTTTGCCACCTAAAAGAGATATCCAGCACAAAATTGACTTAGTTCCTGGATCTGTGTTGCCTAATAAGCCAGCTTATAGGATGACACCAGCAGATACCAATGAGATACAGAAACAGGTGGATGAGTTATTGGAGAAGGGAATGATTCGGGAGAGTGTGAGTCCATGTGCAGTCCCAGCCTTGTTAGTGCCTAAGAAAGATGGAAGTCAGAGAATGTGTATTGATTGTAGGGCCATTAACAAGATCACTATCAAGTATAGGTACCCTATACCTAGGCTTGAAGACATGTTGGATGAGTTACATGGGTCAACAGTCTTTTCTAAGATTGATTTAAGGAGTGGATACTACCAGATAGGATCTATGAGGTAGATGAGTGGAAAACAGCCTTCAAGACCAAGGGAGGTTTGTTTGAATGGTTGGTCATGCCTTTTGGGCTGACTAATGCCCCATATACATTCATGAGACTCATGAATCAAGTCCTGAAACCACTTATAGGCAAGAGTGTTGTGGTATACTTTGATGATATTCTTATCTATAGCAGGTCTGAGCAAGAGCATGTCAAGCATTTGCAGGAGGTTTTAACTATTCTGAGCAGGGAGGAGTTGTTTGGAAATCTCAAGAAGTGTCACTTCTTTACATCCCAAGTGAACTTCTTGGGGTACATTGTTACAACAGCAGGTATTCAGGTTGATGAGGAGAAGATTCAAGCAATTAGGGAGTGGCCTGTGCCCACTTCTATTCATCAAGTCAGGAGCTTCCATGGCCTGGCTTCATTTTACAGATGATTTGTTAAGAATTTCAGCACCATTCTGGCACCAATGACTGAAGTGGTGAAAGGAAAGTCCTTTATTTGGACAACAGCAGCCCAAAAAGCCTATAAAGAAGTCAAGGAGAGGCTCACTCAGCATCAGTCCTAGCACTACCCAGCTTCAGCAAAGTTTTTGAGGTAGAATGTGATGCTTCAGGAGTTGGCATAGGAGCAGTATTAACCCAGGAGGGCAAGGCAGTTGCATATTTCAGTGAGAAGTTGAATGATGCCAAGAAGAAATACAACACCTATGACAAAGAGTTCTATGCCATCATTAGAGCTCTTCAGCACTGGAGGCACTACCTCATTGGAGCAGAGTTCATTCTCCACAGTGATCATGAAGCTTTGAAGTTCATTCAAGGGCAGCACAAGCTCAACACCAGGCATGCTGCTTGGTTCGAGTACATGCAGCAATTCCACTTCATGATCCACCACAAATCAGGAGTGCTAAACAAGGAAGTAGATGCATTAGGTAGAAGGTACATGTTGCTTCATATGCTTGATTCTAGAATTGTTGGTTTTGAGCATTTGAAAGCTTTGTATCAGGAAGATGGAGACTTTAAACAGGTATACCAGAAGTGTCAAGAAGAACCCGAGTGCAGTATCACATAGACCAGGGTTACTTATTCAAAGGGAGCAGATTGTGAGTCCCTATGAGCAGCTTCAGAGAGCTACTAATCTCAGAAGTCCATGGAGGGAGTTTAGCAGGGCATTTTGGAATTGAAAAGACATTGTTGAGTGTTGAAAGAGCACTAAAGTTGGCCAAAGATGAGGAAAGATGTGGAGCATCTACTCAAGAGGTGTAATGTCTGTCAATTGGCAAAGTCACACAGCCTACCTCAAGGCTTGTACACACCATTGCCAGTTCCCAGCAGTCCTTGGGAAGATGTCAGCCTTGATTTCATTGTAGGTTTGCCAAGAACTCAGAGAGGGAAGGATTCAATCATGGTGGTGGTTGATAGATTCTTAAAGATGGCACATTTCATCCCATGCCACTCCACCTTCGATGCCACAAGAGTAGCTGAGTTATTCTTCCAAGAGATTGTCAGATTACATGGAGTCCCAAATACAATGGTGTCTGACAGAGATACCAAGTTTTTGAGCCATTTTTGGGTTACTTTATGGAAGAAATTGGGCACCCAACTCAAGTATAGCACCACTTGCCACCCACAGACTGGTGGACAGACATAGGTTACTAATATAACACTTGGAGTCCTATTGAGAGCACTGATCCACAAAAATAAAGCAGGATGGGATTCTCTATTGCCCCATGCTGAATTTGCTTACAACAAAGCACAATCCAAGGCCGCAGGCTACTCTCCATTCCAAGTAGTCTATGGTAAAAATCCAATTTCCCCTTTGGATTTAGTTCCACTAACTACTTCTGTCAAATTTAGTTTTGAAGCAGGTAAAAGAGCAAACCAAATTAAGGAGCTTCATCAGCAAATGAAGGAGAAAATTACCAAATATACTAAACAGGTGTCTACTTCAGCAAACAAGCATAGGAAGAAGGTAACTTTCCAGCCAGGAGATTTAGTTTGGATCCACCTAAGGACAGGTTCCCCAACAAAAGAAAAGGCAAGCTACTACCAAGAGCAGATGACCCCTTTGAAGTACTTGAGAAAATTGGAGACAATTCCTATAGGTTGGATCTATCTGAAGAGTATGGAGGCTCAGCAACATTCAATGTAGCAGATCTTCTACCATACTATCCAGCAAATGAAGACCATCCAAGTTTGAGCACAAACTTTCCTCAACCTGGGGAGGATGATGGAGACCATCAGGCAGAACAATTAACAGCAGCAACTCCATCAGCAAAGGAGGCATCCAAAGGATCTTCACCAGCAATTGCAGTAGCAGCACAAGGAAAAGTTCTTGTTGTTTCACTCAACTCAGCTAGGAAGCCTTTCCGCGAAACAAGAGCTTCAAATCCCAGATGAAGAGTTACTTAGTAGGCTTCTCAGCAGTCCAAACACCCAGCAGGAGGTTTCCAGTATCACCAGCAGCCACCACTCCACCAACAGCATCCATCCAGGCTTGCTACACTCTTGTAAAGCAAGTCCTGACATCCACAGCCACTCAGCCCACCACCATTGGTCATCCAAACCAATTCCAGTTCCCAGCAACAACAGTCCAAGCAACTGACTTTCTCAATGTCATATATATTGATTGAGGAAGATTCAGCTAAGGTTTCCTAGGCGTTTTTTGTTCTTTGTCATGCCATTTTCAAGTCCAAGTCAAGTCCCATCATGATCGAACATGGCACAGTAAGATTCAAAGATCAGAAATAAACAATCCCAGCAGGGTTGTTTTATCTGTTTTTCCAGAACCCCAGTTCTGGGGCTATATGTCTTGATTTCTGTTCACAGGGGTTATTTTGGTATTTCCAGCATGATATTAACCTGTTGAGATTACTTCCAGGTTAGCATTGGCGCGGAAATTACCTCAGTAAAGATTATTTTTACCCCTTAGGAGAGGAAAGCCTCTCATTGGTCCATTTTGCCACTCTTTTGGCATTTGGTCCAATCAGAGCATAGCTTAGCATATTATTTTCATTTTCTTACAAAATGTGCTCGAGATAGTTAGTATGTAATCAGTTGCACTAGTTTTAAGCTTTGTAGCTTAGATCAGATCAGGGAGATTAGACAGGATGCTTATGCTTAAGTACCTGTTAATCAAACTGTTAGTTTCCTATATATTCTGAAGTTGTCTATCAATGAAAGGCATCTCAGTGTTCATTCAATAGCATTTTCGAGTGTCTTAGTACCTCTGAAAAGTTTATGAGTGTCCTATAACTCTCAACCTTGGTTCAATCAATTCCTGGTACTGGATATTGGCAAAATCCAGCAAGTGCAAGCTAAGCTTGATCATCCATGCTTTGGTGTGTCTGTAGAGGCATGTGTGTGAGAGTCATTTGCCCTTGATTGCAGTTGTGGTGTGTCTGTATCAACTGTAAGCAAGCCTATCCTTTTATTCTGTTATTGGGTTGTCTTCTATTCCAACTTGTTGCTTTCAATCAGTTGTTGTTGAATCCAAGCATCCAGCTATGTGTGTGTGTATGACTGTATGATGTATTATAGCTCAATACTCTGATCTTGTGAGTTAGCATACATCAATCTCGATTGAGAATGACACCCTACTAGAAGCGGAATCGGGCGTCTGATGACGTCCTACTCGAAATGATCTCGGGCGCTGAAGGCGTCCTACTTAAAGGTGGCTCCTCGACCCTTGGTCGGTTGCGTTTTATAGCGATCTTTACCTGAAGAGGATAATTTAGGGGGTGGCGGAGGTGGCTCCTCGACCCTTGATCGGTTGCTTCTGCTCATTGCACAGTTGAGCTTTGCTTTCTCTAAACCTGAACTCAACAATGGAGTTCAAAGGGCTAAAGGAAGAAAGGAGATTTCTGTAAGAAGACAACTCAAGGAACCACTAAGATGAACTAAACAATGAGTACAGGCAAAGATGAGAAGTGGAGATTGGGTGAGAGGGGTTGAATTTTTGTGGAGGTAGGGTTTCAATCAGGTGAAAGAGGGGAATGAGACAAGAGGAAAGTCATGGAGATGGAGATTGGAGAGTAGAGAAGGAGGGAATGGTGAGGTATGGTGGAGCGGGGGTCGCGCCTACTAGGGTTTGAGGGAGAGGGGGTGACGAGTTTGTGAAAGGAGGAGGAAGGAAATGAAAGAAAGAAGGGGAAAATTAGGATTTAGGGCTGAGAATTCGTGTGTAGCAGACTCGTTATAGGCGCTACACTGAGATTAGTAGGCACCACAAATCTAGAAAGAGGGTAAAATTTTCCCTGAGTCGCCGCGGCCGCTACAACTGTGCGTCGCGCCTGCGTCGACTCCCTTGAGCAAAACTGATTGAACAACGACGCGGGCACTACAATAAACGTAGCGGACGTGACGGGACTGGGAATCTAGTTTTCTTCCTTCAATTGACATGTTACCATCACGGGTGTTACAACTTCCGTAGCCCCTGCGACGACCTCCTGCCTCCATCCTTAAAAACTACCTACTTCAAAAATATTCTAAGTCCTAAAAGCCTATAATCTATCTTCTTTGTACAATTACCCCTCATACAATCCCAATGTACTTCAAAACAACTCTAAACCCTCTAAAAACATCAAAACTTCAATAACCCTTCAAGAGCGTTTTCCTCCCCCACACGTTTACTATTTTATTTCCTTCACTATTTTTTTCACTAATTTTCACCTCCTTCATACGTCCCTATTTTCTTTTCTCTATATTTATTTCCTCTCTTCTTCTTTTTCTTTTCTTTTCCTCCCATTTTTTTTCTTCTTCAATACTAGAACTAATACCTCAAAAACAAAAGAAAGAAACAAAAAGCAAAAAGACAAGAAAGAAAGAAAAACAAGAAAGAAGTATGGGATGCCTCCCATATAGCGCTTGTTTAAGGTCATTAGCTTGACTGAAATGCCTTCTCAACCCTTGATATCAGTGAGGTATGAGACAGTAGTACTCGCCTATTCTTCCCCCATAATGTAAGGCTTGTGTTTAGAGGAATTCACCTTGAAAAACTCACCTCGATCATTTTCAAGCTTTACTACTCCTGCCGGATGTATTTTCATGATCCCGAATGGCCTGGATCGGACCACCTTGATCGTAGCTTTCCCGAAAATATTTTGAGACGAGAGTTGAAGACAAGGACTTTATCCCCTACTTTGAATCCGCAACGGCTGAGGCGCTTATCATGTCATGCCTTCGTTCTTTCCTTGAAGACTGTTGTTCTCATAGGCTTGGCGTCTAAACTCCTCAAGTTGGAACAATCTCTGCTCCCCCGCAGCTTTGGCATCATAATTAATCTTTCTCACCACCCAGAAGGTTTTATGCTCAAGTTCAACTGAGAAATGGCATGCTTTGCCATAAACCAATTGGTAAGGAGTTGTGCCAATTGAAGTCTTGTAAGCAGTTCGATAGGACCAAAGAACATCGTCAAGTTTGTCGTCCCAATCACGCCTTGAGGCGCGAACAATTTTCTCCAAAATCTTCTTGATGGCTCGGTTGGATATCTCAACTTGTCCTTGTGTTTGGGGATGATACGGGAGACCTCTCTTATGATTAATCCAATACTTAGAAAGTAGGGTCTCAAACTTTTTCTCTATGAAATGAGATCCATTATTACTGATTATCACCCGGGGGATCCCAAATCTTGGAAAGATGGTGTGCTTGAAAAATCTTGACACGGTCTTAGCATCACAACGCGCACATGGAATGCCCTCAACCCATTTAGATTCATAGTCAACAACGGCAAGAATGTATTTGTTGCCCTTGGATGAGGGAAAAGGACCTATGAAGTCAGTCCCTCATTCATCGAAAACCTCTACCTCAAGGATGTAATTCAACGGTGCTTCATTCCTTCGGGAAATGTTCTCGCTCCTATGGCATTTGTCGCACGACTTCATATGGTTATCGCATCCTTGAATAGAGCAAGCCACCAATACCCAGCTTGTAGCACTCGAGCGACCGTTTTACTCGAACCCCCATGTCCTCCACAACGAAGATTATGGCAATGGTTAAGAATGGAATGAACTTCACTTTCAGGAAGGCATCGCCGGTACATCCCATCGTTGCATAGACGGAATAAGAGGGGATCGTCTCAATAGAAATGCTTGACATTGTGGAAGAACTTTTTCCATTGATGTGAGGTAAGGCCACTGGGTACAAAGTCACAAGCAAGATAGTTGACAATATCGACGGGCATACCATAGAAGTGCTTCTTGAACGGAGAGAAGATGTTCATCAGGAAATGAATCATTGATCGATGGGGATTCTTGGTCGACGAGAATTCTTGAGAGGTGGTCAGCCACCACACTCTTGGTACCCGCTTTGTCCCGAATCTCGATATCGAATTCTTACATGAGAAAAACCCACTGAATCAATCTAGGTTTTGCTTCCTTCTTCCCCAACAAGTATTTAAGCACCAAATGGTCCGTGTATACGACCACTCGAGAAAACATCAAATATTGGCAGAATTTATTCAAAGCGAACACAATAGCTAAAAGTTCCTTCTTGGTGGTAGTATAGTTTTTCTGCACACAATCTAGAGCATGGCCTGCATAGTAAATTACTCTTGTATGCCTATCCTTGGTCTAACCAAGGCATGCGATGATAGCGTACTCACTTGCATTTGCCATAATTTCAAATGGAAGCGTCCAATCAGGTGGTTGGACAACGGGAGCTGAACTGAGGGCTTGTTTCAATCTACTAAAGGACTCAAAGCATTCACCAGAAAAAACAAAAGGGGTATCTTTGCATAAGAGTCGGTGAGTGGTCGAGCTAATTTGAGAAATCTTTGACAAATCGGCGATAAAATCCGGCGTGCCCTAAGAAACTTCGCACCCCCTCAACGGAAATGGGGGGTGATAGCCGCTCGATCACTTCCACCTTTGCCTTATCCACTTCAATACCCCGAGAGGAAATCACATGCCCTAGCACTACACCTTCTTTCACCATAAAATGGCATTTTTTCCAATTGAGAACCAACCTCTTTACATCGCACAAGGAGTTTTTTATAATTTGTCAAGACTATCATCAAAGGTTTGCCTATACACAGAAAAGTCATCTATGAAACCTTCCATCATATGTTCAATATAATCACTAAAAATTGCCATCATACTCCTTTGGAAGGTGTTTGGTGCATTGCACAGCCCGAACGGCATCCTTCGGTACGTGAAGGTGTCGTAGGGGCATGTGGATGTGCTCTTTTCTTGGTGGGCTAGGTGGATAAGAATTTGGAAAAACCCTGAAAAACCGTATAAGAAATAGAAATATGAATGCACAGCTAACCTTTCAAGCATTTGGTCAATAAAAGGAACCGGAGAATGATCTTTTCTAGTTGCCTTATTATGTTGTCGGTAATCAATGCACATTCTCCAACCCTTGATTGTCCTAGTGCTAACTAGCTCATTCTTATCGTTTTCAACCACCGTTAGTCCACCTTCTTTGGCACACACTGCATGGGACTTACCTATTCGCTATTGGTGATGGAAAAGACGATCCCGACAAACAACAATTTAATGACCTCTTTCTTTACTACATCTTGCATGTGAGGGTTTATGCGTCTTTGGGGTTGCCAATATGGTCTAGAGCCTTCTATAAGGTCAAGTGAATGCATGCATATCGATGGAGAAATCCCCTTGATATCGTCAATAGTATACCCCAAAGCACCTCGATGTTTTCGAAGAAGATCTAAGAGTTTTGAAAGTTGGGTGCCATGAAGTTTAGCATTGACTATCACAGTGTAGGTATTATTGTCACCAAGAAATGTGTACCTTAGCAAGGGTGGCAACGGTTTAAGCTCGACTTAGGGTGGATCCGGAGATTTTGAACTCTTGAAGATGACCTCTTGAATTTCCATACATTCGATGAAGGGCTCCTCCAAAGGAATTTCATCCCTCGTGGGTGTAGTGTCGAGGAGGTTGGTTAGAAAAGTAGTCTTGCTTCCATTCGGCTCTAATTGGAAGGCTTCAAGCAAGCTAGCCTCCAATAGGTCATCACAAGTCGCCTCGAGCATATGAGACTCTTCTAGATATTATTCTACGATCTCTTCCATCACGTCTATTTTGTGACATGAATCCCCAAACAAGGGGGTTCTTCATTGAATTCTCAAGATTGAATACGATACTTTCGTTCCCCACCTGAAGGGATAGCCGGCCATTCTTCACATCAATCATGGCGCCGGATGTGGCTAAGAAGGGTCGTTGTTTAGGCTCCACTGTTAGCCTAAATACGTCCCTTTTACCTTAGGTTTTTACTCGTTTCCTTAGTTGTTCGTTAGTGTTTTTACTTCTTTTTCTTTCTTTTGTAGATTTTGGAGCTTTTCATAATTATGGATAAACCTGGCAAATGTTGACCCGACCCGATAACCCGACCCGAACTCGTCCGAAATTTTTGGGTTTTAAACACGATTTTTTCAATTAAACCCGAAATACACCGCAGCCGAAAATCAGCGGGTCAAACCCGACCCACCTATTTGACCCGAAATATTAACTTTTTAAGTTTAATTTTATTAAAATTTGTGACTTTTCATTGGAATTTTTAACTATTAAACTATAAGCGCAACTCATATATTTGTTATTTTTTAAATTTTAGTTAAAGTAGTTACAATAATCTATCGTTACTAGAAGATAATCATATTTTATTATGTATATTGTACAAAAAGTACTATTTAGAGACCTTTCTTTAAAAAAGAAAAAACGGAAAAAGGTTGCAATCATAACCCGTTGGGTTGACTTGAAACCGCAATACATCGCCCGTATTTACCCGAACCTGAAATACACCCGACCTGTATTAACCCGAACCTGATAAACGACCGACCCGAAACCCACTCATCCGACCGAACTGACAGGTCTACTTGTGGAGCAAAAGTGCGCAAAAAGAGGCAAAACTGGGACAAATTCAAGGATAGATGAGGATCATTTCTATGAACTACATACTTTACATCCATTCCTTGCTTCCTCATTAAAAGAGCTTTCCAATGATATATCATAAGGTCAATTCCGAGTTGAGATGAAAAGATTGTGAATACAATGGCAAGAAGTGTGCGAAAGTCGACATATGCCCACTCTTTTTGGAGCGTGGCGCGGTGGGAGTATTGATGATTATAACTTGAGTTGGAACCTTGATACAACAATCGATCAAAACTTGAGCATCAGATGAAGGATATGACCTTGAGCTAGGTAATCCACAACTCTAGGCCTCACACCCCACCATGACTATCATAGGTAATCCACTAGATAATCACTAAAGGAATGACTTGCTAACACCACCATTCACAAATGGATAAAGTAAGAACAAGATTTTGGGAGAAAAAAGGGAGTAAACCCCAACGTTGGATTAGCAAATAATTCATAAACATTGTCTAACCAGAAAAAGAGGCTAAAACAAAGTATTTATACTAAACTTAAAAAACCCCAAAACTACGTAGTTTTGATCTCAAAATTCAGCAGGAACCGAGGCTGTCGCGGGTGCCACGGAAAGGTCGCGGGCGCGACAGGCCCGAGAACATGGCGACAAGAAGCAGCGGCGGCGGGACGGCGTCGAAGCGCGACGGCGCGTAGGTGGCGCGAACGGCCGCTGGAAGAAAATGCTGGTAGCATTTTTTGGGCTTCGAGCAGCGCTTGGGTTTGGCATACAAGGGGAGCTCTCTGGGACAGACACTGGCAGCGTCTGTCCAGGCGCTAGCAACGCTTGCTATTGTCGCCCAGCTTCCATGCCTCACGTCCAGGGCGTATCGGGTGTTACGGAAAGTGTAGCGGGCGCTACGCCTCCTTGCACGGAGGGTAACGGGCGCGACCAGTAAGGTAGCGGGCGCTACCATGCTTATCCCGGCGGCCTTGCTCCCCTTCTCTTTCCTTTTCACTTAGCTTGACTTGGGTCCACTCCCGGACCTCTTGACCATGTAGTCCTTCATCTCGGGTTGACCCGGCACGATCTCGAGGCCCCTGGGGCCGGTGGAGCAAAACTCGAACCACTTCGTTTCCCGACAAGTGACGTTCCGTCTCCGACACGATTCATACTTCCCCTCTTGAAAAAGAGTTGTCCTCAACTCTTGGGAGTTAAAATGAAGGCACTTTCCATAGCTCGGCCACCCGTTACATGAACCCTTCAACAAACCGATCATGATCATGCTATGAACTCCACCCTTCTTGAACAAATAGGAATTAGTGAAGAGGTTTGGGGGTGAAGGACATCACTAAGCTTGCCACTTGGTAAAGACAAAGCTATGGATCGCTTGCCCTCACCAAGAGCACACTCATCCTGTGTTTCTCTCGAAAGGAGGTTCCTCAACTCACTTCCCACCTAGGTTTCGTTTTTGTGGGTTAAGGGACTCAAGCACTCAAAGCCAAGTAAATGATCTTCTTTCAACACACAATCCCACAAAAATTTCATCTCGAACTTCCAATAGTTCCCAACCAACAACGAATACTCAAATAACCAATGTCGCCCAAATATCATGTATGGCATATTCAAATAGTTCGCATCACAACAACCAACATACAAGAAATATTCATTGATGGACGACACAAACGATGAGCTCTTTAACATTGGTAAAACTAGAATTATGGCATCATCAAACTTAAATTTGTCACTAAACACCAAACGAACACCAAGATTCTTAGCATGCCACTTCAAGCATAGAGAACCATCAAACTTCGACACCAAATAATCATCATACAAATTATCACGCCAACAAACAACATCAAACATCCAATGCCTCCCAAATATCATATGTGATTTAATCAATGACTCTGAAGTACACCCATCATCGATTTTAATAAAAGAGTCTTGGGTTACCTCATCCTTCTTCTTGGGAAGATCATAATTGACCAAGCCATGAGAGGTGTTGGTGACAATTTCGTTGTTGCTTGGCTCCTCAAAAAGTGATGTTGAGATGTTCGTCGGAGCTTCTTGTTGGGATTCTTCAATAAGAACGAGAGGAAGTGCAAGATCGATGTTCTCATCCACCTTTTGACTTGAAACTTTATCAAGATCACCATGTATTTCAAGTAGCTCAAGAGGTTTCCCTTCAACGGCCTCAAGGACAATAACCCCGTTCATTGAACTTTTCTCTTTCTCAACATTTTCAATATTTTCAAGTGTGGAAGGGAGGTTTTGCTCGACAACTTCTTCTACAATGTCACTTGTTTGCTCCTCCACACCAAAAGATTCCTCAATCCAAACTTCAACCATAGCCATTTTTGGGCATAGCAAAGAATTGTGTCCCACACGCCGACATTTGACACACTTTCGGGACGTGGCGGTTGTTAGCGAGGGAATAGTATAATGGCTCCTCAATCGTTTCCCATTGACGATGACGTCGCGGTGAACCTCTATCGCCGTCACTCGACTCGTAGGCGGGAGGAGGACAGATAAGGATACGAGTGGACCTCTTTCGTTCGTCTCGGGGATGTCTTTGATACTCTTGAGCTAGGTTGTTCACTTGGACCTTAAGGTTGTCAAGAGTTTGCACCATATTGAAGGCCCGATTCTCAATGGAGGTGAACCGTTCATCCATGGTGGTGATTCGGTTCTCGATAGCTCGAATGTGAGAACTTCGGTGTCGGCTTGAATTTTCTCGACTGAAGCTAACTTCTTCGTCCATAACGAGAGAAGGGTGAAGGACGGTATGTGTTTGGGATAATTTTGTGGAGTTTGGGGGTTTTCTTGTAGTTGGCTTGTGTTTGGCTAAGGGTTCTTTGTGTTTTCTTCACTTAGACATTTCATCTAACACCTTGAGGGCACAATTTTCCAACTCTTCCTCAAAGCTTCAATATGCACCAAAATCAACAAACACAATAGCAATAACAACTTCTCCAACACACTTGGAGGCACAAGGAATGGGGAACACCAATATTCAATCAAATCCAACAAAAGACAACTCTACTAGTAATGAACAATAGAAAAAACTCAAGCTAGATGAAAAACTTTGAGCTCTGATACCAAAATGGAGCGTGGCACGGTGGAAGTATTGATAATTATAGCTTGAGTTGGAACCTTGATACAACAATCGATCAAAACTTGAGCATCAAATGAAGGATATCACCTTGATCTAGGTAATCCACAACTCTAGGCCTCACACCCCACCATGACTATCATAGGTAATCCACTAGATAATCACTAAAGGAATGACTTGCTAACACCACCATTCACAAATGGATAAAGTAAGAACAATTTTTTGGGAGAGAAAAGGGAGTAAACCCCAACATTGCATTAGCAAATCATTCATAAACATTGTCTAACTTGAAAAAGAGGCTAAAACAAAGTATTTATACTAAACTTAAGAAAACCCCAAAACTACGTAGTTTTAATCTCAAAATTTAGCAGGAACTAACACCACCATTCACAATAAGAACAAGTTTTTGGGAGAGAAAAGGGAGTAAACCCCAACATTGGATTAGCAAATCATTCATAAACATTGTCTAACTTGATAAAGAGGCTAAAACAAATTATTTATACTAAACTTAAAAAACCCCAAAACTATGTAGTTTTGATCTCAAAAATCAGCAGGAATCGAGGCTGTCGCGGGTGCCACGGAACGATCGCGCGCGCGACAGGCCAGCAACACGGCAGCAACAGCAGCAGCAGCAGCGACGGGGACAGACGCTGGCAGCGCTTGCTATTGTCGCCCAGCTCCCATGCCTCACATCCAGGGCGTAGCGGGTGTTATGCAAAGTGTAGCAGGCGTTACGCCTCCTTGCATGGAGGGTAACAGGCGTGACCAGTAAGGTAGCGAGCGCTACCATGCTTGTCCCGGCGGCCTTGCTCCCCTTCTCTTTCCTTTGCACTTGGCTTGACTTAGGTCCACTCCCGGACTTCTTGACCATGTAGTCCTTCGTCTCGGGTTGACCCGGCATGATCCCAAGGCCCCCGGGGCCAGTGGAGCAAAACTCGAACCACTTTGTTTTCCGACAAGTGACGTTCCGTCTCCGACACGGTTCACTTTTGGTCACCATCTTTTCTACACATATGCTATGACTTTGAGGCTTATTTCAATGGAAAATAGACTCCGAGAGCTTTCCGAAAAGTTAAGAACCGAGTTAATGGACGTTAGACGAGGAAGATATGACCAAAACAAGTTCAGGTTTTCGGACAGTAGGGGTGTCACGGCCGTGACCACCCACCTCACGGCCGGTGACCCCTCATAAAGTGAAAGATTGGACAGAACCTACCTCACGGTCGTGAGGTCCTTATCTGCGTCAATTAGGTCGGCTGAAACACGTGTGTTTTGGCCACCTTTGCCCCACCTATATATGTTGTAAACTCTACCCCTTTTGAGGTAGTTTTTCATTCCATAGTTTAGGTTATAATTAAAGGGATTAGCCCTTATATTAGGGTTTAGATTAGGTTTAATCCCTTGTAATTTGATTAGGGTTTATATTCTGTAATTGAATCTTTTGTTTTGTTCTTTCTACTTTGAAACTTTCAATCTATACCTAGTTCACAGTAAGTTTTCTTCTTCCTCCTTTATTTTATGCTTTCACTTGATTTACTTCTTGTTTGATTATCTTGCTTATGTTCTTGGTTAGTTTGATTAGTGTTAGATTAGTTTTAATTGCTTATTCTTGATTCTAGTTTCAAATTCATGAATTCATTAGGGTTAAAGTTTGAGTCTTTGATTCTAGTTAATATGTTAGACTGAGTTCCCTTAGGCTTAGGGGTGATTAGGGCCCCTAATGGAGGATTAGGTCATTGAATAGCGGGATTAGGGATTAGTGAGATGATTAGTGTTCCGCCCTAGAATTCCATGCGATGGATGAAGGATACCAGGGGCCGGGAGGCTATGGATCTTTCCAACCATCACTTCTGGAATTCCAAGGTGGTTTAATCGATTCCAGTTCCTTGCTCTGGCGGGAGGGGACTGGAAGAGATTAATTTCGATTGGTTCCTGTACTACCAAGGCTTGTCATGCACGGGAGTGATGACAACCTTGGAAAGTATTGGATCGATTCATCGCCCTGGGGGGGATCGATGTTAGCTCGTGCATAGAAGGTGAACGCCGACTTGATGCCCTGGTGGGGGTAGTGGGTGCAAGCTTGGTATGTGTACAATACCTACACTTAATCATCGAACAAAATCTCCCCTAAAACCGCAGTTTTCGTGCTTAGTCGTTCGTTAGGTCGGCTCGGTATTACCCTCAAGGCCTTACCTTCCTATTAGGCTTTTCCTTTTCGACCTTAGGATACTAGTTCATTCACCCAAAACCATCAACCATCAAACCTAGTTGGTGAGTGCTTTCGCGAGATTCTTAGGTTCGAACCTCGACTCCTCGGACCAATACGACCGTGTTCCTAACCCCCAAGGTTCACGTTAAATAGTCATCCCAAAATAATAGGAATATTTGCATCCTCATGCATCTCTAGAATCACAAAATCGTACGGAATGTGAAAGTTCCCAACTTGAACCCGGACATCCTCCAAAATGCCCAAGGGTCTCCTTATTGTTCGATCGGGGAGTTGCACGTTAATTGTGGTTGGGGTTAGGTCGTCTAAATAAACTTCTTGCAGATCGAATGAGGCATGACGCTAACACTTGCCCCAAGATCACAAAGTGCCCTGCCATGTTTCATGTCTCCAATAGCACATGAGATAGAGAAGCTGCCGGGATCGACGAGCTTCTCGGGAGTTTTGTTCCCTTTAATAGCATTACAATCGACCGTGAGATGAATAGTCGACTCCTCCTTTATCCTTCTTTTATTGGTGAGGAGGTCCTTTATATGTCTCTTGAAAGTAGGCACCTCCGAAATAGCATCCAAAAATGGGACGTTCACATGGAGCTTTTTCAACATTTCAATAAACCTCGAAAAATTTGCATCCATCTTGGGTTGGATCAACCTCCCGGGAAAAGATACCGGGGGTCGATATGACTTGGACTTCTCCGTAGCTTGCTCATGATCATCCTCCTTCACAAATTCATTTCCTTTCACCACTTGCTCCTTAGCCTTCACTTTCTCACCCAGCTCCTCCTTCTTTTCATCACTAGCCCATTCAACCACCATATCCTCCTATTCGATCACATCCACCACATCCCCTTTTTTCTCCCCCAAAGAAATCTCCTCTACCATTGTGGGTCCAACAATCTCCTTCCAACTTAGAAAGGTAATCGCATTCAATTGACCCTTTGAGTTTGGTTTGGGGTTGGCTAAGGAAGGCTTGCATAGGTTAGCTTTGTTGAGCGATTTGGGCCAATTGTATCTCAAGGTTCTTGAGACAAGCTCGATCATTCTCTTGGTTGGCCATAATTTACTTCTACATAGCCTCAACGGTAGATTCTTGAGGTGGTTTGGATGATTGGGAAGCTTGGGATTGGTGGCTTTAGTTGTGGTGAGAGAAGTTATCGTGCCCTTGAGGGCGACGATTGTTGTTTTGGAAACTAGAAGGGTAGTGTTGGATTTGTTGCTAGTTGGGCGGATAAGAGTTTGGATGGAGTAGGAAAGGTTGTTATTGGGGTATATGGCATTAGCTTACTCCAATAGTTGAAACTCTGCTCATTGTTGAGTAAGATTCAGACCAAAGCAAAATTCACAAGTAATAGCATTGAACCGGGAGTGGATGCTGTAAGGTTTTAGGTTATCTATTTCCTAAACAGATACAGATTATTTGGCGGAATATTTATAACGGTTATAAACAATTAATCATAGCAATTGCAGAGGCTTTAGTAATTATACCTGATCGCTAATTCCTGCTGATGAAGAGGTTGACCTTCTAGATTCCAATGCTGAAATCCTCTACTGAAAGGTCCACGCAGTACTCCGGGAACCCGATTGCTTGATCGACCCGATCGAGACGAATCTCAATCTAAGATGTATGTATTTGGTATATGTGAATGTCTCGGGAAACAGAGAATAATTCCTGAAACAATAACTGCAAACTAAAAGAGAGAGGAACTCAGGAAATCACCCTGGTATCTCTTTAAGAGTCTCAGGCAGTTGGTGTTAAATAATCTCTCCCAGAGACCCCTTTATATAGTGTTTAGAAAACCTAGGGAAAGGGTTCAAAACCCTAAATGGTCGACTTGACGCAACGGCGAATTTCTCAGGTCCAACACGGTCCATGTTGAATCAACACGGTCCGTGTTGGTCTCCAGAAAGTCCATTAACTCGGCCCATGGACACCACGGACCGTGGTGTCTCAACACGGACCGTGTTGGGTCAACACGGTCCATGTTGAACCCAATTCGGTCCGTGTTGGGCTGATTTCTCACATAAATCAGTCTCCAACTTTTCTAAACATAATACAATATTATTTAGGTTACATACATTGTTCCAGGGCACTGACTTGTGTGACCCAGTAGGACCAAATAATATAGTTGTAATTAAACATATTCAATTACTAATTATAGAGGTCTCTAGCAAGACATATAATTACTATATTACTTTGGTTTAATCTCCGTATAAATCGAACATTGTCGGGACATTCCCAACAGATGCAAGGGCTTGGACCTCCTGTGCCGCCTTCAATTGCTTGATTGTCTCATTTAGGGCCATTTTTTCTTGCATCCCCGAGGATAGTATCCATAAGGAATTTCACGGTAGAGTTGCTCTCCGAAGAAGAAGAGCCTCTGTCCACCACCCCAATGAGGGGAGTTTAAAGATAACTAGTGAAGAACATTGGCCCCCTCCGTAGTCTTCTTGAGAAACATTCCTCATGACGCATCGTCAATCGACTCCTTGAGAGTGCCCAAAAGCCCTTGGTAGAAGTGACGAAGCAATAGCTAATCTTCAAGATTATGGTGTGGGCACTTCCGTTAGGCCTTTGAACCTCCCTCGTGCTTCAAAAGGTGATTTTCCCGGCTCTTGCTTGAAGTTCATGATAACTTGTCGAAGCCTGTATGTCTTGTCTGGTGGGGAAAATCGTTGAAGGAAGTCTCTACTCAATGCTTCCCATGACGTATAAATGTCGGGCAGGCATGTCATGAGCCAAAGCTTGGCCTTGCCCGCCAAGGTAAGTGGGAAGAACTTCAATTTCATATACTCCGAAGATACTCCTTACATTTGCATGGAGTCGACCCGCTCTTCAAATTTATTGATGTGATTTATCGGGCTCTCGTGATATGCTCTGTGATACTGGGTACTTTCAAAAAAATCCAACATGTATGGCTTGAACTCAAATACAACATTCTGAGGTAACTTGGGAAGAATTATTGGACTGCCTCCCCTACCCGACGATTGACTGGAATAGGAAGCAAGGGTACAAGGTGGATCAGGTTGACCCTTGGCCATCGGGGCTTTCTTTCATCTAAGGTTCCCCTGGTGACGCTCTCTTCGTGAACTAGCGTTGCCTTTTGAATAAGTTTCTCATGTTCAGGATCCAACAGAGCTAAGGGCGCTTGATTAGCACATGATCGTGTCTATATACACCAAAAGAAAACTAGAAGAAAGTCAAATGGCCTAAGACCTAGACTCGACCGACGTCAAGCAGTAAAGGTGATTTAAACTAATTAAAACCAAATCATAAAAAGTTAGGGGCTCTAGCTCCCTAGAAACGGCGCCATTTTGTGTTTAGTGGGTTTAGCACCTGATTTTTTTATCATTTCCACGAGGAGTTGAGGGGCCTAACTCTAAGAATCTGACTTGAAGGGCATTTAAATCACAAGGAAACACAAGGATTGATTTAAGTACTAAACTACTATAGGCACGAATAAACAAATGGGATTTTATTCAAATAGCAAAAAGAGGGCTTCAGAGGTTTTAGGAAACTAGCGGGGTCATAATCACGGGTTTTGTGGTAAGAAAGTAAAAAGATAGAAGAAACCAGATGAGAAACTTTACTAGAATAAGCCCATTAAGCTCCCTCTCTCAAGGGAAGCCCGGATTGACTACCCCATGGATTCCGAGGGTCCAAAGTTCTCTAGATTACTCCATCCTCATTCTCATGGGAATGGATGGCAATGGGACTGACTATCCCGTCCTTATCGTTCTTAGCAAGTGTTTAGAGAATTAAGGAGCTCTCGGTACTTAATTCACCCCACTTGAAGGAAAGAATAAGGTGGGAATTAGGTTTCTTCACTAATTACTCCCTAATTCACTAACCCGATACTAATTATCCATTAGAACCCATAATCAACCCCTAACTCACTAGAAACTTAGTCATTAATCATATTCATAATTAATCTAGCACATTCATAACCAAACCTAGACATGATTCTATCACAAACAAATTAAAATCACTAACAAAGCAGGTTAAGAGATGATCAAAACTAATCAAGCAACTAATCAACAACAATAAAAATAGAGAAAGAGAGAATGGATATCACCTATAGATGGAATGAATGAATAACAATGGCCAAAAGAGACAGTAGAATCTTCAATCTCTCAACTGATTCATCCAAATCACCCAACACAACCAAAGTAATCCCAATAGAGATTGATTTTTGCTAGCCTGTAAGTTAATCTATTTCTCAATCTCCTAAACCTACAAAAGCTCATAAAAGGGTGCTCAAAAATAATAAAATCTACTAAGAAATTATAACAAAAAACTATTTATACAAGGCTAAGAAAACCCCTAAAACGCAGTCATTTCAAGTCGACAAATACGATAAACAGTGTCGTCACGGGCGCGACGACCACTATCGTGGGCGCTACAGTTTTGAGAGCGAAGAGGGTGATTCCATTTTTTGCGCGGGATCACGGGTTTGATCGATTGGTCACAAGCGTGACTACCCTGACTCCAACCTCCCTTTAAGTTTCTTTCATGGAAATCGTCGCGGGTGCCACCCCTTTTGTCGCGGGTGGCACAGCCTTCAACCTCCTCTTCCAACTTTTCTTATTTGGGCATAGCGCCCGCTACACCTTGTAGGCTTGTACCAGGGGCTACGAAACTGGCCATGGAAAGTTGTCTCGTCGCGCCCGCTACAAGGCCTGTAGTGAGTGCGACGACCCTAACCTTGCTCCTCCAAGAAGAATTTGCAGTCTAGACAGGACTTCTCTTCATTTCTCAGCCCAGCGTGGCTAGGGAATCCTCTCGGGACCCTCTATTTAGCCTTGATTTGCTTTTTTGCTTTGCTTTATTTCTCAAACTCTAAGCACCTACAAAACAACTAAAAACCATATTAAAAACATGAAAATAACCCTGGGTTGGGCGATAACTACAAGGCTCGGGAGAGTACTTTAGGCCTTAAAACGGGCCTAAACATGCAACAGCGAAGCATATGTTGTCCTTGCCTACTCCGGTCAGGGGAGAAAAGGACAAATTATGTTGGAATTAGTAGTTAACAAAACAGTATACAGTAAAATCAGGATACGCAGTTCTTGGATTACAGGCGGGTTCATTTCACCCACATCTATCAAATGACCAACAACGATTGTGGAGGCGGTTTTGGCACTGTAACATATCACCAAAATGGAAACATTTTATTTGGAATTGTGGAAATCAAGTTCTTCCAGTTGAAGCTAAGCGGAGCTTCACGCAATTTTGAGAGGAGTTGCAGCAAGGATCAGCCACAAACAGAAGAACAGATCTAATGGGAATTGCATTTGGGTGCAATCAGCAACACAAGTGGAGCTTCACGCAATTTTACTCACATTACAAGATGCCACTCAGTGTAATATAGAATATGTCGATATAGAAACTGATTCTGAATTGGCTATTCGATTTGTCAAAATTCCTCTATATCTTGGGTGGAGTGTTACCCATTAGTCTTTAATATTAAACAAATAAGGACTAAATTTAAAGGATATAGATTGAAGAAAGTCTCTAGACAACATATGCAGGAAGCTCATAGGATAGCAAAGGCAATGTTGAACTAAAGGTTGTATTTTTGTTTTGTTAATACATGGACAATTTTGCAGAAAAAATAATAATAATAATAATAATAATAAAGTTCATGTATCTTGTCTAAAAATCTTTTTATTTTTCCCTTTTTTTCTTTTTTTCATGTACTACCTTTTGTGGGGTATCCTTTAATTTATGAAACACTCCTCCCTCAACAGAATAAAGATGACGCACATGTATCTTCAGTTGGACACATTTTCTATCATTGCATATAGGCCATAGCATTAAAATTCTTTCTACTCAACCTCTCTCTCTCTCCCTCTCTTTCTCTCTCTCTCTCTCTCTATATATATATATATATCTATAATCTCTACTATCACCAATTGTATAACAATAATCTCGACTTTCATTTTGGATTCTGATGGTCCAAAAAATAATAATATTAGATTATTGTAGTAGTATCAAATCCACCTCCACATTCTTTTCATTCTTTCATTACTACCCCATATTGGTTTTGTGTTTTTTCATTCCTGCCACTAGAAAGGTAATAAAGTATACTTACTAAAAGAATTTTTAAATTATTTTTTATGAAAACTCGAACAATTATTATGATTTTTTTGAAAGAATAAAAGTGAAAAAATCGTAAACAATCGTTAAAAAATGAAAAATTTGGGAGAAACGTCGTAAATTCATTAAAAATCGTGGTAAGGTGTTATACTAAAGTTTTAAATAAAATGCAATTCAAAATCTATGATATTAAGGGTATACTCTCGTTGGTGTCTCACAAAAATCTAATTTTATTTCTTTTTTAGACCATCAGAATCCAGAATGAAAGTATAGATTATTGCTATATAATTAGTACGTAGAAAGAATTTTAATGCTATGTGAAATCATGTCCTCTCCTCTGAAATTCTTTTGAAATTCTAATGTCCACAATATTATTTCTTAACTTTTCACGGGAAGTTATTTCTTTCAGGATTCATCACCATATATATATATATATATATATATATATATAGTTTTCTCTCTCTAATCGAGAGCTTCTGTCTCAAGGGCGATTTCCGGTTGCTTTTTCCGGCTAAGTCTGTGAGTGTAGTAGCTTCTTTGCTCTGGAAATTAGAGGGGTTAACTTCCTTTGTTATGTTTTCTTTTCCTCTTTTCGTGAGATTCACTAATGAGTGATGAATGTGCAAATGTTGTCTCGCATTTTAATGCCCTAATTGGAGAGGAGGACCTGAGTCTTCGTTTCATTCCTCCGAAGAATATCGATGGAACTCTTTGTGTCGATATTACAGAGGATGATTATGGAGAGGATTCGTGGGATAATTCTGTTTTATGTCGTATTCTTGGGACTACTCTCAATTTTGATGAGATGAATGGGTTTATTCGAGATATATGGAGGGATCTGGATGTTTTGAAGGTTGTGAAGGCTAATAAGGGTGTGTATGTTGTCCAATTCCATTCGGAGAAACATATGAAAGTAGTTTTGGAAAAGGGGGTTTACTATTGTGATAATAAGCCAATGTTGGTCAGAGAATGGAATGAGAATTTTTCGATAGATTTGGAATCAATTACCTCATTGCCAGTTTGGGTTATTTTACCTAAATTACATCTGCGCTACTGGAATTCTTCTGGGTTTAGTAAGATTGGGAGCACATTGGGTATTCCGATTAAGACTTGTGGTCGAACAAGGGAGAAGTGTGATTTAACTGCCGCGCGATTGCTTGTAGAGATGAATGTGGATGGTATCTATCCTGAAAAGGTTCATTTCTCTGATAATGGTGTTGTTGTTACTCAGAAGGTTATCTATGACTGGAAGCCAATTAGATGTACTCATTGCAAGTTGTTTGGGCATTCGGTGGTGGATTGTAAGAAGAAGATTGCTAGTAATTTGATATCAGTGTCTGATAGCAGTGCAGTACCAGTGGTTAATAAATCTCCTCCTCCTCCTTACATTCCTAAGCAACCTAATGTTACTCCCTCGGTCCCCTCTAAAAGCATGCCTCCTAATGCTGTGTCGAAAAGACCTCACATCATAGAAGCGGGTGAGGTTTTGAAAGCATTCCAGAAGGCGGGTGAGGCTTCAGTGAGGGGTCATGGATAGGATCATGAGTTGGGATGTTAGAGGATGTAGTCATCCTAATAAGCAAGCGGACATTCGTTCGTTCTTGCATTTTCATCAAGTTAGCCTTGTTGGTCTGCTTGAGATTAAAACAAAATTTGAGAAAATGGTAGATTTAGATAGGAATTTCTTTTCTGGTTGGTCTGTTTCTCACAATTCTTCGGTCAATGATAAGTGTCGAATTATGTTTGCTTGGATTCCTCGGTTTTATGATGTGGTAGTTTTGGATACACAGTCTTTGTGTATGGCTCCAATAATCTCACTGAGAGGAAATCCATCTGGGATCAACTCAAGTTGTGGGATTCTAATATGCTTGATGGTTGGTTGGTGTTAGGTGATTTCAATGCAGTTCTTTATAAGGAGGATAGAATTGGTGGTACAGAGGTGGATTTCTTTGAAGTGGAGGATTTTCAGAACTGTCTTCTTCACAGTCATCTTCATGAGCTGAATTTTCAGGGAGATTACTTTACTTGGACTAACACACATGTGTGGTCTCGAATTGACAGAGCCTTATCTAATGATGAATGGATGCTGAGCTCTGGTTTTGTGCAAGTTTCTTATCTGCCCTTTGGTCTTTCGGATCATGCACCTATCCTTATCTCTTTTCCTGGTATTCCTACAACTCATCAGAGTTTTAAATATTGTTCTATGTGGCATAATGTAGATGAATATCAGGATATCATTAGGGATACTATTGGTAATATTCCCAGAGGTCATAGAATGTTTCAACTGCACTCTTTCCTTCTATTACTCAGGAAACCTTTGAGCAGGTTACATAAGAGCCAATTTCATGATATCCATAGTCAAGTGGAGAAGTGTAAAGCTAGATTGGAGGAGCTTCAACTCAAGATCTTCAATGATAAATTTAATCAAGTTCTTATCTCTCAAGAAAAAGTTCAGAGGGCTGAGTACTTGAAGGTCCTTAACTCTGCGCAATTGTTAATCAGGCAACAGTCAAAGTTGAGTTGGCTGAACTATGGTGATTGCCCCTCGAGGGTTTTCTTTAGCAAAATGAGGAAAAAGAGGCAGCATTCTTATGTTTATACCTTGAAGAATAGCAATGGTGAGTTTATTTTTGGCTTTGATAATGTGGCAAGTGAAGTGGTTCTTTATTTTGAAAATTTATTGGGTCAACAAGATTATATAAGGCAGAGAGTTGATGTGAGTATTGTCCAGACTGGGCACATTCTGTCTATTAATCAGCAATTGGGTCTTCTCCAGGATTTCACAAAAGATGAGGTGTGTGACATTGTTTTTTCTATTCCTTATACCAAAGCCCCGGGTCCTGATGGTTATAGCAGTTCTTTCTTTCAGTTTAATTGGGATTCTATTGGAGATATTCTTTGCAATGCTATCTTTGAATGCCTTGATAATGGGGTTCTTTTGAGTAGTATTAATGGTACTATGATATCTCTTATTCCCAAAAAGATCAACCCTGAAAGTCCTGCTGATTTTAGACCTATTTCTTGCTGTAATGTTACTTACAAATGCTTATCAAAGTTGTTGTGCAAGAGGTTGAGGACTGTTTTGCCTCATCTTGTGAATCAAACTCAAGGTGCCTTTGTCCCTGGGAGAGAAATAGTCCATAATATTCTTATGTGTCAAGAAATTGCGAAGGATTATTCAAGGAAAAATATGTCTCCTAGATGTCTTATGAAAATTGACTTGAGGAAGGCTTATGATTGTATTTATTGGGGATGCATTGAGGAGGCTTTGAATGCTTTCTGTTTTCCTCCCAAATTTATTCAATGGGTTATGATGTGTGTCTCTTCTCCTACCTATTCCATCAACCTGAATGGTCAAATCCATAGTTCTTTTAGAGGGGGTCGTGGGTTAAGACAAGGTGATCCTCTTTCCCCCCTTCTTTTTGTTTTAGTCATGGAATATTTGTCGAGACTTTTGGATAATTTGAAGCTTTCTCATGACTTTAAATACCATCCTGGTTGTAAGGAGATGCAAGTGAATCACCTTATGTTTGCTGATGACCTGGTAATCTTTTGCTCTGCTGATTGTAACTATGTTTCCCATGTTGCAAGAATTCTAAGGCAATTTGCTGATTGTACTGGCCTTGTGGCTAATCAAAGCAAGTCACAACTTGTGACTGCTGGGTGTGATACTGTGTTATCTCAGCAAATTGCAAATATCTTGGGTTTCTCTTTTGGACATTTCCCTTTGAAATATCTCGGTGTGCCCATCACTACTGGAAGAGTGGGAAAGTTTGATTGTCTTATGCTAGTTGAGAAGATTACAGCCAATATTAGAGTCTAGACATCAAGACATTTGTCTTATGCTGCTAGAATCCAGCTAGTCAATTCAGTTTTGCTGAGTATCTTTGATTATTAGGCAAACATTTTCCTTCTTCCTCAGAATGTTATTGAACAAATTGTCAAGATTTGTCGTGTGTTCATCTGGTCGGGTGGTGTGAGTTCGAATCGAATTCCTTTGGTTGATTGTAATACCATGTGCTCTCTTAAGAAATTGGGAGGTTTGGGTTTGAAAAATCCAAAACTTTGGAACATTGCAATTATTGGCAAGTTGGTCTGGAGTGTTTCTCAGGAAAAAGATAACTTGTGGGTGAAATGGGTGCATGAGAGGTATATTAAGAGGACCAAATGGTGGAGGTATCAACCTCTAGTTACATGTTCATGGAGTTGGAAGCAAATCTGTAAAGTCAATAAAAAGATTAAATATGGGGATGAACAAAATGAGCTTTGGAGAGGAGCTCAAGGTGCTACTTACTCTGTGAGAGCCTGTTACAACTGGTTCTTTGAAAATCAGCAGATTTGGCCCTTTTACCATATAGTTTGGAATGACATCTCCCCTCCAAGACATGTTTTCCTTGCTTGGGTGGCTGTCCATATGAAGCTACCTGTTGCTAGTCGGTTGAATGCACATGGCAGCAGTGTTGATAGCAGATGCAACTTATGTAATAATGCAGAGGAATCAGTTGATCACCTGTTTACTGGTTGTGTTTTTGTGCAGCAGATTGTCACGTACTATAGCAGCAGACTTGATCTCAAAGGTACTTTTACCTCTCTTCATCACTGGGCCTTGAATTTGGAAGAATGTTAGAAGGAAGAAACCTGTTAAACTCTTGGCTGCTGCATTGTTCACTACCATTATTGCTGTCATTTGGGAGTTTCGAAACTACAGGAGGTTCCCCACTGGCCTTGGAAGCGTTTCTATGCTTGAAGCTATAAAGAAGATCAATTATGTGCTTTTAAATAGGCTTCTTTTTCTTTCTAAGAAGAGCAAAAGGTACTATGATTGTATAGATATCTTCTTGTTCTAGGTTGCTTTGGTTCTGTTACTGTGTTTTTGGGCCTTGGTGTTGTTGCTTTGCTCGTTGCTTCTTCATTAAAGAGTTATATTTCTGCCAATATATATATATATATATATATATATATATATATATATATATAGAGAGAGAGAGAGAGAGAGAGAGAGAGAGAGAGAGAGAGAGAGAGAGAGAGAGAGAGAGAGAGAGAGAGAGAGAGAGAGAGAGAGAGAGAGAGAGAGTCAATACTATAATTTATCATGTGAAAAGCCAAAAATGATATGTAGTAACTTTTTACAAAACTAGAATTGTGGCCCGTCCTACGGACGGGTGACGGGTGAGGGTCCTTTTTTTTTGTAATGTGTGATAAATTTATCTTATTTATCACATTCTTAGTTACATTATTCTACTTTTTTCACGTTATTAATTCTTTCTTATCTATTTTACATAATATCTATTTATAAATTCATATATTTAATACATAATGTCACTAATAAGATTTGCCTTACTCACAATACCTTGATAAAAATTATAAAAAATACATTTTAAAATTCAAATAATTAAATGATGTAACTAATGTGACTTAGATTCTCAATCACTATCCAATCTACCCACTCTATTCCACCTTTTCCACTCGCCAAATATATTACAATTTTCTTATATATATTTGGTGTACTAATGCACATAAAATAAATTATATTAAACACATTTTAGTTGACCTTAGATTTTAATAAGTATGAAAAGTTACAAACAACGATATAAGTATTTATAATTTTATATGTAATACTACATTCATTTTTAAAAAACAATGCATTAATTTAGTTTATATACTCGTAAAAATTATAATGATTTAAAAATGGTCATATGTTAAGACTCTTAGCATTTTCTATTTTCAAATTGTATCCAACCCGCATTAATTCGATACGAAAATATACCTGACCCGTATTGACCCGAAACCGGAATACGCTTAACCCATATTTACTTGAACCCGAAATACACCTAATTTGTATTTACCGGAATCCGAAATATACCGGGCCCGTATTTACCTTATCTAGATATACAACCGACACGTATTTAACTCACTTCCCGAATTGATTGGTTTGGACATAAAGTTTTATTTAATGCTAGACTCCTTATTTACTGTAGCACAGGTTAAAAGTTACAATTTTAATATATTTGGTTTAATAATGCACATAAAATATATTTTATTAATCATATTTTAATTTACCTTGGATTTTAATAAGTATGAAAAATTACAAATAACGATGCAAGTATTTATAATTTTATATGTCATACTATGTTCTTTTTTCAAATATAATGCGCACTAATTTAGGCCCCATTCTTTTTTGCGGTACCAAGCGGTGCGGTGCGGTACCGTACCACACCGCAACTCACAACAATCTGCCATAATCCACCACACCTTTCCATTTACCCTTTTAATAAATATCAAAAAATTTCAAATAGTTATAAAATCTTTCAACACCCATTTTATTATTTCAACTACAACTTACCATAATCCACCACAACTCACCGCAGTCCACCGTATCGTAAATTACCGCACCGCATACTTACCGCATTAAAGAACGGTAGCTAGTTTGCATATACTCATAAAAATTATAACGCTTTAAAAATTGTCATATGTTAAGACTTTTAATGTTTTCTATCATCAAATAATATCCAACCCATATTCACCCGATTCCGAAAGATACATGACCCGTATTGACCCGAACCCGAAATACACGTAAACTCATATTTACTTGAACCCGAAATACACCTAACTCATATTTACACGAACCCGAAATATGTTGGACCATTATTTACCTTATCTAGATATAAACCTAATACGTATTTAACCCACTTATTATAGACATATTTGGTTCCCCCAAATAAGTCTCTTTATATTTTGAGGGCAAAATTGTAAATTTGACACAAACGTTTTTTGATCCTCCCTCGTAATAAGCCTCTTTATATATATAGAAGATGACGCTTTAGGATAACAAGTCATGCCGAACAACAATCCTACCAATTATAACCACTTAGAAATGACTTATTGACTACTCAAACAAGGAAAGACACATCTAAATAGACATTTTTCTCAAAAAGTCATTTCTCAAAACACTCCCAAATAAATATAAACATTAAATATAATTTTTTATGATACACAGATTTTTTAAATTACAATAAGTAGTACTCCCTCCGTTCTTTTTTATCTGTCATTTACGGTTTTTTGTGCCAATTTTTAATCAATAATTTCTAATATAAAACTTTTATAGAAAAATATAATATTATACTTTTTTAATAGTATTTTTTATTATGAATCTAATGATATCAATTTTGTAGGATGAACCATTATACAAATTAAGATATTAAAAGTCAAAGTTTTTGCCACAATTCCCTAGACAACAGATAAAACAAAACAGAGGTAGTATAATATAACAGAATGGAAACATATATATTTTTGTACGTGGTAAATTTTTGAAGATAGAGAAAGGTGGGTTTCCATGAAGAAATAGAAAGGAAAGAAAAGGGAGGTAAGGGAGGTGCAGATTTAGCAAAGCTTATTCAGAATTCCACCGCACAATTTGAGCCCGCCAATGCCAATGCCAATGCCAATGCCTTTGCCTTCCACTCGTGATGATTGACTCATGTGAGACCTACCTACGTCATCTCTCTGCGTCACCATCAACACAACCAATGAAAATATCTCTTACCTTTTTATTATCACTAGTTGTACAACCACTCTCATGAACGGGTTAACACTCTTTTTTTTATTATGCGTAATAAATTTATTATATTATCTATCAAATTTTTAGTTATTTTATAGCACCTTTATTTTATTTTATATATATATATATATGTAAAAATCTATATTTTTAATAAACATTGTGATTGACGTGACTTATTTTACTTACAATACCTCATTAAAAATTATGTATTATATATTTAAAAATTTATATATTTAATGATGTGATTGATGTGACTTACACATCCGAACACAATCCTATCGACCCGTTCTATCTCACATTTTTCACCTTCCAATTATCTTACCATCTAAATTAACAACATAAAGGTTTTCAAACTATTAAAATTATCAGTGTTACCTGAATCTAGACACATTTGACTTGTATTATTAATGTGAAAGTTGCTTGAACCTGAAATACACATAACCTCGATAAACCGTTGCTAAAAATATACACAATTTGTATTCATCCCGTCCGTTCGATTTGATAGTTTTATTAACATAATTTTCAATTGATATTAAGATCTTTAGACATTGTATTCGAGGACAAAATAGTATATTCAAGTGTGAATATAGGCTCCAAAGCAAGTCATTTGTTATTATATTGTGTTCGATGACAAAACAGCTAGCAAATTCGTGTGTGAAGATAGACTACAAGGCAACTTGTTTGTTATTATATTATATTTAAGGGCAAGAAAGTAGATTCATAAGTGAACACAAGCTACAAGACAAGCAAACAAGCTAATTAATTCTTTGTATTGTATTCAAAGGCAAAAGAGTAAATTATGTGTGAACACAAGCTAACAGACAACCAGGCTAGCAAGCTTCACAACAAAATCAAAATCTGTCCCTTTTATTATAGGTAACTAGCGGTGTAAGTCCCGTTCATGCACGTGAAGTTTAATTATCAAAATATCTAGAATTATGTGTGTTATGCTTTTTTGTGTTCACACACACATATAGATCATATATTAGAAAATTTTAATTACATAATTTATTTTAATTTAGTTAATTAAAATATTATTATAAATATGAAAATAAAATCAAAATGATGTGTTATAATGTTTTCTATAGACACATACACGAAAAAAAGCAATAGTAAATTTTTCTATTAGATTTTTTGAATAAATGTAAGCAATTGTGTAATTCTTTCAAAATCTTTCTCAGTAAATCTTTAAAAAAAATACTTAATCTTAAATATCATAATAAATGATTAAGAAAATTTAAATTATGTATGCATATTATAAAAATAAACACTACTAAAAATGTGTTATTACCTACCACTTTTCCAACCAATTTAAACCGGTTGGATAAACCAACGTTTATTTTTCTAATTTTTCAACTACTTTTCTAATTTTAGGTGGGAAAAACAGTTGGAAATTCCAACTACTTTTACTAAAATGGTGGGAAATTTTTCCTACCAAACTTTTTCCTACTGTTCAAAATTGGTCGGGAAATGGTTAGTAATCCAATCGTTTTTCCAACCATTTTCAAGCAGTAGGAAAAAGGATGGGAGGAAAAATTTCCCACTATTTTAGCAAAAGTGGTTGGAATTTCCAACCCTTTTTCTCACATAAAATGTTTGAAAAATAGTTCGAATATGAAATGGTTGCTAAAACGGTTGATTTTTTCAACCGTATTAAATTGGTTTTGGAAAAAAAATTGATTGGTAATACATATATTTTTAGTAGTGAAGTTTGTTGGAAACTTGTTTTTATTAAATAAATATGATTTTTTTATAAAATAATTAAAATAGAAAATGTTAGAGAAATTATAAAGCATTAATATTAGCTCTAAATAACTAATACTCACAAATTTAAAAAATAATAATAATTCTAAATTTAATAATATGTCAAACAATCACAACATCAATCAAGACATATATAGTTGCATTACTTTTTTCATACTGATGGATTAATTATTGTTTTACGAATTAAAAAATAATGTTTGTGAAAATTCAATAAGACCATTAAAAATATGATAAATAATGGCCCTATTTCATTTTTTTTGTGAGATGAAAGGTGAGAGAGAGGAAATTTAATCATATTGAGTTTAAAAAATAATATAGAGTAAGTTATTGATATTAATTCTAATTTAACACTGCAAAAATATTGTAGTATCTGTATTCATTTATTTTCAGAGTACAAATATTTTTCAAAACTAATTTAAATCATATATCGCAAAAAGCATACTAATTTAAAATTTTTTATATATATAATGCAATTTTCTTTTTTGCAATCATTAATTAGAGAAAAAAGATTAAAATAGATTTATATATATATATATATATATATATATATATATATATAAAGAAATTGATTTGAAACTATATTTGCTAAATAAAATATATTAAACTTTTATCATTTATTTAGCTAGCATCAGTCCTCGTGTAGTATATATCAATCTCATGATAATTTTACCTTGAAAATGATTGATAGAATATTATTTCTGTGCGTAACAATAATGATAGAAAAAATGTTGTAGTCAAATGGTAACTATTCTTATTTTCTATGTTCTTCACCAAGGTTCAAATTAAATTTTAGCGGCATCAAAATATTTTCCATTAATTTATTTTTTAATTGACAACAATTATTTAGGTTCGAAAGTAGGTTAGGAGTAACCAAACCTCCTACATTTCACCATCTAGGTATGGATTTCCCTTAGGTGGTGTGGTTTTAATATATATATATATATATATATATATATATATATATATATATATATATAATTTATGCAAAAAAAATATATATATATATATGATATCAAAAGTCCATTTAATTATTTTTTCCAAAATTATTGTCGATTCAATTATTAATAATGACATTTTTTTTCTCTTTCTTCTAAACTTATAAGTATAAGGCCCTGTTTTTTTATATGGCTGGCTGTGGTATCATGCGGTGCGGTGTGGTGGAATTGTGGCGGGTGTGGTAAAATTGTGGTGGATTGTAGTGGGTTATTGGTAAATTGTGGTGGATTTCGTTTTTTTTATAAATGTAAATTGTATTGGTAAATGTGAAAAAGTTGGTTTTGGTGGGTTTTGGTAAATTGGTATGTTGTTGTGGGTTCTGACAAAGTGCGATGTGTTATGGCACCGCAGTCAGCCAGCTATATAAAAGAACAGGGCCTAAATCAGTACACTAAATGATCCCAAAAAATAATTCATTTCTTAATAGTGACTATAGATATGAGACTGAGAAAGTATTATCTCAATTTATTTTCACTAAATTGATTTTGATTTAAATCTAACTTTTTTTTTATTCCATCCATTGCATATTAATCATCGCATAATAAATGCTACACAATCTCCATCATTTTTCCTTGACTGAAAATGTTGTATAGTGTATTTCAACAAAAAATTAGAATATTATGCTCATATGAAAGTAAATTTTTTTTACAAATCTAATGATAGAATTTTCGCATAATAGAACACTGCAATTGTTACGGGAGCGTTTCTAGGAGTATTGACCAATCACAATGCAGAAAATTGTATAATTTTGTTTTTCTGTTTGTTTTATGGCCTTTGTAGAAAATTGTATTTTTTTTATTTTCTTTTATTACCAATTACAGCGCAGAAAATTATATATTTTTTCTATTTTCTTTTATTTTAGAATTCAAATTACGACTCTGACTAATTTTCTTTTATTTATTTTCTTTACTAAATCTTAACCGTCTGTATCTCAACTAATCACCTAAATATCCGCCAAGATACAATAACCTATTACCTCATTGGTTGCCAACATATTCCTTGTGGCTAGGTCAATTAGATTAATGAGTTTCTGTAGGCATATAAATGCAATGCATCTGTTAGTCATATTGTCAGGATCTTTTACTAATATTCCTAAAGATTAACCATTTTTCATCTACTGTCACGAGCCATCAAGATCAAATTTGTCACACTTCATAGTCATCTTTTACTAATATTTCTAAAGATTAACTTTTTTTCATCTACTGTCACGAGCAATCAAGATCAAATTTGTCACACTTCATTGTCATAATGTCAGGATCTTTTACCTCCTCCGTCAGTAAGTTTTACATACATATTTTGTTTTTGACGATTCTTAATGTTTGAGTGTTGCTAAATTTTTTTTTTGACTTATTTATCAGACCATCAACAAAGTAATTGTTACAACAATATAGAACAAACCAGTCTGTCAAAAATAACAGGTGTTACAATCGTTTGCATTGGATTCAACTGGTTATCATATTTTACTGGTATTTTATTTTACCTGTTATCATATTCAATTCAATTGTCTATCTCTATTCATCATACCTATTTAACTGGTTATCATATTTTGCTGCTATTTTATTTTACCTGTTATCATGTTCAATCCAATTGTCTATCGCATCGTATGAATAAATCATGTCCTATAACCTCTTGAATGCTAACCTGTTTTTTTTTAAAAATATTTTCTAACTAAAAAGAAATTATCTGACATGGTGTATGTTGTCCAACTCCACCTTTTTGTGTGCCTTTAACTATGTTATGCCTTCAGCAGATCCAGCTCGGCCTTACAAACAAACCTCACCCTTAACCCGCCCAAATTGAAATTACATCACATATACAAACGTCCACGTAAGGAAGGATGATGCATCATGCAACTCGCCGTGGTCATCGTTCATTGTCATTTTAGGAAATTTTCTATTGCTAAATTACATGTTTTGTCGGAACAATTTATTATGATGTTTTCCATGTAACAATTTCATTAATATTTCTTTTGGTTTACTTTGTATAGACAGTTACTTATCCATGACTTTTATAAAATTTCAAAATTAACAAATTGAGTTCATTCGGTGCATCACACGAGTTGATGCCTAGTTAATAATTAATGGTCAAACATTTTAAAATTTGGTTGACTGGTTGATCAAAATGACAATGAGAGGGAGTATTTATTTTTAAATTTAGTGTAAATCATTATTTATTATATTTATTCTAAATATATTTGCGATTGTCCACATTGGTTACTACTTCTGTTTCTTCCTCTTTTTCTTTGCTATTTACATATTTCATTTTATTCACCTTTCTATATTTTTAAAGGAAGTCGATTTAATGCAAGTATAATTGTAGAAGGTATATTTGTTTTGTAAATTGCGACTAAAATGAGAAGTATTGTGTTTGGTTTCTTTTTTTTGGGGGGGGGGGGGGGAGTTGATTACATATTTCCGAAACATAATCTAAATTTATTTTGAATAGAATTTATTTTAAATTTTCTTTTAAAAAAACAGTGTCCAAATATAGTCGAGTGTCAATATTGTGGTTCATAAATTGTATTCACTTAGGATTTTTTTCTTTTGAATGTTTTGAAAAATACTAACTCCGTCCCTAATTGTATGTCATAAAAACTAACTCATCAAAACCAATAAATATAGAGAATGGGGTGAAAAGTTTTCAAATTTGTCAAAAATACGCTTATAATATTCTTGAAATGAAGTAAAGAATGTATTTATTAGGGTAAAATTAGTATTATGGTTGTTGAAAATGTAAAAATTAGATCATTTGACAAATAAAAATGGACAAGGCATCTAGAAAATTAGACAGTCATTTAGGGACGAAGATAGTAATTTATTGTCGATCGCTAGTTCGTTACTGATGAGCATTAAGTAGTGTTAAACAATGTTGACTAACACGCTAAAGGGGAACAGAACGAAGCAAAAAAGCATACTACTAATCTTGCGTAGTCTTATGAGGTGTTGATGAGTATTAGGTTAATTTTAGACGGTGTTATAGACTTATAGTCTATTTTCTAGCATAAAAGTAAAACCATTAATTCATGTAAATATACAACATTTTTTACAACTGCATTAATTGGCCAACTTGTATAAATAATTATAATTAAAAAAATAAATCATAATAAAAGACGTTGAATGTCATGGTATTTCTTTGTGGGTTTTGATTTATTTTTTTTAATGTATTTATGGCTACAATAGTTAATTCATCAATCTTTATCTTTACATGTTTGTTTAGTCTATCTGTTCTCTCTCTTGAATCATTTTTTTCGATTACTAGTAGCCACAAGGCTAAAAGTTCAAAAAGTACAGCAACCGGCATACAATACAGCAAACAACCACCACCAAGAAAAAGGTTACAACCAAACAACTAAATAAGATAACACAGCAAGGACTTTAGCATGCATGCACCACACCAAACAAACCATTACATCGCAAAAGCAAGATCAATGAATTTAGCTTCTTGGGTCATCAATGACTCGCACACCAATAACATCGCCGATAATCGCCTTCCTTCGTTTAATCTCAGCTTCAATGTCATCAAGACTATCATTGAAAATGTGAATCATAAATGTCTTAATTTGTGTATCTTTTTGCTAGCATTGCAAGTGTGAAACATTTTAACTAGTGTATATATCCCATGAATGTGTTGCACGGGAAGATTACCAATTATTAAGTTATCGAGAATTATGTGTATTAATTTTTTTTGTGATAGAATATGTGTTAAACTTATAAAATTTAAATATATATTTTCACACGCATATGGGATATACATTAGAAAATTAAATAATTTATTTTTCAATTTAGTGATTTCAATATAATTAGGTATATAACTACGAATATGAAAATAAAATCAAGAAAGATGTGTTATAGTTTTTGTCATAAACACATACAAAAAGAAAAAAAACAATAGTAGTTAAAAACAATAGTTATAACTTTTTCTATTAGTCAATTATTTGAATAAATGCAAACAACATAATTCTATAATTTTTCCAAATCTTTCTCAATACCATATTAAAAATAATATTTTATCTTAAATATTACAGTGAATGAGTAAGATAATCGAACTATATGTGTACATTATAAACATAATGTTGGTGGGAACTTGTTTTTATTAAATAAATATGATTTTTTTATAAAATAATTAAAATAGAAAATATTAGAGAAATTCTAAAGCATTAACACTTGGTAGTAAATAACTAATACTCTTCGCTCCAAAAAAATAACTAATACTCAAAAATTAAAAAATAATTATTAATTCTACAATTTAATGTCAAAAAATCACAACATCAATCAAAATATAGTTGTATTAGCTTTTTCATAATAAGGAAAGGTTAATTATTGTTTTATGAATGGAAAATACTATTTGTGAAAGTTCAATAAGACCACTAAAATATGATAAAATAATGTTCCTATTTCTCTTTTTGGGAGATAAAAGATCAAAGAGAGGAAAATTAATAATATTTAGTTTCAAAAATAATATGGATTAAATATTGATATTAATTCTTATTTAATAGTGAAAAAGTTGTACTATCATTATTAATATATTTTCATAATATATATATATATATATATATATATATAGTTTGTTTACAATCATACTAATTAAAAAATATATATATATTGTTCGCAATTTTATTTTTCATCATCATTAATTACATAAAAAATTTAAAATGAATTTATATTATATATATACATTAAGAAATATGTTCGAAATTATATTTGCTAAATATGAATATATTAAAGTTTTAGTATTTATCAATGATTAACCCTCGCATAGCGCATATATTAATCTCATAATAATTCCACTTTAAATTATTGATATAATATTATTTTTGTATGTAATAATAATGATAGAAAAGAGGTGATATCTAAGTAGTAATTACTTTCATCTTCTAAGCTTCCCACCAAGGTTCAAGAATTGGTAGAAGCAAAATATTCCCATTAATTTATTTTTTAATTGACAATGATTATTTATTTAGGTTCGGAAGTAGGTTAAGAGCAATCAAATCTCCCAAATTTCACCTTCTAGGTATAGATTTCCCTTAGGTGATTTGGTTTATATATATATATATATATATATATATATATATATATATATATATAAATATATATATATATATATAGGATAATTGGATTCTAATAATCCCTACTTTCACCAATTGGACAATGGTGGACCGTACTTTCATTTTGTATTCTGGTGATCTAAAAAAAAATTAAATTGGATTGTAATGGTACCAAATCCACCTCCACATTCTTCTTATTTTTTTCATTCCTACACTATATTGTTTTTGTTTTTTTTGTTCCTGCCCCTAGAAAGTTAATGAATTGTAGTTTCTAAAACATTTTTTAAATTATTTTTTTGAGACTCCGAATAATTATTATGATTTTTTAAAAATAATAAAAGTGAAAAAATCGTAAAAAATAGTAAAAAACTGAAAAAAAAATCGAAGGAAACTCTGTAAATTCATTAAAAATCATTGTAAAGTGTTATACTAAGTTTTGAATCAAATGCAACACAAAATCTATGATTCCCTTGAAAATATCCCACTACAATCCAATTTTTTTTTTGGACCACCATAATACAAAGTGAAAATACGGTTCACCATTGTCCAATTGGTAAAAGTAGAGATTATTAGAATCCAATTATCAATGAGGATAAATATTTTACTTTCTTCGTCCCTATTCATTTCTCAATGTTGGAGGAAAAATCACAAAATACATACTCGCAATATTACCAAATTATGTCAAATTATCAAAATCCAAATTATTAAACATGTATGCTTTAGCCTTCGCTATGCCACATATAACCTTTGATTTTATCATATATGAGTAGATTTATTTTTCAATATAATCTCCCCCGTTATCAATTTACAACCTTCATTTTATTATAAACTAGTGTTTGTACCTGTGTCATGTACGGTTAATTTATCTTATTAGTCTCTTTTTTTTTGTATGTTTGTTTCACTTTTATATTCGTTGTTCGGTTGAATAGATGATATGAAATTTACAAAAAGGTTTTCATTTTTTTTATTTTGTCAAACACATCTTTTAAATGTTCAGTAAATAAAAAGTGCGTTGCACTAAAACATATTTTAATATTTGCGATCTGAAATAGAAAATCATGTACAATTTGGTTTCTTTAATGGAATTGTAAGTTTCATTTTATTGTGTTGTGCTTGACGTTCGTTATTGATGTCTCCTGCTGCTAAATTTCCATCCCTTATTTCATGCTTTGTTATGATCGTATGCAATTTGTTCCTGTCCTATTGTGTTGGGTCATAGTTTTTTAAATTCTTGAACACAAATCTGCCGCATCAGATGCTACCAAATTGGCAACTTCTGAAGGGCACACACCAACCCATGTTTTTGAGTATCTTAACTCTACTGCCAACTGAGCCAAAACATGAGCAATCTGATTACAGCTTCTCCTTGTAAAAATAAAATGAACTGACTCAAAGCTATCTACTAATTTATGACAGTCACTAATACACTAGCAGAATACATGCCAAAAAACGTCTGAAAATTGGCGTCTGTTTATAAATCAGACGCTAAACCAAAAAAATGGAATTTAAAAAAAAGATAAATTACAAATTGGCGTCTGCTGGTTTACAACAGATGCCAATATGTCAGTTATATAATTACCCGGTTTTGTTATATTCAACGCATGCAAATCTGATTTTTTTTATTTATGGTCAAAGGCGGCGTCTGTTTCAACATAAAGCAGACGCCAATTTCAAAATGGCGTCTCTTTTATGGGTGACAGATGCCCCTTTTGATGATAAATAAAAAAAATCGCCTGTTTTTCTGCAGTCCTCGGCTGCTGTGCGTAGACAATGAGCGTCTGTTTCCCTATAAAAGAGACGCCAATGTTGGCTAAAACTGGAAAAAATAGGTTTGGGGTATTCGGCAGCCATTTTCGTCGACGAAGAGAAGAGCAAGCGAGAGAGATTTAAAGAAGAAGCTCGGTGCACGCCGCTAGTTCAACAAAAAACAGGTAATTTTATCAGTTGTTTTTGTTTCAGATCTGTTATATTATGATTAATATTATGAAAAGTGATTAAATAATAAATTAAATATGATAAAAAACGAATAATTTGAATATTTGTATGTTTGTTTCATTTTTGTTGAATTTAATTTTAGTTGAGTGGATATAAGTTGAAAAATTGAGTAATTTTAGTTAATTTGTATGAATTGTAATATATTTTGGATGTTGAATTTGAATTTTAAGTGTGAAAATAGGGTTTGTAATGTAGAATTATTGAATTTAAATATTGTTTGTATGTTTTATATTAGTTTAATTAATTGCATGTATGTTAATTTTAGTTTAGGTTTTAGTTTTTGATTTAGTATTAGTTATAATTTATAATGTTAAGAAATATAATTATGTTTATATAGGTTGAGAAAAATATTGAATTTTATATGTTTTGTGGTAAATTTAAATATGAATAATTATATTTACTTTGCAAAAAAAATATATGTAATAATGCATGTAAAATAAGTTTAAGTTGAGCATTATGATAAATATTAATAATGTAATATGAATTTTGTATGTTAATTTATATGGCTTAAATTGGTTGGAAATTATAATGAGTTTCGATTGAGTATATATAAATATATTATATTTTAGGATGATTTTTAGGAATTGTATTAACGATTTAATTAATTAGTTAATAACATGTGTACGTATTATATTTTCAATTATGAATACATTTAGTTTAATTTGTATGTTTATTTTGAATTTACAATTTAATTTGTTTAGTTATTAAATTCATGAATAAAAAACTACTATATATAAACTATTATTTAATATGTAGGTACGTAGTGAATAATTATAAACTATTATTTATTGTTTAATTTGTAATTAAGTACGACAGCCCCTGTATGATTTTTGAAAATTGTTAATTTAGTTAGTTGTTTAGTGTACGTATGTAATTAATTATGAATAGTTTGTTTAGGGTTAGGGTAATTAGTATGGGTTAGGGTAGTTAGTATGGGCCGGGTTAGGATAATGTGACCAAGTACCTATTCCATGAAATTCATTGTAGTTTGACGCCAATCAACGTACAAATTGAAAAGTTGGGGAATCGATCATCCTCAACTTTTGAAATGTTGTTTAGCATGCTTCAAAAGCATTTGAAACTACGTCATGGAACAAGTATATTGGTCAATTGTTATGTTAGTATAGAGGATTAAGTTGGTATAATATTCCGATCGAATTTGGATGATTTTGGTTGTTATTAGTAAGTGAGTTAGCCTTTAAAGTTGGTAGCGGAAATTTGTTGCTATTCCAACGTAATTGCTAATTTAATTACTTATAACTCCAAACGAAGACATAAATTATGTAAATAATTATGTCACGTACATCCAATTACTTACTTAAGTACTCAACAACCAGCTATAGCTAGCTACATATATAATTACTGAATATGTTATTTGTGATGTTAGTGTAGAGTAGTAAGTAGGATAATGTATATTTATAGTATCTTAATTAGTTGTATATATATATATGTGTGTGTTATAAAAAGAGGTAGAGTTTGGATCCTGTTAGTGTCCAAGGAGAGTGTGTGTTGTAACCAGATAATCTATGGTTGTAAAAGACTTTCATAAGTCGTGTCGACTCTCCTTTATTTGTCTGGGTCCCAGAAAATAGCGCATTCTCAGAAGTGAAATTGCAAGAGGTCTATGTATAGTGCTTTGGGAGTTAGAGCGTGCTCAGATTGCACAATGCAAGATGTCTATAGGTACGGTGGGCAGAAGACAAGATGACTGAAGAGAAGCTAGTAGTGAAGGGTCTAATAGAAATCGTGTTGGACTTTCTTGCATGTAAAATTCATAGGTCCATCAAAGTAAGACACGATGCTGTAAAGTCAATGTTTTGATGGACCTATGAATCTTACATGCAAGAAAGCCCAACACGATTTATATTAGACCCTTCACTACTAGCTTCTCTTTCAGATCCGCCTTGTCTTGCTGCCCACCAGGCTGCACAATAGAAAAACTATATTGTACCAAATCTGATATGCTTCTAACTCCCATAATACTATATAGACCTTGCGTAATTTCACTGCTGAGATTACGCTACTTTTTGGGAAGTAGACAAATAAATGAGAAGTCGGTACGACTCATGAAAGTCTTTTTCAGCCATAGATTAACAGTTAACAAACACACTCTCCTTGGATAATAACAGGATCCTCTTGCCTGGTGACATAGCTTAGTTGTTGATGTCATAAAAAAGTTTTGAGTTTGGATGATTTTGATAATATTTAATCAAGGACGTTATTGAATAATACAATTAAACATAAACTATTATAATTATGAATTTAAGTACAAACTGAATAATTTATTATCATTAATTTTTTTAGTACTGAGACGGATATATGTTTATTATTAATTAAATTCATGAATAGATTTACGTACATTATGGACGGGCCCCCACATCGCTGTTGGATGTACGAGAGGTTTGAACCGGGTAGGAGGGTTATCAACGCAGAATGGGCTATTGGGGTAGCTATGTTTGATCAATTTGCAAAGAGTAATTCGTATGAGTATCCGAGGACTGGAAAGTATCGGTGTCCATGTGTGAAGTGCAAGAATAAGAGCGGATTTAGTCCTGATGAAGTTAAAGAACATTTGTATAGGCGAGGGTTTATGGAACAATATTGGTGTTGGACGAGCCATGATGAAGAATGGGGTGACTATGATGATGAGGATGGCAGTATGTGACGATGCGGAAGGTGATTGGGAACCGTCTGCAGGTAGTCCTCCGACAAACGAGGAACCGAATCAGCCACCGTTCATCGACAGAACGGAAGAGATGATGAATGATTTCATCATGGAGAATGCATGAGCTCAACAATTTTATGATATGCTTCAATCTGCTCAACAGCCTCTGTGGGAAGGGTGTACGACTCATACTGAGTTGTCCAATGGCGTGAGACTGATAAGTCAGAAGTCGAAGCACAATTTGTCGGAGCAGGCAATGAACGATATCATGGAACTGATGAGCGAGAGCTGTCCCCAGCCGAACCTAGTGCCTAGAAACTACGATGAGTTGAAAAAGAAGATTAAGAAGTTGGGGATGGGCTATGAAACAATTGATTGTTGCCTTAGTGGATGCATGATCTACTATAAGGACGATGCACATCTCACTGAATGTAAATTTTGTGGCCATCCTAGGTATAAGCCACAGAAATCGTCAACCGCGACAACGAAAGGCGTCCCGTACAAGAAAATGTTTTACTTTCCCTTAACGCCTAGGTTACAGTGTCTGTATGCCTTGAAGAATACGGCCGGGCATATGAGATGGCACGCGGAGAACAAGCGCGAGGAAGGTGTACTTTGCCATCCGTCGGACAGCGCCTCATGGAAAATGTTTGACATCGTGCATCCAGACTTTGCGGGGGAATCGCGAAATGTAAGGATGGGCCTGTGTGCGGATGGGTTTAGCCCGTTCAACATGACAGGGAGGTCTTATTCGATATGACCGGTTGTAGTTACTCCTTACAATTTGCTACCTGAATTGTGCATGACAACACCGTACATGTTCCTCACATGTATTATTCCAGGTCCGAAGAACCCCGAAAATAAAATTGATGTCTTCCTCCAACCCTTGGTGGACGAGCTAAAACGCTTATGGGTGTGTGTTGAAACATACGACATCTCCAAAAGACAAAATTTTAATATGAGGGCATCTTTGATGTGGACGGTGAATGATTTTCCAGCCCTTGGCATGCTTTCTGGGTGGAGCACGCACGGTGCCATGTCTTGTCCTGTTTGCATGGATGGTTTGAAAGAAATTCGTCTGAAGCATGGGAGGAAAGCCTCGTGGTTTGACTGTCATCGACAGTTTCTTGCTTAGAGGCATGCTTTGAGAAGAAATCGAAAGGCATTTCGAAAGGGGCACACTTGCCCAGATAGAACTACCCCACCATGTATGAAATCTACGAGGAGGTGAAGCACTTCCCCAAGGTGACTACCCATGGCGACTTTGTAGTCCCGGAATTCAGAGAGAATGCTTATAATTGGAAGAAACAAAGTATCTTTTGGGAGTTGCCTTATTGGAAGGATCACATGGTTCCACACAACTTAGATGTGATGCACATTGAGAAGAACTTTGTGGACAACATCGTAAACACAATGATGGAGATGGACGACAAAACGAAGGATGATGGAAATGCAAGGAGGGACGTGGCGAACATATGTGACAAGCCGGAACTCCATCTATTGCCCGGACCTAACAGTAAACCCCTACAGCCAAGAGCCAAATATGTTCTTCCCGAGGATAAGCGAACAGACGTTTGTAACTGGACACAACAGCTTCGTTTGCCGGACGCTTATGCTTCGAACTTCGCGAACTGTGTCGATGCATTAGGTACAATGTTTCAAAACTTTAAAAGCCGTGACTATCATGTGTTCATGCAGACATTGTTACCTGTTGCGTTCCGGGCACTTCCCGATGATGTGTTGGAGCCACTCGTTCAGTTAAGCCAATGGTTCAAGAGCCTGTGTTCCACAACATTGAAGCACGGTGACTTAGTCCGGCTTGAAAAAGAAATTCCCATAATAATATGCAAGCTGGAGACCATATTTCCACCCGGCTTCTTCAACGTAATGGAACACTTGCCCATTCACCTGGTTCAGGAGGCATTCTTTGGTGGTCCTGTTCAATATCGTTGGATGTATCCATTTGAGAGGTATTTCGGGTGGTTGAAGAAGAAAATAAAGAAGAAGGCACACCCTAAAGGATCTATGGCTCAAGCGTATCTTATGTTTTAGATTTCCCAATTCGCATCTACATACTTTGGGACGGATAATGTATCGTCTTCTACATCAACAAGTATGCGTAACGTAGACGCCGAGGATGATCCTACGTTATTGTCGGTTTTTAAGGACAATGGGAGCCCCGTGGGAGGTGTAAACACGAGGTGGCTCAGCGATCAGGTGTATAAGGCAGCACACCTGCACGTTCTATTGAACTGCAAAGAAGTCAACCACTACTTAGAGTAAGCAATGCTCACTATCAACTTAATTAAATTGATATCTATTATATATATAATTAATGAGCTTGTATCCTGCGCAGCTTGTGTAAGAATTACAAGTTGACTTCATTTCCCAACACCACGGACACTCAATTGGATCAGATGATTGAAGCAGAGTTCGCTCAATGGTTTTATCAGCTATCTGTGAGAATTACAATCATTTATACAATTTTGATTTTGACCATATTTAAACGAAACTTAAACCATTCAACATCTAACGGTTACTCCAAATGTAGGAAAATTGGGAAGCCTTTCGATTTTACGAAGATGAGCGTCATGAACACCTTTACCAGTTAGCCTGAATGTCTTCTCCTAAAGTGACTACGTGGAGTGCTTAGTATAGTCGGGGGGGGGGGGGGGGGGGGGGTGTGTGTCAAAGGCACGGGTGGTGGTGGATTTGTCGATGACTTCTACAGTGTTCTCCAAGAAGTCATCGCACTAGAATATGTTGGGCCTGTCAACAAGAAGAGCATACTGTTTAGATGTGATTGGTTTGACAATACCCTGGTACGAAGTGTACGTTCACCAAGGTTATTCCTGTTTGTTGAATTACACAAGGACAAACGGTACTGGAAGTACGACCCATTCATCTTGGCAGGGTGCGCAACCCAAGTGTTGTTCATGAATTACCCGGCAGGCATACGAGATAAAGCTAACTGGTGGGTTGTGGTTCCAAACAAACTATTTTATGGATAGTACAAGCAGTTCACCCTTCCGTTGGCCATCCAAGATGATGAACCAAGAGTTGTTGTCCCCATCAACCCCAACGACGGTACCGTATCACAAGTACTCGTTGTTGAAGGGGTGTTCGATGAGGTTGCTGACATGGACAACGCCCAATTAATAGTGGGTGGTAATACGTCCGATGTAGCCAACGAGGACGATGGAGACATCGAGGATGACGAAAATGATGATGGTGACGATGATGAAGTGGATGAGGACGATGAAGACAACTACGTCTATTAAGTAAGAATATAGTATTCGAATTTTGATTGTGTGACAAGTGTCTGACACGAACACATATTATCTAATGTTGCTAAGTGAAACTAATTCAATGTTTATTATATTCTACATCAATGTGTTGTCGATCTTATTAATATTATTTCTTTGTGTTACGATCTCTGTTAATGCATTCTATTTTGTGGGAGTTGTAACTAATTCATATTACTTGCTATTTTATTTCGTGGAAGTTGATACTAATTCAATGTTTATTCTACTTTTATTTTGCAGTTGCATTATGTCAGGAAGAGATGGATCCCGCAGACCTCGGACCCGTGGTGGGTCTAGACCTAATGTGAGGGATGGTTCATCATCGGCCCCACAGACACCATACATTCCCCAATTTGATCCTGTCCCTGAAGCTGCTTCTCAACCTCAGGGGAGCAACTATGACATATTTTCAAAGCTAGACCCCTCCACTCCGGATCTCATTCTGTTCTTTGCGGGCAGTACTGTGCCAGTAGGGAACGAGACGGTAGGCGAGTTTTATGATCAGGGGCTTCAGGGGGGCCCAAACTGATGATGGGGGTGACCAAACTGATGTGGGGGGGGGGGGTGCCCAAACTGACCACAGTGAAGGGGATGGAACCCAGACTGAACAGGGGGGTCCCTAGACTGAAGGGGAGGGCGACACCCAAACGTCGGGGAATGATATTAGTGAACGCTATCGAATTTAGCTGGACGTTCGGGCGGATGCTCAAAGAACGTCGGATGGGAAGTATATCATTGAACCTTGTAATGGCGCGTGAGTATCTGTAACGCCCCAGCCCCTCTCGGGCCGCGGACATTACCGATAACTGCTTCAAGGATCGCTGACTGACCCCACAAATCACCACGAGTCTTTCCAGCCGCGTCTTCGCCCTGCCACGCACCGAGAACACTTCCCAGGAGGTCACCCATCCTTTGATTACTCCCAGCCAAGCACGCTTAACTAAGAAGTCCCAATGGATGAGCTACCATAAAAGAAGATGCACCTTGGTGATATAAGTAGTCATTTCAATCCTTTTAAGCCACACTTTAACCACATACTCGGGGTGTTACAATCACCCCCACTTAAGCACACAACGTCCTCATTGTGCCACAATACACTCCAGAATCTTTGCCCCGCTAGGTGATCGGCTCTCTCGCCCATCGGCGCACTTCACGGTCATGGTCGGCTCTGGTACCATTCACCCGAAGCCCCTCCCGGGCCGCGGAATTACCCATAACTGCTTCAAGGATCGCTGACTGGCCCCATAAATCACCACGAGTCTTTCCAGCATGCTTCGTCCTCGCTCACATGCTGCCTGGGAAAACTTCCCAGGAGGTCACCCATCCTTGGACTACTCCCAGCCAAGCACGTTTAACTGAGGAGTTCCCAACGGATGAGCTACCATAAAAGAAGGTGCACCTTGGTGATATGAGTAGTCGTTTCACTCCTCTTAAGCCACACTTTAACCATATACTCGGGGTGTTACAATCACCCCCACTTAAGCGCACAACGTCCTCGTTGTGCCACAATACACTCCAGAATCTTTGCCCCGCTAGGTGACTGCCCATGGCTCTCCCGTCCACTGGCGCAGCTCACGGTCGCGGGTCGGCTCTGATACCATCTGTAACGTCCACTCCCAGCCAAGCACATACTCGGGGTGTTACATTATCAATTTGAACTTTGATTATGCATTTATAACTTAATTTGTCTTTAAATATAATTTTGTATGCCCTCGATCTAACCGATGTTTCATTTCTAATTGATTTAAGTGTGGCGCCTTATGGGGAACACGCAACCAGGGCCATTATGGACATAGTGAAGCAAAATTTCCGAGGCTTTTGGCCAACATGGAGTAAAGTGGTTAGGGGGACGCGTGAGTTGATATATGAAGAGTTCAAGGTAAAACCCTCACATTTTTTCCTCTTTAAATTTTGTGTACATACGTTGTCTTTCATATTGAGATGAGATATATTAATTAATATGATGTAGCTTGTTTAATTTGCATGTTTAATTCGTGCATGATGTAGCTACACGTACATGAATTGGTGTATGTTTGTGTATAATGCGTGTATGTTTGTGTACAGTTATCCGGCGTGTGGCCGTTGAGATATATTAATATGAATTGGTGTATGTAAAATGAGGGATAATTGTCCATTTATAGGGAAAACTACGCCAAATTATTTTTTGCATGTTTAAATCTTCATGTATGGTTTAAATGTAGAAAAAATTCTGGTGGGAGGAGCAACACGAGACCTATATACGTGATTGGTTCATTAGGAGGGCTCAAAAACAGCACACCGACGCTATTGGCAAATCAAAAAAACGATGGTTGGCGGGGAGAGGCAAACCAAGATGGATTGTCGACGACGAAATTTGGGACAAATTCATTGCTCTATGGGAAGATCCCAAATTCGCTGAAAAGTGCAAGAATATGAGTCGGGCAAGGAAGATGAAGCAAGATAAGGGTCCACCATCGCACACAAGGGGCCCAGTTTCATTCGGTATCGTCAGAGAGAAACTGGTAAGTTAATTATGACTTTATATATATACAACGTCGCACATATATATGGTTTAACTAGTGTACAAACCCCAAACAATTTAACGTTTGTATATGCACTTACGTACAGAAATTAAAAAACAATGAAACTAAAAAACAATGGAAAAGACCCTACCATATGGGAACCATTCGAAGCGACCCATAGGAAGCAGGGCATCGATCAGTGGGTGCACGACAGGTTCAGGCAGCTTGGGGTAAGTACCTTCATCATTCAATATTTAAGTTATTGTATACGTACGTACTAATTTTTGTTATTTTTTGTCAAATTTACCTTAATAGACCAAACTTTAAAAAAATATACCCTACCTATTTTATCCAGTTATTTGACATAACCTAAGAATATATTTTCATTTATCCGTATGAAATATTATGATTAAACTTTAAATACTGACATAATAGAACACAGACGATTTTTACATATTATAATCTTCATTTTCTTTATAAAATATAATATATGTCAAATTCATACCCAATTTCTATGTTGATTTTGACAGTTAAAACTGCAAGTTGCAAGTTGCAACTACATACCTATTTTCCAATCTGTGGTCTTCCCCTTATTGAGGTAACATATTCTTCCTCTACATTTCAATTTCAATTTCACCTTCCACCTCCCCTTTTATATACGCGACATTCATCAAAAGCATGGAGGATAAGAGGGAATCAGTTATTATGAAGAACCAAAACAACATAGAAATCGCAACAAAGATTATGGGCAAGCGCAAAATCAACATACAATAGAAGAACTATCTCAAAAACCAATTGCTCTACCATCAAAGTTATAAACAACTCATTTGCATCTACTAGCTAGGTTACCTATGTATTAACTTTAATAAAATATACTACTCAAAAATATCAAATTTACTAGCCTTTCGATCCGTGCGTTGCACGGGACGCAATCAAAGTACATACTTTATAAAACAAATGACTTATTTACCTTTTATGAAATATTTAGCAATTTATTATTTATAAATATAGTTCTTCTATTGAATGTTTTGTTACTCATATCTATTCAAAGACATTAAAAAGATTTCTGACACACGTGTGTTGCATGGGGCAAGAATAAAACACACATTGTTAAGAGCATAACTTATAAAAGCATATATAGCTACAATGACCGTATATATAAATTTTTTTAATGATTTTCAAAAATATAATGATCTAATTTGCAATATATACGTAAATCGGTAAATGAGTGTGTTAGTTATGCTTTAAAAAAATCATATCACAAAAAAACTAATCATTTTAGATTATTTATCTATGTATTGAATTAGAATAGGTTGATGCCTTAGAATTAGCAACATTAAAATTGTTAATAGCAATGCAAAAGGCCAAAAACATGTGTATTTTTACTACACTTCTAAAATGTTTATAGAATCTAAAAGATTCATTCACTAATTAATTTGCTCGCATAGAAAGAGGAATAAAACTATGTTTGAAAAATCTAAAAATAGATTCATACAATAAGAGACTCACTGAAATAATAACTATATGCACAAATTTGTATTATTCAGAAATTGGAATTCTAAACTAAAAAATAAAAGATGATTAAGGTAGCGTTAGAGATTTTGAATAATAAGTGAGCGTGACAAAAATGTATTTCTATGTTAAATCGCCACAATATTTCTCTATTTAATATTTATATTCATCTTCACGCTCTCATTTAATGTCTTATTATGATAAACTTTTTTTATTAATTTATTAAAATGGCCAAATAATATTATATACATTCAAAAGCTAACTATTACTGAATTATTACATAGTTCTTTTTCGTAATAATAGTAGAGTAATAAAATTTGTTAAATTTAATTTTGATTGTGTATGGTTAAATAAAACTTAGTATTCTTCAATTAAAAAAGAGTTTAGTATTTTTTGTGTCAAATGTATGAACCCGAGGGCATTATCTAATAAAAATGTTAATGGTACATATGTATAATGTGATTTATTATTTTTCTTAAGCAAGAGAGAAAATGTTTGTTGACAAAAATTTATTAAACTTTATAACATAACAATTATGTCAATTATAAATATAATTAAAATTTCTAAATTAATAACTATTATAAATTAATTTACCCTAAATAAAAAGAGATATCAATATTAATGTAGATTCAGTTACAATTAATATTTCATAGAATTTTTATAAAATGTATCAAATATTATGAATCTATACCAAGTTTTTCTCTTGTATGTAACGTAGTAATGTACATAAAATGTAAATAATCTCAAGAGACAATTGAGAGAATAAAGAATATTATTTTGCACGATAAATTACGGTATTTATATATATTTCAACTTGCCGTGATTTTTTTTTTTTGAAAAAGAACTTACGATGAAATCTTCATATTCCACCTGTATTATTCAGAAACTTTAAAAAATAGTTAGAATCCCAATTATGCAAATAAAGAAAAACTATTAACATAATATAGGATAACAATATTTTAGAAATGTAAAATAAAAAATAAGTTGGATAGATAAGATATTATAAATGCAATCATCTTATATTATACAACAATTCTTGATCATTTCTCTGAAAGTGTCAACCAAAATTTTGTACCTGTATGAACCAAAACTCAAATTATAAGAAAAAGAAGTAAAAAATAAATAAGGTATTACTCAAATGATAAGAAAAAAGAAGTATAAGATATTTATGCAAATGTATGAGTAAAAATATGTGCAAACACTGTTTTTGACACCATGTCTTACTCAAAGATTTTGTGAGTTGGATTATAAATTGGCAAAATAAGAACATATGCATGTATCTACTATTGAGTCATATATAAAAGGGGAAGTATAGTAAAATGGGTAATGGTGTAACACCCCGGGTATGTGGTTAAAGTGTGGCTTAAAAAAAATAAAATTGTATTGTAGTGGTACCAAATTCATCATCACATTTTTTTTATTTTTTCCATGTCTACCCTATATTGTTTTTGTTTTTTTGGTTCCTACCCCTAGATAGGTAATGAAGTATAGTTACTAAAACATTTTTTAAATTATTTTTTTGAGGTTCCGAGCAATTATTATGATTTTTTAAAAGGAATAAAATTGAAAAAATCATAAAAAAATTGAAAAAAAATTGAAAAAATTGGGAGAAATGCTGTAAATTCATTAAAAATCGTGGTAAAGTGTTATACAAAGTTTTGAATCAAATGCAACGCAAAATCTATGATATTTAGGGTATACTCTCGATTTTGTCCCACTACAATACAATTTTATTTATTTTTTTGGACTACCAGAATCCAAAATGATAGTAGGGATTATTGTCATCCAATTTGTGATAGTAGGGATTATTAGAATCCAATATCTACCTTAAAAGTAGAATTATTTTTAGGAATAAAACAAAAACAAAAATTTTTGTCACTTTTGTCTATTAATAGATACTCTAAATTTTAAATATGAACTTTGACTAAATGTTGTAGTAAAAATTTCTTCAAGGATTTATAGTTCTTACTGAAAAAAAATCATATTTCCTTAAATTTTTAAACATATATTGAGCAAATTTACATAACCCCATGTAATGTACTGAACTTAAGACTATTTCGATTTTTTTATATATAAAAAAACTGAAGTCTATTTTTTCTCAATAATGTTAAAGGTTGTTCATATATGTATTGTTAGATTATTATAATTTTTTACTTTTTTCATCAATTAAGTGATGTTCGTTTATTGTTAATTAGTAGTAACCCCCACTTTATGAATTAATGTGTTCCAAATTAAACATTTAAAAAAAGAAAAAGTAATTTGTAATAGCTTTCCACAAATACCCCTGTTAAAGTTTACATATTTCCATCCACGCCCTTTGTACCCAGTTTTATATATATATATATATGATATATGATGTTTATCAAAACTCATATTTACCTTCATCAATTATTAATTTAAGGCTTACTTTGAGAATGACAATTATCTTACGTTACTATTTGTGCATTTGGATTATGATGTACATAGATTAATATATCTATCTGTATTCCATTAAAAAAAATTATATTAATATGATGGGAAGGTTTACGATAGGGGGCTTTCCCACGCCATAAATAATGGCAAATATATATTTACATACAAGCACTACATTAGTTAGATGCTGGAGTGTGTTGGGACAAGATTCATATTTAAGGTAAAGGCCAACTCCAAAAGTTATTCCAAGGAATTGACAACGCAAAATCTGTTGGATATAATCTAGCTCTAGAGACGAGAAGCCTTTCATAATAGATCAACAAGGAATGTAAGGAACCACAATAAAATAAAATAAAAACTATATTAAAACGTCATTACATTAACTCAAATTACTCATATTTGACAAGGTGGGATGTGGGTGTTGGAGGAAAGGGAGTAAACGGTATATAGAACAATGGAAACTCGCTTGGATAACCCTAAGAGTCGTGGCCTAGTACTTACTTTCCTTAAGAACTATTTACTATACCGTAAATGTTCAAAGGGATAAAACTTAGCACTTGTAACACTCAAGAAATAGATTCTCACTTGTATCACTCAAGTATAGCTGCAGTCTAGACAAGAATGAGGTTGTAATTAGCTTAGAATGGTGTGTCTCAAATAGCCTAGGATGTCTCTTATTTATAGGAGATTACCACCCACTTAGGATACCCTAGTCAAAGGGTAATCAAGAGCCTTAATGATGAGATTATGCCCTTAATATGACCTTGACCATGTCAAGTCATATAGCTGTTGCAATCTCATAATAATCGTGCTTAATAACAATATCAAGCACTAATTACACAAAATCATATAGCCGTTAGTAATTAAAACAATCTTGGCCTACAACACGACCCGTGTTGGATCAACACGGTCCGTGTTGTTCCAACACGACCCGTGTTGAGCCCAGGAATTCTTTCCTTGCTCTCTGGAAGGCAACACGACCCGTGTTGCTTCCTGTTTCACCCGTGTTGATCATATTCTTATTGTTTCACTTATATATGATCCTTATACTTATATACTTTATTCTTTAGGCTATATAATTGTCTTATACTCTTGAAATATTTCCAACAATCCCCCGCTATTTCAAGAGTATGAAAAAACCCTTGAAATAACTTTTCCTAAGGAGCTTATACCCCCGCTATTTGAGATATACCTTAACTTATAATCACCAGAGAATCCTTAAAACATATGCCTAATGAAAAATAAATTAATCTTTGAACTTTTCAGTTAGTGTATATGAGCCAAAATTGCATCCAAATCACAAAGTAGACATAGCTTTGAACTTTGGATTTATATTGATCAACTATACTCATAACACACATATATTTTAAATCTTGAGTGTAAATACCTTGACACTATTATCCGACCTTGTGTCCTTATCCTTCATAAGTGTTTCGGAACTTTAGCTCATAGTTCCTTTATGCGGCCACACATTACACTTACATAGGTAGACTTTGTAATTATACCACCCCTGTAATTAGGCTTTCCACAAAGTCTATTAAGAGTACTAATACTCACCCTCTTATCGTTACAAATTTCTAAGTATCACTTTACCTTGGGATAAAAACGATGCTTCCTACTAACTTAAACAACTCCGTACTCATTTGAACTTTAGAAATTGGTGGTATTCCAATTCGTAAAGTTGAGTCTTTGTTGTGATTAGTAGTTCTTTGAGCTACAACCCATCCCCTTTGAAGTACTTATTATCAAATCTTTAGTCAATCCTTTAGTTAAAGAATCGACTATATTTTCTTTTGATTTGACATAACTTAGAGTCACTACTCCATCCCTTATAAGTTGATCTACGTAAGCATGTCTTAAACCAATATGCCTTGACTTGTCATTGTAGACATGACTATATACAACATCAAGAGTAGACTTGCTATCGCAATGAATTGAGATAGGAGCCATTGGCTTATACCAAACCGATATTTCCAATAATAAGTTCCTTAACCATTCCGCTTCCTTACAAGCAGCATATAATGCCACTAATTTTGAAGACATAGTGGAGTCCGCTATATTAGCTTGTTTCTTAGAACCCCAAGAAACTGCTCCACCTCCTAAAAGGAACACCCATCCACTGGTAGAGGAGAAATCTCCTTTATTAATCCAACTCGCGTCCGAGTATCCTTCTAATACCGAAGGTTCTCCTTTATATGTGAGTTGATAACTTTTAGTACCAGCTAAATATCTTAATACTCTCCGAATTGCAAACCAATGCATATTACTCGGATTACTTGTAAACCTACTTAACATGCCAATTGCATAAGCAATGTCTGGCCTTATACTTGTCATAGCATACATGAGACTTCCAATCAACTTAGCATACTCAAGTTGATTAACCGGAGAACCCAAATTTTTCTCTAGTTTCTTATTTGAATCATATGAAGTTACTGCTGTTTATAACTTATCACCTCCAAACTTATTCAACATTTTCTCAATATAATGCTCTTGAGATAAACTTATCTTATCATTATTTCTAATGATCTTAATACCAAGAATTACATCCGCTTCACCCATGTCCTTCATAGAGAACTTTGAGGATAGAAATTCTTTGGTCTTATTAACTTGTTCCATGTCGGTCCCGAAGATCAACATGTCATCAACGTATAGGCATATAATCACCCCTTTTCCATTCTCAAACTTAGAGTATATGCACTTATCCGATTCACTAATCTTATAACCACTTGAAAGCACTACTTCATCAAATTTTTGATGCCATTGCTTACGTGCTTGCTTAAGTCCATATAAGGACCTTATGAGTTTACAAACTTTCTTTTCTTGACCTTCAACAACAAACCCTTCGCGTTGTTCCATATACACCTCCTCTTCTAGTTCTCCATTTAAGAATGCCGTTTTGACATCCATTTGATGGATAACTAGCTTATGGATAGTAGCTAAAGCATACAATACACGTATTGAAGTTATCCTAGCCACCGGTGCATATGTATCAAAGTAGTCAATACCATACTTTTGAGTAAAGCCCCTTACAACCGATCGAGCTTTATACCTCTCAACGGTACCATCTACTTTCCTTTTCCTTTTAAAAATCCACTTAGAGGTAATTGGTTTACTTCCCGGAGGAAGGTCAACCAATATCCAAACATTGTTTTCCATTATTGAATCAATCTCATCTTGTACCGCTTCTTTCCACAAAGAAGCATCATGAGATTGCATAGCTTCTTTAAAAGTTTTAGGATCCTTATCTATGTTGTACATACATAGGGTCTCACTTTCAACTGAGTCCCTTTAACCTTCTACTAAATAAACATAGAAGTCCGAACCAAAGTCTTTTGGTTTCCTTGATCTTTTACTCCTTCTTAACTCAATACTTTCATCTTCTTCATCATGAATAACCTCATGAGTTGGAAGATCATCTTGTATGGATATACCCTCATGATTTTCATCTTGAGGCTCAATTAGAGGAACAATATTTTGAGATATTTCTTTAGGTCTAGGAATTGAAGAGAACCTAGTCTCATCAAAAATTGCATCTATTGATTCCATTACGGTATTCACCGAAATGTACTCATTTGGCTCAACCACCAAAAACCTATAAGCTTTGCTATCTTGAGCATAGCCTATAAAGATTCACTCAATTCCTCTTTCACCTAATTTTCTTTTCTTAGGTTCCGAGACTCTTACAATAGCCCTACAACCCCAAATCTTAAAATACTTAAGACTTGGCTTTCTTTTGTTCCATAACTCATATGGGGTACTAGAATTCCCTTTGAATGGAACTCTATTCAAAATATAACAAGTCGTTAACATGGCTTCACCCCAAAATCCATTACTTAAACCGGAGTTTGACAACATAGAATTCACCATTTCTTTTAAAGTTCTATTTTTCCTTTCTGCAACCCCATTTTGTTGTGGTGTATACGGAGCGGTTGTCTCATGAACAATGCCCGTTTCTTGGAAAAACTTTGGATCATAATATTCCCCTCCCCTATCGGATCTTAAAGTTTTAATCAAGGTCTCACATTGAAGTTCACTTCTAGTTTTGTAAACTCTAAACTTTTCAAGTGTTTCATCTTTAGAATTCAAAAGATAAACTTGACAATATCTAGAATAATCATCAATGAATGTCACATAATACTTCTTACCACCTATTGAAGGTGTACTATGAAAATATCCTAAATCACTATGAATTAAATCAAGCAATTTAGAAGTTCTTTTTACACTTGAAAAAGAGCTTTTAGTGATTTTATTAAGCATGATGTCTTACACTTTTCTATGTCATCATTCAACTTAGGAATCAAATCAAGATTAGACATTTCTTTCAACTTTGAAAAGTTCACATGTCCTAATCTAGCATGCCATAGAAAAGACTTATTCAAAGTAGACACATGCATATAAGCGGAAATCATGCCATCTTTGTTACTTTTCGCATTCAATTTAAACATCTCCCCATAAGCATATCTCTTCCCTACAAAAGTCCCACCCTTGGAAAGTACATAATTATCTCCATCATAAACTTGCATAAAACCAAACTTGCTAAGGAGATAACCGGATACAAGATTCTTACATACTTCCAGAGCTAAATACACATCATTTAAAAGCAAAGATTTACCGGAAGTAAAAACAAGTTCCACTTGCCCAATGCTTTCAACTTTGACCGGATGGTTATTGCCCATGTAGAGTTTCACACCATCATCCGCCGGTTTGAGAGTCTTGAATAAACTCTTGTCAATGCAAACAAGCCTTGGCCTTTTAGTCTATGTACCAATCATTACAACCAATGGATACCATGTTAATATGATCCTTAATCATGGCCACGAAGGAATTGGGTTCCTTCTCCTTACTCTTGCCCTTAGATGTATCTTTGTTCAAAAGACCATGCTTCTTTTTCCATTGGTAACACTCTCTCTTTGTGTGCCCCGGTTTGCCACATTCCCAACAAACTTGCTTAGCCTTTTGAATTCCCTTGCTAGTATTGTTGTGGCTCTTGTTCTTATTCTTGTTTCCCTTATTCTCTTGCACCATATGGACCTTAGATTGCTCTTTGGTACCATCTTGTAGGCGTAACTCCTCTTCAATCCGAAGATGGTTAGCCAAACCTTCAAGAGACATAGCCTCTTTCCGGTGCATGAGAGCCCTTTTAGTTTCATTCCAAGAAGAAGGTAGCTTGTCAATAATAGAGGATACGATTATGGTTTCATCCATGTTCAAATTGTGTTGCTTGAAGTTACTTAAAATACGTTGAATCTCATGGAATTGGTCTAGAATTTTCCTATTATCATCCATCTTAAATTTCATGAATTGACTAACAAGAAAACTTACTTGACGCATCTTCCGACATGTACTTAGCTTCAAGCATCTCCCAAAGCTTCTTTGCCGTCTCAACATGTTGATAGACATCGAAGAGGGTGTCGCTCATCCCGTTGAGAATGCATCCTCTACAAATGTAGTCGTCATTCTCCATCTTGAGCATTTGCCGAGTAGCCTCCGCATCTTCCACGGACACCTTGTCCTTTACTTGATCGTTGCTTCCATCTCCCGTGGAAATCTTGCCGGTTGCATCCTCTTTTGGAGATTCCTCGGTTGTCACCTTCTCGGTCGAAGGTTCTTGGTTCACCTTGGGAGAGATCTCAATGTTAAGCACATATGCCACATTGAGAGTTTTTAGCAAGAAATGCATCTTGCTTTGCCAACGTCGGAAATCCACTCCTTCAAAGCGCTCTAGCTTTTGGAAATTGCTAGACATATCACGTAGCGAGGCCATTAGTAAATAGTTCTTAAGATTGTTGGAGGAAAGGGAGTAAACGGTATATAGAACAATGGAAACTCGCTTGGATAATGCTAAGAGTCGTGGCCTAGTACTCACTTGCCGTAAGAACTATTTACTATACCGTAAATGTTTAAAGGGATAAAACTTAGCACTTATAACACTCAAGAAATAGATTCTCACTTGTATCACTCAAGTATAGCTGCAGTCTAGACAAGAATGAGGTTGTAATTAGCTTAGAATGGTGTGTCTCAAATAGCCTAGGATGTCTCCTATTTATAGGAGATTACCACCCACTTAGGATACCCTAGTCAAAGGGTAATCAAGAGCCTTAATGATGAGATTATGCCCTAAATATGACCTTGACCAAGTCAAGTCATATAGTTGTTGCAATCTCATAATAATCGTGCTTAATAACGATATCAAGCACTAATTACACAAAATCATATAGCCGTTAGTAATTAAAACAATCTTGGCCTTCAACACGACCCGTGTTGAATCAACACGGTCCGTGTTGGATCAACACGACCAGTGTTGTTCCAACACGACCCGTGTTGAGCCTAGAAATTCTTTCCTTGCTCTCTGGAAGGCAACACGACCCGTGTTGCTTCCTATTTCACCCGTTTTGATCATATTCTTATTGTTTCACTTATATGTGATCCTTATACTTAATATACTTTATTCTTTAGGCTATATAATTGTCTTATACTCTTGAAATATTTCCAACAGTGGGGGGTGGGGGGTAGTGATCCGAGACGAGGATGGATCAGTGCACAGTGCAAATGCAACATTCCGGGAAGTTGGGTGGTCAGTGGAAGCCATGGAAGCAGGGGCGGTGAGACGAGGGATGCAGCTAGCAAGACAGTTGGGGTTGATGAAAATTGAGGTTGAAACGGATTGCCAAACAGTATACCACAGTTTGACAGGGAGATCGAATGCAGAACCATCAGTGGCAAGGATTATCACTAGTAGAATTGGTGCCAATAAGCGTCTGGAATTGGCGTCTGATATTAGTATAAACAGAAGCCAAAAACCTTGGCTTCTGTTTCAAACAGACGCCAAACACAAACGCTATTATTACAGTCAACGAGGTATTGTGTCAGACCAAAATGGCGTCTGTCTGGGCAAAAACAGACGCCATACTGCAGCAAAAATAATGTCTGTTGATGCCCAAAACAGACGTCTGTTTGGTTTACAGAAATAAAAAAAAACGTGAATGTTGTAATTTCAATTTAATAATTACAATATATAGTATATTTTGTGGGTTCTAATTTTAAAATAAAGCGAAAAAATTAAATATTTTTATTTGTAAGTAAATTAAAAATAAGAATAAGAATTGTGGAGACATTAATAATGAAAAAAATACATTTTATATAATAATAAATGATATATATCTCCAATTCATGCATGTACAATTTCATATATACATATATATATGTATACATTTTATAGAAATAACAACAACAAAATGGTAATGAATATATATTTAAACAAGTAAAAAACTATATAATACAACTTTAATAATGTTGATTTTTAATAACTTAAAGGATACAAAAAAAATTACAATTAATATATATCTTCAATATTTTTCAATCTTCCTTTTTCATTCTTCAATGTTCAATCTTGTATCTTCAATCTTCAATCTCCAATGTTCAATCTTCAATTGTAAAATTTTCAATTCTTCAATCTTGGATGAATTTGAGGTGGTGTGAAGATGAGAGAAGATGAGAGAAATGAAATGGAGATGGGAGGGAAAAAATTCGGAGGGAAATTTGAGGGGTTTCGTCTATATAAGTAGCTAAAATTGGTGTCTGTTTTGCCACCAAACAGACGCCATTTGTGCATCAGTAATATGTTGGCGTCTGTTTGGTTGGAAAACAGATGCCAATTTGCCTTTAACTTTATTGAAAATAATCGATCTTGGGGCTATATATATTTATAATAAATAATAAACATATTATTATTATTATTATTATGAATACTATTATTATTATTCTTAATTTTAATTATAACAACTAATTATCACGTATGTATACATTTTTTAGTTATAGTTAATTATTAATTATTATTATTGTTAATTATATTCTAATTTTTTTAGCTGTAGCTATATATATCATATCTAGCTAGATAATTTAATTTAATTTATATATGTTACATTGTTAATTATGTTGTTAATTACAATTATTCTCATGTATACGTACGTGTTATTATATATATATATATATATGTTAATTAAGTTAATTAATTTGTACGTATGTGCGCAAACATAATGCAAAATATATCGATGTTTGGATTAAATGTACTAGCTAAGTACGAACGTATATATAATTAAGAAAGAGTTTACATGTTCATATAATGTAAAATACAATCAAAATGATTAATGTCGCACGACATCGTCATCACTTTCACTCTCATCCCCATCGTTGTCATCATCACTCTGATTGTGGCCTTGTGTCAATTCGTCGACGGTATGGAATAGGTATTGGCCTCCTGGAATACAACGACAATTTGGAACGGTATGAAATACAATCAAAATGAAATAAGTAATTATTGGAACGTGTAAGTAATTTAATTTTGTGATTATGGAAAAAAAAATGTTTACCTGGGTAAGCATATACCGAATCCTCGGGAGGAACGGTGGGCTGAGGTTGTGGGGGTTGAGAGACGGGGGTCCGGCGAGAAGTGCGGCGGTGGGGCAGCGGTGGAGGAGGCTGTCCAGTGTATGACACTTGATTTCCCCAGGAAGATCCAGCGATGAAAGGGGCTTGCCAGCTATCAGCTGCTGGCTGCTGGTACATTCTTTGCATTTGCAACATTTGTTGCATTTGCCTTACTTGTGCCGCTTGTGTCGCCATGGCTTCTTCTGTTCGGCGCTGTTGTTCCTCTAACTTTCTATGGAATTCTGCCTCCAATCTGCGCCTTTCTTCTTCGTTTTTTTGTCTTTCTTCATCGAGTCGACGCTGAAGCTCTCTGTTCATCTTCGTAAGAGAGGCTCGGACGTCGAAGCTGTCGGAGTCATTACGACGTCGTGGACGTCTCCTCAATGCGATGTGGGGGAACTGATTTTTCATAGCTTCCCCCACAACCCCCATGCCTACGATGTGTCCCCGACTTTGCAGTTGTTTGTCTAACCAGAACTCGTCTTCAGACATTATGGGAGTAACTGGTTGACCGTCCTCCCGCTGCTTTGCCGTCATCTCCCTTTTGTACGATTCATAATCACTATGCATCGTCTCCTGGTGGATACATAGAAAGAGTAATTGGAATAAACGAATTAAAGTTAATGTTCCTACGTGTACGTACCGTCCTACACAATGATTATGACTCAGAAACCGAAGAAATAGCGAGACATTACTATATTCATATTTATATTCATATTTTCTATTTTTCTTTCGATAGGGATGCCCAGCCAAAATAGACCGGATTTAATCAATGAATTTGAACGAATCAACTGATTGATGAGTTTATGTTTTTTAGACCATGCATGATTAATGGATTATTTTCGTCCATAATTCTATTTAGATTTTAGACTACAATTCCATAAAGATTCAAAAATTCCTTTCTAGTTTTAAAATTATATTACCCAGAAAAAAGTTTATAAGCAAAAATATGTTTTGTTTGATGAAAAGGTTTATAAATATGTTGAAAGGGAAGACATAATAAATAATAAATGTAGTAAAAGTTTTAAAAAGGAAGGAATCCTGGTAAAGAATATGCCCACCATTAGAACGGAATGTCAATAAGTAGTAAGTGATAATAGTAAAAGATAAAGTGGCGGTTGGACATCTTTTAAACCATGTAGATATGTAATGAGGTATCAATTATTAGATCTTGTCCAAACATAACATAAGATACCATGGATACGGGTGCGCTGTTATGTTTGCATTGACTATTTATTATGGGTGGTTTTGATTGATTGTATAAAAAATAAATAAATTTAGTATTCGGGGAGTGTTTGGTAGGAATTTCAGGGAATAATTTTTCTTGGGAAGTTTTCTATGAGAAAGATTTATTTAGGAAAAATTTCCTTTAGCCCCCTTAAGGAAATTTTCGGTAGGAAAACGAAGAAAATGGTGGGCCGATCGTGAAAACTTTCCCGAAGTCAACCCACATCCAAACATGGTGAAAGTAAGTCAACCTGGGAAAATTGACCATATCCCCGTGGTTATTGACCAAACCAAATGCACCCTTAGTTGTTTTTGAAAAAGTATGTGTTGAAATTTCATTTAGATTTTTATAAATAATAATTTTAGAAAGATATATGTGTAATTTTAAATAATTTTTAAATAAAAATATTTTTTTTCATAATAAGTTATTATCAATAAGTTGTTCTAACAAGACAACCAAATAAATGTTTTTTTACTAAGGACATAAATAGTGTATTTAACGCCTAAATAAATAAACTTTTTAGAATAAATGGTTTGATCGGTGTTTTATGAAAGAGGATGTTTGTAAAAAAAGAAAAATAAAAGGGAGGAAGAAGAGGCAAAAAGAAAAGAAAAGGAGAGAATAGATGGAATGGATGGTGTACACGTGGAATTGATGAAATCTTGAATGTGCGAGCAGTGGTTGGCAGTTAGCGCCTCTTGCTCCGATTTTCCGTTTTGTTTTTTAATCTCCGTTGGTTGCCCTGATATTTCTGTGATTAAATCAGAGTGTCTGTCTGTCTCATACTCACACCTCTCTTCTTCTTCTTTCATTCACTCATATTTACACACTCATTCCTCGAGATTGAGAATTCAGATTAGAGAGAGAGAGAGAGAGAGAGAGAGAGAGAGAGAGAGAGATTGTTAGAGATAGTGATAGAGAGATTGTCTGCAATGGTGTATTCTCTCCCTGGTATTCGTCTTCCTTCTTATGTTCCCTCCCTTCACAAGCCATCTCTTTCCACCTTCAATGCCGATCATCGCAGGGCCTCCACTCTCACCTTCTTAATCAACAACAACAACTCCTCTTCTTCCAGTAATTCCTCTCTCTCTCTCTCTCTTTGTATTTGCTCGCTGTTTCATTGCCTTGCCGCTACTTTTCTCATTCTCTCTCTCACTGTTTGATTCTTCATTTCATTCCCAAAGTGTTTGATTCCTCCACTGTATGTATCCTTAGTTATTCTTGTCTGTTTTCCATGCAAATGGTGATATTTATACATGATCCTCGCAGGGTAATACCAAATCCGCATTTATATTATATTGTTAGGTTGAATACTGATGTTCACAACCCGGACTTAATTTGGTGGCTCAATTCATTGCTTACTGGGAGTGAAAGTCTATAATTTGTTCAAACACACTTTTTTTTGGTTGAGGTCAGGGATTGGGAGGGATCTGGGATTTGGAAAACATGGAGGACCCCTCAACCCCAACCCCAACCCCAACCCCAACGGCTTTACTTAGGAGGAAACTGTCAGAGCTGTTATTCTCATATTCAGCCTATTACACACTCTTAACTTACCCCGGGAGACTTCTTTATATGTATTTCTCAGCCACCATCTCGACTTTTATTTTATTTTATTTTATTTTAATCCTAATTGCACTACCCTGTTGGTTGGCATACTTTAATAATCTTGATTTGACTGCTGGAAAATGTGACTTTCTGGATCACATTGGAATTTCAAATGCATGTGATGTTTAGTTGCAGAGAGAGTTTTGTTCCTGAACTTACTGAAGGAGAGCCATCTGTATAAGCAACTTGATTATCCCAGAACAGGAAATATTAGTTTGTTGCAGTATATGGTTAAATGCTGTTCAAGCTTCCTCTTTTGCATGTTCGGAAAACACCATTGGGTTCATTATCTTACCTAGTTGAGGTCGTGGTCCATGTCAGAAGAGATGGTTCTTTTTGATCTTATTGGTTTTGGGTTTCTGGCACATCCCTTTTCTTCTTAAATACTACTTCTTCTGCCACTTCTCATCTTGTTGTTTCTCACCTGCTAATCCTTTCCTATTTTCAGGGAAGATATTTGCTCAGAAGTCCTCATATGATTCTGATTCTCCATCAGCCACATTGACTGAATCCCAAAAAGTACTTGTCCCAGGGAGTGAAAATGAGGAATCTCTGTCAACAGATGAGAACCTGGATTCAGATCAAATTCTCAATAAGCCACAGGTAGCAGCTTGGTCTATTGTTATAAATATGTTTACCCATATTCCCTTTAGATTACAAGTTAGTGATCTAGCATCATTTAGAAATTGAAAAACATGGCGTGTAGATTTGATTCATTCATATACAAGTTTTAGTATCTTGTAGTTACTTGGCTGAATTTATTTGAGAGCCTCATCCACAGTTAATGTATTTCAGTGTTTAGAAACTTGTGAGAGATGCCAGTACATGCAGAAAATACAAACATATCTTGCTACCTGGGCCTGATGATCCTTGTAGGAAACACCGGCATGTTTGGAAGAGAAATTCTTACTGATACTGAAGTTGCTTGTCCAAATACAGTGATTTCATTAGCCTTGCCAACAAAGTTTACTTCTTGATATCTTTCAGGCAGTAATCAGGTCTCCATCCATGAATCTGAAAGTGATTGTAGACTGCAGCTACTTGCGCCAAAAATCTCTTTTTGTGTGCATTATGTTATTGTTACCTTCTGTTGCTGTCTTCTTCTCTGGTGATTGTGTTGGTTAAAGTTCAGTGTACCTAATTTATGTATGCGTATCTCAATTCTTTTTTCTTTTTTGTTGTAATGTCCTTTCTGTAGTTAATTGATGATCTTCAAAGACAAGCAGTAAAAGTTGACGAGGAGAGCGAGGCTGAAGATCAACATGTATTATCTAAAGTTGTAATTACTGATGAACAAGACTCTGCAGTTGTGCCCCATATGGATGAAGATAAAGAAGTTCAAAATGCTGACCAGTCTGCTGCTTCAACAGTGACAAAAAGAGCAGTTCCTCCACCTGGTGATGGACAAAAAATGTATGAGGTAGATCCACTTCTAAGAAATTACAGAGACCATCTTGATTACCGGTAAGATGTTTCCCATCTCTGCTTTTTATGAATGGTGATTTATGTTTGTTCATCCTTCAGCTGTCATCATGGTGGAGGTTGAGGCTGTTGAGTGCTTCTTAATCATATGGATAATAAATATACATTAAGGGGAAGGAGAGAGGGACAGGGCTCTGTAGAAAGAAAGAAAAAAAATGCCTGGAGCACCTTTGCGTTCCAACCCTCATTTGTCCAGAGATTTGGACAATGGATCTTTGAAAATGTTGTTTGCTTAATTCTCTATTGTTCTTGCTTTTATTGCAGTTATTCACAATACAAAAAAATGCGTGAAGCGATTGACAAATACGAAGGTGGTTTAGAGGTATTTTCTCGTGGCTACGAAAAATTGGGGTTCACCAGAAGGTACGGATCTCTTTAGAGCACACTGGAAATTGCTGTGAATTGGGTGACACATGTAGCTTAAAACCTGAATGCAGCACGGGGGAGCCATATAATGTTATAATGATTTCCACAATAGATTACATCTAGGAAGACAAAAAAACATATAAACTGAAATCTTGTGCCTCATGGGTTATGGAGCTCTTGTGCTCCTGGATATCAGTTGTCTCTTCTGTTTCTCTTGCATGTCTGATGTATGATGATTGATAGTGTTCAACATTTCTTGTTCTGAAATAACTGTGATAACCTTCCATCTGACACAGATTTTCACGTTCCATCATAAAAGTTTTAACGTCCGTTACTACGACAATCAATGTTGGACTCGGGATTGGGAACATAATATTCCAGTTTTGTTGAGCACCATGTATCACACTTGCATAGTTTTGAATAGCTCTATGTTTTTTGCTTTTATTTTTATTGTTTGGTTACATCTGTGTGATATCATCTGTATCAATGAAGTGAACCTGTATTGGTTTGGATTTCTTGATTTTTATGTCAATGGTTGTGCAGTGCAACAGGAATAACTTACAGAGAGTGGGCACCTGGAGCAAAGGTCTGTTCTTGGTTCTATGTTATATATTTACTTTCAGCAACAGTTGCAGAGTTTGCAGTTTGCACTGAAGAATACCTATGTCTTTCAGTGGTTAGCTGTGTTCTTAATAGATGGCCCATTTACAGTGTGACTTCTAGAGTAGGCATTGGATTGAAGGTTTTATGTCACGTATAAAATAGTAGTGATTTTTAGGTTGTAGATCACTAATGAAATGTCATGCATTTGGTATTAATTTATTAGGCTTGAAGGTCCATTTACTAGTGAATATTTAATATGATTTCAAACAGACGTAGGAGTAGATTTCCCTCTTGTGGTTTGGTGTGAAAGGAATAACTTATTGGGGCCCTCCCCTGATTTTACTTATGAAGTGACATAACCTGCTCTCTGAGTGTTTTGTGGCTGTATCTCTCTTAATTAATATAGTGTGATTTTACATCAGCTTTTCACAAAACACGGATTGCTGATTCAATGTTTATGGATTTTTTTTTGCACATTTCACCTTCAATTGTGAGGTTCAGTTTAAAAAAAACTTGGGCCTGCTGTTGAATCTTATGAAAGCTCCCCTTATGTTTGCAGTGATGCATAGTATGTAATTTATAATGAAAGCCACTTCCTACTCTCTAGTGAGAAGTAGCTACTGTGCAGTGTGGTCACTCAGGCCCGGTGAAAGGAAGCTAGTTAGAGGTGTTGGGTTTTAAGTGCATACGATCTGAAAATTATTAATAATGTGAATATAAATAAATAATACGAGGACATTCTGAGAGACACTATGTATTTCCATGTTTGGGACTGTACAAACAACTCCGGTTTACAAGTATTGTAATCTACACCTCTAAATAGCCCTTTCATAACCAAAACCTGGATGTATTTTTTCACCAATTAATTGCCAATTGCCACCCCTACAGTCACTCACACACCCTGAACAGTGTTTTTTGTGGTATCTTGTATAGGACCCTTAGCTATACTGCACCACCGGGTCCCTCATTTCCCATCCTAGTGAAAACCACACTTGCCGCTCTTTCGGATATCATAACAAGTGGCTTCCTCGTATGTATCTATAGGATTAGATTCACATTTCTTAGTGATTCCGTAAATGCATCTAGCCTTTATAACTACACCATTATTATCTGCATGTAACAACATGTGAATTCCTTGTACTAGTTTTCTTTGTTTGATTTTTATCACATGCCTAACAATCTCCCTTGTCCACCTTGATAAAAACCAAAAAATTTTTCTAAGTGGTATATTGTGTAGACCCCTTAGCTATCCTACACTCACCCGCAAACACATGTAGTGCACACAAATCCCTATTAGTATTTTTTTGGTGTTGTTTTGTACAGCCCACCAAGCTTCTCCTTGATGTTTCCCATCCTAGTGGCATAAAAACTACACAACTCCTCTTTTAGATATCATAATGAGTGGCATCCTCCTCTGCTACGTTACCTTGACTTGCCATTTTAGGTTGTCATACCCGGGTCGACACCACTCATGGGCCCAATGCAGGTAATAAAATACAGAGGTGGCTGATTGAAAGCGAGGGTTAGAGGCAGATGCAGGTGGGTTGAGGTTGCATAGTTGCGACCGACAATGGTGCCGATGTTTGTCAAGAGAGAATGAGAAAGAGAGAGAGAGAGAGAGACTTGTGCAACAGTTGTGTGAGAAGTTCTTTAGGGATTCTTGTTCAATTGCATTTATTTCCTTTTGTATTCTTGGGTAATTGTCTATAAAGAATTGACTCTAGGAGCAAGTAGGTTATTCTTTTGGTAGATGGGATTGAGCTTTTTCTATCAACAAAATACATGTAGGACAATAATTTGTTTCTGTACATTCTTCTTTGTCAATGTAGTCACTGTCTGTGTGAAAGTGACTCCTTGAACAAGATATTGTCATCGTGCTTCTTAAAGAAATTGAATTTGATCCTTTGATGTTCATTATGATTTTCTTTTGTTAATTATTATGGTTCCAACATTGATATTGCATATATATATATATATATATATATATATATATATATATATATATAAATCAATGGGATGATAACTCTATATAGCCATCTTCCACCCTATGGTTTCAATCAATTTTCGTCTTAAGAGCTGACAAGAGCTTTTCCTGTTTCTTTTTCCTATCTTTGTGCAAGTGATACTTTATAGTTTTATAGCTTTTATGGTTGCAATGGGATTCACTAATATCGTACATATTCTTTTGTTTCCTCTTTTTTTAGCAAGTCTTTGTCTTTACTTTGGGGAGTCTATTTTAAAATGACAAAACTACTTTAAGGTCCTTTTTCACAAAATATTTGCATTTAAAAATGGAACTCAGTTTTCAAAACGAAATCTATCCATTTTGGTCTCATCTGCATGTTATAGAGTGTATGTTATATTTTGTTATCCTGGGTGGAGGCATCTTAAATTATGGGCTTTCTTACGGTCACTTCCTTTTCTCGAGTTAACACAATGTATAACAATTTTCTGTTTGTCAGTCGGCTGCATTGATTGGAGACTTCAATAGTTGGGACCCTAACGCTGATGTTATGACTCGGGTATGTTCCTGTTCGCTTTTCCTTTTTGTTGTATTCGGTTTGGGCTGCTTTTTATACGACTGAATGATATAGTTGTAATTTTCTTAATAATATGGTGCGTATAGCCTCTTTGTCACATGAACAAGGCAGGGGTAATTGTGTATTGAAGCATAGATCCTAGCTGGATTGCAGTAGTGAATAGCATCATAGAGGCTGGGTTTAGTTCATTCGAGTGTGTCCTAATGTCTATTTCTCAAATTTAAATTTTAGTGACATCTGCTGGTTTAGTAGTTACAAATAAACAAAATAATTACTACCCACCCATATGATGCTTACCTTTTTTCTTTTTGTGATGGAGTACAAGCTTGATGTATCATTGATAATGAGATAACAACCAGTCCTTGTCCATTGCATTTGCAGTGATTACTGTTTCCATTGGCTACATGTTTAATCTGATTATGTATTGCAGAATGAGTTTGGTGTTTGGGAGATTTTCTTGCCTAATAATGCTGATGGCACTCCAGCTATCTCTCATGGCTCTCGGGTGAAGGTAAATATCCAGTACAATGAATTCATGTACCTGTTCTTTTATTAGCCTTCAGTATCCCACAGAAGCCACAAGGTCATTGTTCTATGAATCACTTAGGAGAACTGATAAATTCATCTATGGACACTTCAGATAACCAATGTTACTCTGACTCGGGTACGGGTGTCGGAGCTGGACACATATCTGAGGGTCGGACACAATTTTTTTTGCTTTTGTAGGACTCGGGGACAAGGTCTTGTATTTGGACACGGGTACGGGGATACGGATATGGGTTCACACACAACTATAATGATCAGCTAAATACTTAAAAAAGTTCATAATCATTGTTCATAAAACAATCATAACAACTTAGATAAAGTCTAACATAAAAATAAACAGTAAACTTATGGAGTTAATCCATAAAACAATCAAAATTTCCCTAGTTAGCATGAGTGTATTCGCTCTATTTCATCCTCCAAAATAACCACTTCAAGTCATGGATCATCCAAGGACAACTCAGAAGTGTCCAATTGCCAAAGTGGGTGTCAGACAGATATCCTGTGTCCATATCCACGTCGTGTCGTTTCGGACACGGGTACGGCTATTATTTAGAAGAGTCGGAGTATCAGAGCAGATAACTACCTGCATTAGCGGGAACCACAGTGCGAGTTGTACTCTTCTGTTTCCTATCAAAGATTTAAACACTGGCTCCTTGTCAATTGTTAATTATGTTAGCTATAAAAAAAACTTTGGGAAGTAGGTTAAGTGGGTCCACCATAAGAGGACTTCTAGTCCTCTTCTGGGAGACAGAAAGAACCCAATCATGGAGAATCATATCTATGTGACTGTTGCGCTTTAAAGGAAATTATTGTAGAGAGCACGGTTGTTAGAATCAGGATCCTAGTTAGGATCAATGGGGTAGTTAGAATCGGAATCGTAGAATTAAATTGAGAATCATAAGTTTCTAATAAATTAGGCAAATTGTAGAAAAAGATATGTAATAGTTAAAATCTTAACAAATATTTACTAAAAATGGAGTAATACGTTAAATTGTGTTTCACTGGATAACTTTGATGCAAGATTTATATTGTATGACAAAATTTTAAAGCTGATAATGCGTCCTTATCAAATTACTTATGATTGTGGATCGGATTGTAGGATCATAGCATCGTGGATCGGATCTTAGGATTTTAGAATTGTATTGCGATTCTAACACATAATATTCGAACTAAACCATGATTGTAAGATCATAACTACCTTATGATTCTAATAAGAGTTGGATAGATGGAGGGTTTTTGAATCCTAAAGTTGTAGGATCCGGATCAGGATCGGGATTTTAATAACTATGGTAGAGGGTCTCATAACTTTAATCCCATGAGAATATACCATGCCTAATACGAAGCGTTATCATGTCTTAACAACAGCCATCCAGGAACATATGCAAAATTGCTAGGTCTAGTTTATTGAGGATGTCTAATATATTTGATGTTACTTTCTTCCTTCTACTTATAGTGGATTGCATCTTTAATTAGATTTTCTTTGCATTGGCTTCAGTTCAGACTTTAGCAGAAGGAAGGTTCCATCACAATAGTCTCGAATTGAATTTATTTTTGCTGGAAAACTAAAATGTCAGATAAACTGTGTATTTAATTGCTTTGTCCTGAGAAAGTAGATCAAAGGTCATGGTTAGTTTTGTATTGCTCCCTGATTTTTTTTTTTTTGTGTGTGTGTGGGGGGGGGGGGGGGGGGGGGGGGGGGTGGGCAATTATGGGTTGTGGAAGCATTAAATGGGAAGTAAAAGAGAGTACAGATTTCAGAGGCAGAAACAGAGACGAGGAAGATGAAAGGCTAGATAGTACAGAGGGGATCAGTGTTGGATGATCTGAGCATAGTGACAATTGGGAAAATGAAGTTAAGCTATGTGAGAAAGGGACGTAGAAGAGGGGTGATTTTTTTATTTTATTTTTCTTAAAAAAAAGCAGGGTTTGGGGTTTTTTTTTTTTTTTTTTTTTTTTGGGGGGGGGGGGGTGTGGGATGAGAAATGCAGTCTATGGTGTTAGAGCAAAGCAACTTCTACCCTGTGATAGTAATGTATTTTGTTTGGTTTAGGATTTAGGTTTCCTCTGCCTCGGCAAACTTCGGGATTGAAACTTTGCAAGTTATTCTCATCCCAACCGACCAGATTCATAGTGTATGATTAATGAAGTTGGCAGTTGATTTTCTCCACCCCTTCTCTGGCTTAAAAGTTTCCTTTGCCCTTTTGTTACTTAGCTTAATGGCCAGTTATGTATGAACATTGTGCCTGCTTATTAGGGAATGGTGGTTCATATTGAACTTGTGTGTGCTTTAGGGGAGTGTTTTCTCTATCTCTTGGGACAGGGGAGGAGATTATGTGTCTGCATGTACATGTATCTGGTAATGGTTTTGGCGGTGTTTCTGAATTCTGATGGACCTTGTTTTGCTGTTTAGATCCGGATGGATACTCCTTCTGGAATAAAAGACTCCATTCCAGCATGGATCAAATTTTCTGTGCAGGCACCTGGTGAAATTCCCTACAATGGGATTTATTATGATCCACCAGTTGAGGTATGTGATGCTGTTTGGTTAAGTTTGACAAAAAGACAACTGCAGCTGCTATGCGAATTCTGCTGTTTCCAATTCCATGATGAATGTGAAAATTTTCATGTGACCATTCTTGACAGGAAAAATACGTTTTCAAACATCCTCAGCCTAAAAGACCGAACTCACTGCGGATATACGAGTCGCATGTTGGCATGAGTAGTCCGGTTTGCATTTCTCCCTTCCACTAAACACGTTTATATGAAGCTTCTAGTCTTTGTGTATGCTCATATGCAATCTTATGTGCTCATGCTTTAGTTGGTAGGTGTACCCAGTCTTCTTCTCTTTGTGGTGATACAGAACTTCCGGCATTGCTATGGTCCTATGAGAGTAGTTTTTAAGTGATTAAAGCCATTTTTATATTTCATTTTGCTAATATGTGTTGAGGTACTTGTTGAGATGGCAGATGGCAGGGTTGTGTTGCTGATATATAAACTGATTGTGCTTTATGATTTTAATAGAATTGGTTGTGTGAGATCTAAACATGATAAATCATGGTTTGGACATCAAGTGTACCCCGGGGCATAGGTGGGCTTCATAAACTGACTTGCTTTTTGGCTTAAAAAGCCTAGCTTGTGGTGCTGAGCTTGTTTGGCTATCCTAGCCCAGCCTCAGCATTATAGGATTGGGGTTTTAGGCACTCCAGCAGCTTATGCAAGTGTGCCAATGAGCCTAATGAGCTTATGTGGGCCTTAAAAATGAAATATTGAGGTTTGAATCACTTAACTTTGTGTATAGATAATGATTGCCTTTACTGCGATCTGCTATCATATCACACTGTCTCAATAACAGAGTGTCACCTTTATTCCTAGTCTGATTCTCTGCTTTATTTATCTCCTTCGTCGTTTTACCATATTGACCTTGCATCTTCTCATGTGCTCATGGAAAAGTAGAGGTAAAGTTCTTGCTCTATTTATGCAGCCTACATTCCCAACCTTATTACCCATTGGTTAATTATGCTAGCAAACCATTACTTATCAATGATGGGAATGGCATAGTTACTGTTGTCTTAAGAGTACACATATGTGGTATACTCACAGTCCTTTTGTATTTACGAGAGAGCTACATTTCACATTTGAGCTTCAATAAGCAAAATCGTAAGTCCAAAATCCAAATTGCAACAAAAACGCATTTTGAATCATTGGCTCCATCGTTAACTCCTAGTAGTTTTGGTATACATGCTAAGCGTGTGGGTTTAAATATTTTTAATAACCTTAGTAAGAGTCCTATCATAGTTTAGGATGAATGCTCGCTAGCTCATGCAATTGACACTATCTTCTTTTCAGTTTGTTTTTTTAAAAGGAAAGTTGCATTCTAAAATTTCTAATAATCCTAACATTTAGCCATTGTACGGTAATAATCCCTACTTTGTTTTTATACGCTAGAAGTCCCAAAAGAAATAAAATTGTGTTTTTTCGGACTTACCACATAGTGTATACCCTAAATATCATGGATTTCAACTTGTGTTTTCTCCCAAACTTAGCACAACACTTTTCCACGATTTTTAGTGAATTTCCAAACATTGTCCCAAATTTTTCGATCCTTTTTCCATTTTTTATGATTTCCTCTTTTATTCCTTAAAAAAAGAATCATAATAATTGCTTAGGTTCTAAAAGAATTCAAAAAATTCTTTTAGTAGCTATACTTCATAATCTCTCTGGGTCAGGAATGAAGAAAATAGAAAAATATGAAAAGTTTAAAAACCCCAAAGTGAAAATATGGGATAGATTTGGTACCAAAAAAAGACAAAATGAAGCAAATGATGGTTCCAATGCAAAAGAGGGGAAGAGGGAATATACATAACTAATATCAACCAAGAGCATGATGCTCTAGTGGTATGGAAGTTTGAGGTTTTCCCTCCTCTAAGGGCTTAAATCTTAGTAGCTACAATTTATTTGGTAGATATTTTGATATAAATACTATAATATGATAATTACTATTCTATCCTTATAATTTGTTACTGCCTTAATGGCAAGGGGTAAATTGGGCAAAGCAAAATTTACGTACCATAAGGTGCTTTGGTTTATATATAACATAGGATAAGATAATTTGTCTTCATCAATGGATAGGATATTTTTTTTTCAATTTTTGGGTATGTTCAAGTAATTGGTTATCGATAACCGATATTCATGCTATTATTCTTTGGTTGTCCGGTTTTTATTGGATAATCAAGTAGTAGGCTTATGTTTTGATATATTCTCGGATTTTCATCTAGGAGCCTGTCATCAATACATATGCCAACTTTAGAGATGAAGTACTTCCCCGAATAAAAAAACTTGGATATAATGCTGTTCAGATAATGGCTATTCAAGAACATTCATATTATGCTAGCTTTGGGTATATTTCTTACTATCTGTTATTGTTCCTTTTACGTTTCCAATGTTATCTCTCAGTCTCATTCACTTGACAAAACACATTATTTACTGTGCTGTAGGTATCATGTCACAAATTTTTTTGCACCAAGCAGCCGTTTTGGTACTCCAGAGGATCTGAAATCTTTGATCGATAAGGCTCATGAGCTAGGTTTGCTTGTCCTCATGGACATAGTGCACAGGTTAAATACTAGTTTTCTCTAATTTCAGATTGAAATAGTATCTTGTTATAGCGATGTTGTACCAATTCCAGTTTTCTACTACCACAAAAACAAGCTAGATCCTGATCCATTTTGTAGTTTTGCTTCGGAGTCTAATTTCTTTCTCTTAAATTTCTGTGAGGAAAAGAAGTACATTGCTTTATCCTGTAGAATAAGTACATTCCTTTTTCATTTCAAAGGTAAACTCATGCCTCATTTTTTTAGCAAACAACCATAAAAGCCCATAAGAAATGGAAGAATACTATTTGCCTCACTTCTTTCAAGTGCAGGATTGAAACAAACAATTCTTGCATTCTATTAAGTCTTACACTTAGGGTCAGTTTGTTTCATGAGTTGGGTTGGCAGGGTAAGTTTACCCAACCTTCCATAGTTACCCAGACGTACCCCGTCTCATATTTATCCAAATTTACCAAACTTTCGTATTCAGCGAAATTTTACCAAACTTTATCAACTTTCCCATATTTACCTGAACTTTTGCAACCTTCCTATATTTACCCAACCTTACCCAGCCTTCCCATGTTTACCCTACCCAACTAAACCCTTGAAAGGGAAAGCCCCTTGTATTTGGGCAACTTGGATTGATGAGGACAACCCCAGAATTCTGAGACCTGATCCTTTTTTGCATTTGCTCAACGGCAAGTGTATCTGGTCATTATTGTCCTTTTCCATGTTTGGTTGCTATAGTTCTTCTAATGGTTTATTTTTTTTTTTTGTAACCACTTTATTGATATCTGGTGAATTTCAGCCATGCATCCAATAATGTTCTAGATGGGTTGAATATGTTTGATGGAACGGATAGCCACTACTTCCACTCTGGACCACGGGGTTACCATTGGATGTGGGATTCTCGCCTTTTCAATTATGGAAGTTGGGAAGTACGTATTGAGCTGCATCATTTCGCTTATGCAAATGACAAACGGATAAAGATGTGCCCCATAGTGTTCGTGTGAATTGATGTCCTTTTTCTTTTTTCCATAGGTACTTCGGTATCTTATATCTAACGCAAGATGGTGGCTTGATGAATATAAGTTCGATGGCTTTCGATTTGATGGTGTGACTTCAATGATGTACACTCACCATGGCCTGCAGGTATTATTTTATGTGGTGCTTGTTTCATACCAACGTGACTAGTAGTTATCATACTTAATGAGATGGTAGAGATGTTGAATCTAAGACTTTCTCGAGCAAGTAAAAAATTCAGCATTTTTTTGTATAATGGAAGTGGTATATGGTCCTAGTTGTGTTATTCTGCTTACTTGAAGTTAGATAACAACACATAACAGGTCACAGCTTCGTAAGTTTAAACGTAAAGTTGTGCATGCTGCCAATGTCTCAACTACTCTCACGTGATTCAAATACCGTTGCACTAAATTTGTTGCTGTGGACCTTTTATAAAAGCTGTATTTTCACAGGATAAAGGCCAAATCAGGACCTTGGCAAGGTCTTATGGACATCAGCTTCAATCCCTATATCATTTCCTTTCCCCTTTACCATTTTCTTTGGTTTGTAGAAATGTCATGTCCATGAGGGGAGGAAAAGATTAGCTTTGAAGGGGCATCCTGCCCTCATTACCAATGCAATCAATGTCGTCTACCCAAAATAACTTATGCCCACGACTAAGGAGAGAGATCAAGAGGAGCTAATTAGAATGCCCAAGGCCATTTCCCTCCACTGACTCCTTGGAATATACATATTCATGAATTCTGTTATACCTTTCCAACAGATTGAACCTCATACCTTTTTTCTTGAAATATTTGTGTTTCAGGCCAAAATACAATCTATACATTTTCTTGTCATATTAGAACATTATTGCCTGCCTAAATGTGGACATTTTGAGAACTGTATTTATATGTAGCTTGTGTAAGAAAATAAAGAATCTTGAGTCAAGAACAGAGAATGACAGTAAGACTCCACCATTTTCTTTCACTTTTTGAGTATGAAGGGCAGGGAGAATATAATAGGCATAACATACAAGTACGTAGTTTGTCAGCAGAAAATAATTCTTCTCCTTTTTTCTTGGGGGATGGGGTTGGTGGAGTTGAGGGGAAGATCGGAATGTGATGTTGATGTCTTATTTCAATTAAGCAGCTAAAGAGAGGACCTATGTTGGCAATGCGATTACAGAAAAGGTCCATGCCTACATGAAAATTAGTGAATTTTTACTGGCAGCCTCTAACAAGGCTGCACTTTATGTTTTACTGCTGAACTTAGCAAATTGTTGTCTAGAGAGCTAGAGTGTACTCTTGGCCTTTATGTATCTCCACTTCTAACCAAAGTTTCTGGTGACAGTGCGAATGCACAGGAATGAAAAAGGTCAGAGATTTTGAAGGATTGCAGTAATGTCATGTGCATTTATCCTACTGAAAAATTTCCCTTAAGACATCTGTGAATCATTTACAACTTTTTATTGTCTGTTTGGATATTATTGATCAATTGGATTGTTTTTTCATGAGTCAGAGACAACAGGCAAGAAACAAGGAAACTTACTCCTGTACAACCCCAAATAAAAAACCCTTCCAAAAGATAAGGAAAACAAATGACATGAAAGTAGAAATAAAAAATGGGTGTGCGTGAATCATGCTGTGGTGTTTTAATCAGAATGTGATTAGATGAAGCATTGCTCACTGAATATGTACCAGTTTCAATTAACTGGACTTTGCTGTACTTGATATGTAGTGTAACAATGTTTGCAACTATTTCTTTTCCAATCATCTACAGGTGGCATTCACTGGAAATTACAGTGAATATTTTGGTTTGGCTACTGATGTTGATGCTGTGGTTTATCTAATGCTGGTGAATGACATGATTCATGGGTTATTCCCTGAGGCTGTAACAATTGGTGAAGATGTATGGTCTCATCTTAACTTTGGTGCTTTTCTTCTTTTTACATTTCAATATTTTTTGTAGGAGGTTTTTCAGTTGTTTTCGCTGATGCATTTCTCTTTAGTTTTGGCTAAATTTTTTCCCCTGATACCTTTGATTTGATTCGATAATACCCACTAAAAAAGGAGGTGCAGGTTTGCAATTACACTACTTAGGTGTTCGGTGTGGCTGTAACAGTGCACTTGGATGTGTGGCTCTTTTTTTTTGCTTTTAATTGCCTACTTTAAGCTGTTATAAGTTGAAAAGTTTGATGCATGAGTAGATTGTTGTAATGCTTCGGGATGTATGATAGTGTGTGTATGTTTGTGTATATATATGCCATCAAAATCTAATGCTTCGGGATGTATGATAGTGTGTGTATGTTTGTGTATATATATGCCATCAAAATCTAATATTTTCGTTTACAGTGCATGACTATTTAAGTATGCTGTATCAACTATTTTGTAACATTAATTTATCTCTTGTTTGTGGAGACTTTTGTTAAGCACAAAATGGTTGTACGCATATCTTAGTTCTCTAAACCTACGCCCTCACCCCAAAAATAAGGGAGATAAAATTTGCTTTTCTATGGTGTTTACAGGTTAGCGGAATGCCAACTTTTGGCCTCCCCACGCAAGATGGCGGTGTTGGATTTGATTATCGTCTTCATATGGCTGTTGCTGATAAATGGATTGAGATTCTTCAGTATGTATGCCAAAGCTATATTACCTTTCTGCCTAATCTGTGCTTGCTGATAAATGGATTGACTAGCTCTCAGCGAAAGTGAAAGAAGTCTTTCTCTGCCTAGAATTGCAAAATCCGTAAGAATATTAGTGTGGGGCATAACCCATAACCTATATCCTCCGTGTCATGACCTATCCCAGGACTTGGTCGGCATATTGTAGGAAAAATGCTAATTGGGGAGGATCAATATGATACCAAGCAAGAGTAACTGGGACATGCTGGCCTAACTCACTGTTCTTGGGTTGGGTTGGGTTGGGTTGTTGGATCAAGGCTCACTTCTCAGGCCTACACAGTATAATTATAAACAGCATATGTATTACTATTTAGATTAATTATGTGCTGCCTCCCTGAGCTATAGCGAGCTGATAAATTAATTGACCCTATCACTGAAACATCATAAACTTCCGGTCAACCAATTAAATTCTACCCTTATAATTTGTTGACGTCTTATCCTAGTCGACCCATCTACTTTCTATTTCTTAATGCCCAAAATGCACCTAATCTAAAAACCTAGGACTAGTAACCCCTTGATTCCATTCCATTTTAACTAACCCCACCCGCAGCCATTCATTGTGGCCAGATAACCAAGATCCACACTTACGGGCTCATATGCAAGCATATGAACTGTTATTAGGATGCCCTCCCATTTCCTTCCATTCCCCTTTTGTTGAACGTCTACTACTTGTACAAAATAAAAGACCATCTGTTTCTGTCTGATTACTTTTGTTGTCTAATAATTTTTTTTGTTTTGTTTTTGTTAGTTTTCAGCTTGTCCATGTGTGGCCTTCAGTTATTTGCATGTTCCTCCTGAACATCCCCCCCCCCCTCTAAACAGAATCCCTTGGTTATTAAACAAAAAGAAAAAAGGATAGAGAAGCTTGCAGCCAAACACTTCTGGTTGTGGTCATTATTCCTATTCTTGTGCATTTCTGCTATTTTTCAAATAAAATTTAGGCATCACTAGATTTTCACCTTGACAATCCCTTCCATCAGAAAAACGTTAAGAATTTGGAGCTTGGAGTCAATAGCTCCTAGTCACCTTTAGCATTCCTGGGTCACTTAATCAAACGATAGGGTTTTTGCATTTGCTCACTTTTTGTAAATGTGTGACATGCCCTTGGTGTCTTTGAAAGATATCTTTCGATTACTTATCAAAAAATAAGAAGAGTGGTTAATTGATGGTTTCACTTTGAAGAATTTTCAAGTAAAAAATGGGTCAAATACAGACCCTAGTTACCAGGAGGGAATTCACTTTTGATGTGCAAAGCTGAGTTGCCAATTTTTAGTGTGCACTTCTCAGGGTGCAGGAGTGGAGTAACTGAGGGGAAGGGCCACAGGCGTGATACTGGTAGGTTAAGATGGGGGAATTTTCCTATGCATGGGTAGGGGAGGGGTTCAGGGTGAGAGAGGCTGGAGCATACCGTGGTGACCAAGGTACTACCTGTGACAGGCAACCCTGGTTCAGGCTTTTGCTGCCCTCCAGCCAACCAATTCATAGTTGTCTCTCGGCTTTGGTTGGGTGGGTGCTTACAGGCTAGGGTTGGTGGGCCACGGGTAGGTGCGAAGGTTGATAGTACTCGGATAACCCAAAGGTTCAAATTTGTTTTGTTATTTCCTGCCATGTCCTTTGTCTTTTATTTTTAATATTTCATTTTTTTTTTCCTTCTGAGTGGGAGATTATGTTATATTTTCACGCCAAGGCAGCAAACCCTCACCTATGAGTTTGTCACCTCCAAATCATTGCTAACTAATTTATTATTTTTCTGAGCTCTGGGAACTTGAGCATAATTAATTCTTTCAATCGAACTATAGCTAACTTTGCTCAGTTCTTGAATTTTTTTGCCAGAAAGAAGCAAGTATGTATAATTCTGTCAGGCGATTCATGAACCGCAATGATAATCTTTTACATGTTTACCGTTATGCTGCCTGCAGGTTAAGAGATGAAGATTGGAAAATGGGTGACATTGCTTTCACACTAACAAACCGAAGATGGGCAGAAAAATGTGTAGCATATGCTGAAAGTCATGACCAAGCTCTTGTTGGAGACAAAACGATTGCATTTTGGTTGATGGACAAGGTATCAACTATTTTCATCTTTTTCTATCATTTAGTGTGGGTTGGGTTGGGGGTGGAGTTAGTGGATGGCCATTTGGTTTCCTCTTATTTGAACAGCCGGGTCACTAACCTAGGTTGTAACCAAAGAATTTTAATTACCAATGATTTTAGGGTCACTACATTGACCACACAAAGCATGCGAGAGGCAATGAGCTTCTATGTACAACTAGCCGAGCACTCGAGCTTCTATTATGAATGAATGAATGATACAGAGTTAGATAATCATTTGAGAACAAAGGAAACTGCAACTTAGTGAGAAAGGAGGATGTAAGACACTTTATTCAGACTTTCTCTAACCAGAACCAAAGGAAATGAACACAGGAGCAAGAAGTCAATGATAACAACCCTCTTGTATGTCATGCTTTCATGAGGTGGGGAAATTGAAAGAAAGCACTGAAATTCTGTTATATTGTTGTCTGCCATTCAATCCTTGATGGTTGGTGATATTTGCTGATTGATGCCCCCCCCCCCTTAACCTGGCTCAAAAACTAATGGTATAGTTATCAACCACTGCTAAATCTTGTTTTGAAGTCTTTAGGAAAAACTTAGAATAAGTTAATATTATTTGTTATACTATCTGTAGATATAATGTACACTACCAGTTTCCAAGAAACCAAGGTGTAGTTCTCACATTGTATGTCTATAAATTAACCAAGCGAAGTAAAACAAATAAATAAAATGAAGTCTCTGTTTTAACAATTTCGCCAACTATTTCAACCTATCCGATTGGTTTTACTTTTTATCCTATGGATCCACTTTCTTGACCAGTTGTCCCTCTTATTTAGTCTTGCATGGTAGTTCAATAAATCTCTTTAAAATGAAAGTTTTGTTTGAAATTTGAACCTTACTGTTGGGTAGGATCAACTGTCATTAGCAATATGAGTTTGGGTATGTGGGGAGAGCAATCATCAGTTATTTTATGGGGTCTTGACATGTCTCTCTGTTGATCGCCCCATCTTGGAAGCCTGGACACATGCCATGGCTTGCATTTATTTGTGAGTTAAATCATTATGCAGGAACACTCTTAAACACTCCTCGACTCTATGGACACTTTAAAATGCCGAAGCTGAGTTTCAGGAATATAGTTTGATGGAGGCTTGTTAGGGACATCATGCATAACCTTTTGGTAGCTATACGAGTCCTGTTCCAAAATGATAAGGTGCAGAACATTGTCTATGGTGTTGAAGTTTTACATATATGCCTGCCAACTTCATGAAAAATTGACTCTTACCTAACTGATGCGAAACCCTTGATGTCCAATATCGATATATGCTAAATTCAAGGCTTCTTTTAGCAAATTCCATTATGGTGACGTGATCTATCATTCCTTCCCCCCCACCCCAACCCAAATTCTGACAGTCTGCATTTCCATTTGGTCTGAATAGCTGATGCAACATCCACTTTTTTTCTCCTAGTAGGTAAATGTTTTTGGTGTACTGATGTTTCAGGACATGTATGATTTTATGGCATTGGATAGACCGTCAACTCCACGTATTGATCGTGGAATTGCATTGCACAAAATGATCAGGCTTATTACAATGGGATTAGGTGGAGAAGGTTACCTGAATTTCATGGGGAATGAATTTGGTCACCCAGGTAAGAACAATGTTTTTTGCTTATTTTATTTTATCCTTTTTGGTTCAATGTATGTATTAATTGTAAGAGTAAGTTTCTTTGGTTAGGCCCTTCCGTTTCTTGTCGGTACTAATTCTTTGATCAATTCATGCCAGAGTGGATCGATTTTCCTCGGGTGGATCAATATCTTCCAGATGGCTCATTCGTTCCAGGAAATAACAACAGCTTTGATAAATGTCGTCGCAGATTTGATTTGGTATGCTCCTGTCACATTTTGCAAAAGTAAAATAACTTGCTTTTGTGAAGTTGCCTCACTTGGCGGTTTGACTTGCTAAATACTCTCATAGGATGGTATACATTATACAATGTAAAGACGATGACTTCGGTGAATGGCTCTTCTTACGTACTATATTGCATTTAATATTAAGGCATAACATTGTAACAAGTTGGTCAACAGTCAAGAGATGTTGTCATTAATGCATTCATAAATGAATTCCTGGAACCTTTCATGTTCGCCTAAACAAACAGGTAATGGAACCTGAGGTTGTTCCACATCTATTGTACATGAGACTAAGTGCAATGGAGGAGGGTATTTGACTAATGGGTCCTGTGTATCATTGGTCCATATTTAATGAGTGAAAAATGTGGAGTGTAAGACCAAAGAGCCTAATCCCATTCTTTCCCCTGCATGATCCTCAGGAGCCACCCATATATGAGAATGAAGAACATATATAGGTAGACTTACTACATTAGCAAGCTACATAAAGCATATAGGTGGGAAAAGTACATTTTAAGCAATACATGTCGTCAACTGCTTTTGAACAGCTTAAATCTGTTATTTTCAACATTTTTCATCCGGTCAATGACATACATAACTAGGATCCCCCCCCCCCCCCCCCCCAAAGGCAGATTAAGTTGGGTTGGGTTGAAGTGCTTTCCTTCAGTTAATGGTACCTCATGCAGCTTTTTATCGATCTGGAATGTGCACAAGAGTATGTTGCAATCAACACTTTTTTTTTTTTTACTAAAAGAAATGAGATGGACAAGGGAGAAAGAGGACTTTTGGTTTACCTTGTGACGCCTGCACTTTAGTGTATTAGCTTTTCTCGATGAACTTGGATTGAAAGAAAGGAAAGCTGTAGAAAAGAAAATAGAGTAACACAAAATGGCCTAATGCACAACCAGAGAATGGTAACCTTGAAAAATAAACCATACTCATGGCATAATGGACCAATGAGCAGCAAGAGAATGGTAACCTTGGCAAATTCTTCACCATATTTGCCGTAAGAATGGAGCTAGACAGACATGTATTTTAACGTTACTTGGCCATGTCATAGTTTCCTTGATATCTCACAGCTATATGTTTGCTATTTTGCCTGAACTTTTGTTTCTTCTGTATAGGGAGATGCAGACTACCTAAGATACCATGGCATGCAAGAATTTGATCGAGGGATGCAGCATCTTGAAGAAAAATATGAGGTATTTTTTTCTCGTACTTTACCTTTGAAAACTCTCCGTCTGTAGTGTTCTCTCTCCTCCCCCCTGTCAATGGTTTTGCACTCTCTCAAGTTCACCCATTTGTGATTAGGCAAGGTTCATCATGGCTAAAGGTCTATTGAATTGTTTTTTTGACTTGCGGGTGACATGCTTTGCTAAGAAAGTTCAGTTAACTGCTCTGTGGTTTGGGAGTTGTAATCTATGAATTTCATGGGGAGGTTCATTGTATAATATGTAAAACAGATAATGGTATAAGTTATGTTACGACACCTTGACAGATGTATACATAGGCCCTAAAAGCTAAGATTATGTTTTGTTCTCAAATTTGTTACATTTCGAATACAAGTTCTTGTGGTGGTATCAGATTTTGGTTGAATCTCTTGCAGTTCATGACATCACAGCATCAGTACATCTCACGTAAAGATGAAGGTGATAGAATGATAGTCTTTGAGAGAGGGAACTTGGTGTTTGTTTTCAATTTCCACTGGTCGAACAGTTACTTTGATTACCGGATTGGTTGCTTAAAGCCGGGAAAGTACAAGGTACGTCTTTCTGCCCCCCCCCCCCCGGCGGAATGACCTATATATTTTTTTTGTCCCCCTATTATATGGAACAGATGACAAAAGTTAATTTGGTGCAATTTGCTTCTTGAACTCAATGTGTTCCATTGAGATTCTAACATAACCTTAAAATGACATTTAGTAAGATCCGGAGGGAATAGTAACATCCTTTTGCCACAATTGTCTTGCTCTTCAGATTTTAAGCAATTATGCAGTTGGCGTAATATCTTTTTCTGTCAGACAGATATGCTATCCTCTTCCGTTGTGGTGGTTGGGGGGGGGGGGGGGAGGGTTATGGGAGCATGGCTATGTTCAGTTGCTTATTAGGCTATTACAAAGTCAATGATAGCAACAGGGCAATGGGCCTGAACTACTTAAGCTCTGAAGGCAATGAGGATGGCACTTGGTACATTATAATAGAATTGGACTCAGAGGAAGCAATGTATATTCTTGACTTGCAGATTGTTATTTCTAGAGTTAAGCTTTAACCCCTGTTGCTGTTTCCTTGCAGATTGTTCTGGATTCAGATGATGCATTGTTTGGTGGGTTCAATAGAATTGACCACGGTGCAGAATATTGCACAACAGTAAGAGAAATAAGATTTATGTAACTTGGTGTTGTTCTAATCATAAATCATGCATGAGCGTATGGTTAAGAGTTGTTTGTGCCATACGGTTTAGAATTATAACAAGTTGCGTTGTTTACAGGAAGGATGGTATGACAACCGGCCCCGTTCATTCTTGATTTATGCTCCTAGCCGGACAGCAGTAGTTTATGCTTTAGTAGAGGATGAAGAAGAACAACCTCTGGCTCTGGTTGAGTAGGCATCTATCTCTAGGTATGGAGGAGGATTGTCGGTAAGAAATGTGATGCCATGATAAGAAGCATTTTATCGGGTAATACTACTACTAGTCTATAATATGAAATGCAAATGAAGAGGACAGGACAGGTGGGGTGAAGCCATGGAGGGACACTTCTTATCAACAGGTGAAAGTAGTACAAGAGAAGAGACAAGACAAGAGACTCATCTTCCCCAGAATTCTCTGTTTAAATCTTTGGTTGGTTGTATCTCTGCTTGTAAATTATGGCGGTGAGAGTAAGTTGAAAATTCACAGGTCCCAATCATAACTAGCTTCTGGCTTTATGTTTAATCTTTTTCTTTCTTTGTATTGGGAACTAATTTTAAGCCTGCTTTAGCCATATATAATCAAATGCAAGGTTCAAGTCTGAATAAATTATTTATTATTATTATTATTATTATTCAGCGGTCATGTTTTGCAATTTGTTAGGTGCACCCTGAGCACGTGCTTCAAATAGTATGATTGTTTACTAACATATGTTAGATTATTCACCACATGTATCAGATTGTTCACTCTTATTACAACAATTGTTCACTTACTATAACTCTTATTAACTCTTATCAACTAACTATAACTCCAATACGATGACTTGTTTAGAATAACAAAAAGTCTATTTGTACCAACTATGTACCACAGAAAGAGGCACAAAATGTACACCTCAGCAATTTTGATTTTTTTTGTTTAATATATATTTTTTTCAACCCCCCCCCCCTCCCAAAACCAATTTTCATGGCTGCTACTCGATGCTTCTATCTGAATCGATGTTCCTGACAAAGATCCGATCTGGTGTTTGATCATCGCCATTGATTTATCAAATCAAACACTGATATTCTAGCACGAACCGAAATTAAAACTACGAAGATAAGATTCTAGTAAGAACTTAACCAAAGATCGAAAAGAGTGGGAAAGTAAGAACTTGTGGGTTTACTTGATTCCAACCCCATCCTTGCCATCTCCTGCTAATTATAACTAGAACACAAGTGGGAAAGTGAGAAATTTAGGCCAGAGGATAGTGTAAGTGGTTTTGGGGAAGAGAGGAATTTAGAGCAAATTGATTCATGAGAATGAGAGAACAGGGATGAGGATTTAGGAAATTAATAAAACAAGATTACTAATTCAATGAGTAAAACTAGCTCCACTGTGAGAGATAAAAGAGCTCAGCAATTTTCTGAGCAGTTGTTGGTGCCGGACGGGAATCCGATGTCGAACATTTCTTGAAGGCAGACAGAGGAGATAGAAAACTCCAGGTAGAAAGAGACAGGAGCTCGTTTGAGAAAGAAGATTCCCGAGAAAGACCAAGTTGATTTTCAATTTTTATATAAAAAAATAAAATAAAATACATATGTATTCTGTGACGCATTTGGTGGCTGATTTTCGGTGTAAATAGACTTTTTGCTATATTAAAACTTGCCAAGGGCTAAGGCTGGGCTGGGTCATATTCATTAGGGGGTTCAATTTCATTCAACTCGACATCTTGCAAAAAGGGATTCTGACTCTCAGGAGTGCCCACGAAGTAAAGTGATTATAAAGTTCCAAGTAAGGTTAGGAGGTTTAAATATGTAAGAAATATCATTTTAAATTTATTTATTTATTTATTTATTTATGTTTTTGTTGATGCACTAAGTATGAAACTTGTCACAAAATCACCAAGAATATGAAATAAAATATTAAAGGTATGTTTGGTTGAAAGGAAAATGATATTGAAGGAAATTGTCAAAAGAAATCGTTTTTTATGACAAATTTTCCATTTGGTTGGATACAAATCGGTTTTTGGAAAATGATGATATATGTCAATATAAGTGGGAATATATGTTACAAATAAAAATATTTGGAGCTCAAAATTCATATTGAGTTTTTTTTCGCTCCAACCTATCATACCATAAACTTTCAATTCAAACAATTAAATTTGAATTTTGCTTTAAAGTATTTGTTAGTTTTCGGTATATGTTGTGATAAATGTTATCAGCTAAAATACTTTGAGCTCAAAATTCATATTTGAGTTTCTTTTTTAATAAATTTTATTCTATTATACAATTTCGAGTCGCACCGATGAAATTGAATTTCGCTCTTAAGTTTCAGTCAGATATAACAAAAAATGTCGATACAAGTGACGATATATGTTATAAATGAAAATATCTGGAGCTCAAAATTCATATTTGAGCTTTTTTTTTTAATCAATTCTATCGTACTGTAAAGTTTCGAAACAAATCAATGAAATTGAATTTCACTCTTATATTTCAGTCATACATATTTAACAGTAAAAAATGTAGACAAAAGTGGCGATATATATTACAAATGAAAATATTTGGAGCACAAAATTCATATTTGAGCTTTTTTTTTTACTCCATACAATCAAGTCATAAAGTTTCAATTCAAACAGTTAAATTTGATTTTTAAAAGTTTCAGTTAGTTTTAGTGTCCAAAAATGGTGGTATATGTTGCAATAAATGTCATCAATATCAGATAAAAATATTTTGAGCTGAAAATTCATATTTGAGCTTTTTCTAATAAATTCTATCGTGTTATAGAATTTTGAGCTAGATTACTAAAGTTGAATTTCGACCTTAAATTTCAGTTAGATTTAACCGTGAAAATCAATCCAAAAATAAGGTTGGAAAACATTTTTCCTAGGTTCAACTAAAGAAGTCAATTTCTTTCCTATGGGAAAAACAATTTTCCTTGGAATTATTTTCTAAACCTTTTTTGTACAAAACACTAGAAAATTGGGAAAATGTTTCTTAGAAGATCCCCCTACCAAACACACACTAAAAAAAAGTAAAATTGACATTTGTAAGAAATTATAATCTCATGGTTTCTTGGAAATTTATGATTCATTTGCTTCATGGGTCATCCATTGGGGTCAATAACCTCTGTAAAGTTCAAAGTAGAAGTTTGATCTAGATGGATTTCTCTGTCTAAATATAAAAGGTGGATTGAATTGCTGGAAACAAGGAAAGTGATGCAACTTTTTCTGTGCAAATGAGCACGAAAAGTGGCCAGATGATGATCATAGTCTTTGGGTACAACTATAAAATCTATGAGACCTCAGACTAGGCTGTTTATCAAAGAAGATTCTGAGAATATATGTTGATGTCCGCAGATTTTTCAATTGGGGAAAGACTAGACAGTAAGTGCTTCATTTAGAAAGGTACTATTGAAATCTGTGTTGTTAGACGTGGATAGGACACTAACCTGGTCAACCCATCGACCAGTTCGACAAGATTAGGTTAGTTAACCCGAGTCGCTGGTCGAGTTGTTCAAAACTGAATTAACTCGATCAACAACATTTCTAAAATATACTAGCTAAATTGCATGTCCAATGGACGGGGCTTTTATTTTGTATTTTTGAAATTATATTTATCAATAACTTTATCAATATTTTTTAGGGAAATTGGATTCTAATAATACGAACTTTTGGCCATATAAGACTTAATAATACGAACTTTCGATTCAGTGATGAATAATACGAACTTTGACCCCCTGTTGCCCCCAATAACACGCCACCGAGTTAAGATTAACTTAACTCGGTAGCGATCGATGTGGCATGCGACAGCACGTCGCAGTTGTTTGACTTTGCCACGTCATCCACGTTTACTCTAAAAAATAATACGAACTTTTACCTATGTTGCTCTGAATAATACAAACTTTTTTCTCTCTCTAAAAATCACAGATACCATTTTTATTTCTTCATCTTCTTCAATCCTCCCCCTCCCATTCCCACCCATTCCCAGAAAACCACAGAAACCTGAAAACCCTCCATCTTCAATCTCGTTTACTTTCATGTTCTTAATGTATCCTTTCCAACCCAATTCCCCTTTTTTCGAGTTCCATTTGGTGGTGGTTGACTGGTTTATGCAGATCCCCCAAACCCTAGCTTCATCCATGGAGTTTCTAGGCAAAATGGTGAAGAAAGAGTTCAAAGGGTTTGGAATTTTTGATGGTGTTGTCGATTCCTTCGATTCCACAACTGGGTTCTTCAAAATCTTGTACGAAGAGGGCGATTCCGAGGATGCTGATTTCTCTGAGGTTTCCTGGCTAGTATCTGCGGCGTTTTCTGGCCGGATTCCGGCGGACGAGGTGGCGACGATGGCGACGACGGTGGCGAAGAGGGTCGGCCGGAAACCTAAGAGGAGGCATGGGAATATCCGTGATCCAGGTAAGGATTCTGAGAAATTAGATTGTAGTCTGGAAGAACAAAGTAATTTAGGTCAAATTGAACAGGGTTTAGGTGGGAATTTAATTAGTGAATCAAGGTTGTGTTAATGGGGATTTGAATGAAACTAACGGGTTGGACTTGAATCGTGGGTTGGATTTTGATGATGGGGTTGAGAAAGTTGAAACAGTGGATTGGAGATGGAGGGGTTTTCTGGGTTTATAGGGTTTTCTGGGAATGGGGAGGGGAAGATTGAAGAAGATGAAGAAGTAAAAATGAGATCTGAGATTTTTAGAGGGAGAAAAAAGTTCTTATTATTCAGAGCAACATATGTAAAAGTTCGTATTATTTTCTAGAGTAAACGTGGATGACGTGGCAAAGTCAAAACAACCAGGCGCGTGCCTCCGCCGCCACGTCAGACCGCCACCGAGTCAAGTTAATCTTAACTCAGTGGCATGTTATTGGGGGCAACAGGGGGTCAAAGTTGGTATTATTCATCACTGAATCGAAAATTCATATTATTAAGTCTTATATGGACAAAAGTTCGTATTATTAGAATCCAATTTCCCTATTTTTTATCTATCTTTTTGAAATTTTTTTTGAAGAAATCAATGTAAAAAAAATTTAGGTAGAAATAAATTAACTGAAAAAATACCATCAATAATTGAAAATATAAATGTGATAAATAATAAGGAACAAAAAAAATTAGTTAAATGAATAATAAAAAATGACGGAGAGAGTATAATGAAATTAGTAAATTACAATACTTTTCCCATTATATAAATAATAAGTTTGTAAAAGTTTATAAAATATTTTCACCCGACAACTAACTTAATTCAAACTAATCATATCCTGCATCAAAAAAAAAAAAAAAAACTAATCATATCCTTTCTTATTCTATTCTTTCCTTTCTTTTCATTTCCTTTCCTCTCTTAATCTAACTTAAACCTAACCTGGCTAAAAAATAACGTCTGAATGAATGAAAAAAGTTTTTACCTCATTTATTTTTTAATAAAAAAATTACTCCCTCCGTTCTTTTTTATTTGTCATTTACGGTTTTTACTTTTGACATATTACAATTTCTAACGCACTATTATAACCTTTAATTTATAATATAATATATTTGAAAATAGGAAAATTAGATTCTAATAATCCCAACTTTTGCGAATTGGACAATAATAATCCCTATTATCAATTTGGATTTTGATGGTCCAAAAAAAAAAAGGATTGTAGTGGGAAATCATCGAGAGTATACCCTCAATATCATAGATTTTTTGTTGCTTTTGATTCAAAGCTTTGTGTAACACTTTACGATTATTTTTAATGAATTTACGACGTTTCTCCCAATTTTTTTCAACTTTTTTATTATTTTTTACGATTTTTTTCACTTTTATTCCTTTTTAAAAAAATCATAATAACTACTTGGAGTCTCAAAAAAATAATTTAAAAAATGTTTTAGAAACTACAATTCATTACCTTTCTAGGGGTAGAAACGAAAAAAATAAAAACAATATGGGGTATGAATGAAAAAAATATAAAGAATGTGGAGGTGGATTTGGTACCACTACAATCCAATTTTATTTTTTTAGACCTCCAGAATCCAAATTGATAGTAGAGATTATTATTGTCCAATCCATAAAAGTCGGGATTATTATAATTCAATTTTCCTTTGAAAATAGCAGATAAATATATTAACGTGAAAGTATTTTACAACAAATCTCATAATATTAATTTTTCACATTCTCTCTCCTAACCTACCCCTTTGTTTTTTTGGTTGCTATAGCCTTATTTAATTTATCATATTTGGCCCACTTCAATTCCCTTTATATAAAAGACATCAATAATTTAATAATTTTTAATTATATATGTCTTCTTCACGTGCAATCTTATCAGTCAAACTTAGACTACTCAATGTGTCACCTCATCTGTCACATAAAAGACAGGTGTCCTTTTGTTGTTGCTAATATGTAAAATTATGACCCCGTTTTTTTATATGGCAGGTTACGGTGCGGTACCACACTCTTTAATTTCCCACCATATTTCACCACACACCACAATCGTTATCAATATAGCTTTTCATTTTTCTCTCTCATAACTTTTCTCCTCTACTTTTCACATTCTCTCCCTTAATCTACCCCACCTACTACAACTCCAACTCACCACACTTTTTCAAATTCCACCATACCGCAACCAACCGTATAAAATAATAGGGTCTTAATGTTCAAATTGAATTTAAATGTAATATAATGAAGAATTTCTAACAAAAGAAAAGGATTTTTAAATATTCATATACTTCCAATTAATTTCAGAAATATTAAATACGTACAATCTAGGCACTTAACCTATTAGTAATTTGTAAAACGCGGTAATAATTAATATAAAAAAAACAAATAGATTCTTCAAAGACGATCTCATTTTTACTAATTGTTATATATGATCCAATGTGATGTATTTATCTAGAAGTACCACTTATATTAAAAATTTTAAAAAATTATTGATATTAATTATAAAATTCTGCATAAATTTATCAATATATTTAAGAAATTCATCAATATTTTTTTAAAAGTCCTCAAATTTTTACAAATTCATTACATTAAAAATTGATATATTCTAATACACCACTGTGGTGTAAGTTAAACATTTTATAAATATTAACTGTATATATATGCTCTATACTCCCCCTCCATTCTATATTAATTGTCGTTTTTAAAATTTATATGATTAAATTTTAAAAATTTTGACTATGTATTTTTTTAATATATATAATGAGTTCTCAAATAAAATTATGGGAAATCCCAAATGGTAGGTACCAACTATTGCCTATTCCAAGTTATAAACACCTTTTTAACATATTCCAAGTGGTAGGGTCAATGATAAAATAATTCCATTTCGTAGGCATCTGCTGTTAAGTCTGTAACTGTCGTTAGAAATAAAATTAAAAAATTGGAAAAATATGTATTTTGAATGTTGAAGTGCTGAACGATACTCATAACATAGAAGCAAGTCCTCCTTCCATGAAAGTCGACCTTCCTCCATCCCAGAAATTTATCTCCAGAAACAAAATTTGTGACTTGCTCAAACCTTTCTCTGTCGGCCACCGCTCCTAATCGACACACAAAAACTCATAGCATCCATCATAAACGAACTAAATGCCAAAACCCTGAATGTTGATTTGTATTAGTGGGGGATGATTGTGAAATTCGTCCACTTAATGGCAAAGATGTTTGAGTAAAAACATCAGAACCTTTTTCTAAACACTTTGATACAATGTTTTGTCTTGTTCAAATACTATGTGTGAGTTGAAAAGTTGCTGCCAAACTAACCCTTGAAGCATGAACTAGTATAGCATCAATTTATCATACTACAGTTATGATAGATTCACGACATAATTCATAGCATAATCAATGATAGATTCACATCATAATCAATGAATCTAAAGCCAAAACTAACTCAATCAGCAAAAACAAACACAACCCAATTTGAATCAAGCTGAAAAGCTTCGAATCAAGCCTACCACATGGAATATGTTAAAAAGGTGTTGATAAGTTGGAATAGGCTAAAGTTGGTGCCTATCATTTGAAATTTCCCTAAAATTATTATGAATAAACTCATTGTTGGAAATAATTGAATCAAGGCTGCTGGTTTCGAAATCAAGAACTGAGTCGTGGATAAACCACTGCCTTGAAAGCGATTACGGCATGACCTAGGTGACAATCGATATTGCCGGTCACTTCCCAAGGTTAACTCAGCTAGTTTTTAGACTTGTGCACTCAAGACTAAGAACTTGGAGTATGTAAAAACTGATTGCTCAGAAAGTATTAATGGAAGAGGATGTAGAAGATGAAGAGAAGAAGATGATTGTTGGTGTGTTGTTCAAGCCATGGAAGAGCCATTTTATAGGCCATCTTCCTACCGTTGGCAGGGGACATCCCCTACCGTTGCCAACGGTTATTTGGCCGTTCGGGCAACGGCTATATGGCGTTCTTCGCGGGCAAAATGACCGTTGGGCAACGGCTAGAACACACTGGTGGCTATAAAAGAACCCCGACCCTGCGACCTGACCACCGCCGGGCGAAGCGCGGCGCATACGCGTGGAGTCCAAGCCATACCCTCCTCCATAAAACACCCCTTCACACTTATTTAATACTACTAAGTGTAGTGGGATATATAAACCACTTTCAACTTCATTTCTCTACCTATGTGGGACAAAATGCCTTGTTGCCATTACCATATGATAACTTCATTTGCAACAATCCCCCACTAATGGCATACAAGGAAAGCAGAAAGAACAAGAAAGAAGATCTGGGCAAGAATGGGTCAGATACTTAGGTATCAATATCATAAGATTGAATTGACACATTAGTGATGTAAGGCAACAATCAATAATCTAACAAGTGGACTATGCCTTGAACTTGAAGGATTTTGATCGAGACCCCCACAACACATATCAACCCTGTAGAAATTTCATACTCCGCGATAACACAATTACGCTTTTATGGCCATGCGTATACCTTGGGTTTCATAAGTGCTCTAGAGAGATAGCCTTATTCTCCCATAGAAGGCGGTCAAACCTTCACACTTATATAGGTAATTCCATCAAGTCTGTCTCAATACAGACCACCAATAAATTATGGCTATGGAATTATTAAGAGCAAATAGTTCATCCGTACATCATACAATCGGTGAATCCATCAGTGCGTATCACTAGCACCCCCCAAAACGGGCGTAGATTCATTAAGAGTAAAACTCAACCTCAAAGCACTACCTGGCATCATAGGGATAGGAATGTAGTGCATCTCGAAGATTAGTATGGTTTCGTTTGACCACAAACGGGTGTCCACCATACTTCTTCAAGCCATAGGCTTAAGCCCTATCCCCCTCGATGCTTCTAATACAACTCGTCTTGTCAATCCTTTAGTGAAAGGATCCGCCAAATTCTTTTCGGATCTCACATACAACAGGGATATGACACCATGTTTCAGCAATTGTTTCACTGCACTGTGTCTGATACGGATATGCCTCCTCTTTCCGTTGTAGACACTATTGTGAGCCACTCCAATTGCTGCCTGCGAGTCATAATGTATAGAGACATGTGTCTCTTGTTTTCCCCATAGAGGCACATCAGCTAACAAGCTTCTGAGCCACTCTGCTTCTTGACCTGCTAACTCAAGAGCAATAAATTCAGATTCCATGGTGGAGCGGGCTATGCAAGTCTGTTTTGCAGACTTCCATGAAATAGCCCCTCCACCTAAAGTAAACACATAACCACTAGTAGAACTAACTTCATCATTATCAGAAATCCAGTTTGCATCACAATAACCCTCTACAACAGCAGGAAATTTGTTAAAATGCAAACACCAATCTATTGTACCTTTAAGGTACTTAAGCAAACGATAAAGTGCATTCCAATGTTCTTGCTAGGGTTATGAGTATACCGACTCAATCTACTTACTGCATAAGCAATGTCAGGACGAGTAAAGTTCATTAAGAACATTACACTTCCTATAATCTTGGCATACTCTGTTTGTGACACACTAATGCTGTTGTTTTTCTTTAAGCAAAGGCTGGGATCATAGGGAGTTCTAACAAGCGTCACATCAAAGTGATTAAATTTCTTTAACACTTTCTCAATATAATGTGACTGACATAAGGCAAAACCAGTGTTTGTTTTGCATATCTTAATTCCCAAGATCACATCAGCTTCACCCATATCTTTCATTTCGAATAAAGAAGACAACACTTCTTAGTGTCACTAACTACATGCAAGTTTGTGCCAAAGATCAACATGTCATCAACATACAAACATATAAGTACACAATCTGATCCTATCAGTTTTGAATAAACACAGGAATCAGACAAATTTGCAGTAAACCCATTTTCCACAAGGGAACTGTCAAATTTTTCGTACCATTGCTTAGGCTCTTGCTTTAGACCATAAAAGGATTTTCTTAATTTGCACACCTTATCCTCCTGACCCTGAACCTCACAACCCTCAGGTTGGGTCATATAAATTTCTTCTTCTAAGTCACCATTAAGGAAAGTTGTCTTAACATCCATCTGATGCACAACAAGATCAAAGATGGCAGTCAAGGCAATTAGAGTCCTAATGGTGCTTATTTTTGTCACTGGAGAATAGGTGTCAAAGTAATCTATTCCCTTCTTTTGATCAAAGCCTCTAATGACTAGTCTAGCCTTATATTTATCAACTGATCCATCAGACTTTAATTTCTTCTTAAAGATCCATTTACTACTGATAGGTCTACAGCCTTTGGGTAAGTCAGTTAATTCCCAAGTCTTATTAGACTCAAGGGAATCTATTTCACACATAATGGCTTCTCTCCAAAAGGTTGCATCAATAGACCTAACTGCCTCAGTGTAGGTTTTTGGATCTTGTTCAATTAGAAATACAGATGCAACTTCATCAGTCAAGACATCTATTTCATGTTTGTCGATCACTTCCATTAGACAAGAAGTGATAAAGTTTGGACCAAAGTCAGTTACAATTCTTTGCCTTTTATTGTAACACCCCAACACCCTTAATCACAAGATTAACATAATACAAACACTAAGCCTGTGATTAGCGCAGCGGAACACCTAGGGTGGAGGTATTACCGCCGTCCCCACTCGGGACAAGGCAACAAACCCAAATACACAATTTAAGAACACAATAATCACAACCAAAGTTTAAACATAAACTTCATACTTAAAAACCACCAAGACATAAATAATTCAACTTATACAACCATTAGAGAAATAACTACATCCCATATTTCATAATTAAGGGGTCTTTTAACCATAAGGAAACCACCGGAGTCGGCCAAACTTCCATTCGAGACTACCTTGCTTGGGTACACGCCTACTTTTGCTTATCCTTGCCTTTAACCTGGGAGCTCGGACCGCCTAAAACAAAACATTAAAACACACGCAAAAATGAGTGGGGAAACACTCAGTACATAAACCTCCAACACGTCAAACCGTTCGAAACGGTTTTAATGTCGGCATTTAAATTCATTTTGAAAATGGGAAAGGGGATAAACATGAGTGAAGTAGATCGAGTTAATAAACATGTGTGACTAAGTAAATGAAATGAACTTGAGATATTTAAAATATAAGTATTTGGTCCCTTACACCATACACCTTACACCTTACCCATACACCATACCCCATACGATCGATGCAAAGCATCTCACACACGCGGATGCCCAAACCGATCTAGATTTGGATTGGGTGACTGCTAAGCAGTCGACACTGGCCAGGTCATTAGGACACTCTGATCAGGAGCATCTAAAAGGCTAGCTCTTCTCGTAACTAGCTAGAATATAACAAATAGAGCAGGACCATTTAAAAACCATGTAATATAAATACTAGTTCATGATGTAGATATAATATCACAATGATAAAAGTGTTGAAGGATAATTAAAGAGTTAAAAGTTGGACAATTTGCGTACCTTGAAACGCATAGAAGCTTGGCGTGTCTCGGCTTGGGACGGCTTGGGTGACTTGGGAACTAAAACGAAGTGTAGACACTGAGAAATTAACAAGGTTCTTACGATTATATAAACTAAAGTTAAAGTGAACTTGAAACTTGACGGTTTAAAAGGTCGAGAAATAAAATTCAGTTTTTTTTTATCACCTAGTGTTTTGACAATAACTTGAGCTAGAAAACTCGAATTTTGGCAAACGAGTACTTTTCGGAAAGGGAAAATCATGCCCTACAACTTTGTCAACTGGTCCGAAGGGTAAAAATGAAGGGAAGGGCTCGGAACACGGCCCGGACAGAAGCAGAACGCTTGGAAAGAATTATGCGGTTCAGGATTTAATGAAACTATTATCGAGACTTGAATAGGATCGATGAAAAGATTATGAGTTGTGGCGTAACCTTAAACAATCAGGTTAAATGAGTATTGAAATTAAGAAATGGAAGGGTAATATAAGGATTTATGAGCTCCTTAAATTTACTTGAAAAACTTGTCATGCGACCGAGAAGAAACTAAACGAATGAATTATTGGTTTCGGGAGTGTTTGAAATAAATAACGGATTTGGGGATGTAGGAGGAGATTATCACTTAAAGTCATATAAAGGTAAGTAGAGGATTTAAGCTTGATGCACAACCAAGAGTGCTTTAATTTAGCTAACAATAAACCTTGGTTGAAACTAACCTCCAAACATTTAGCTCATGGTTTGCTAACATCCACTAAACCTTTAAGGGCTAAACTTAACCACCCACTTGACTTGTAGCAACTTAGAAAACCTATCCAACCCATCTTAACAATGACCCAAAGGCCACCATCTCATTAGAGCTCCCTAAGAGATCAATTTGTACCCTTAAAGTTGGAATTAACTAATAAAATTATGGGCAGAAACTTGCTAACGTCCGACATTCACGACCTCATATCTCACTCTCCCGATATCGTACGGACGCAAACTTTATATTTCTTGGAAAGCTTGAAGAATGACCTAAAACTTTTATGTTTACCTCCAGAACCAACAAAGTCTCTAAATGGACGAAATTTGAGCATATATCCACTGACTCAGAAAACGTATTTAATTTTGTACCTTCACGGTTTTGGTCATATCTTGGGCTACACATATCAGATTCTCGAAATTCCAAAGCCGAGAGTTAGATAACAACTTAGGTTATCTTTTAACGTAAAAATCTGGGCTAAACTCACATTTTAACTCCTCTAGAAAATTCAGTTTGCAACCAGAAGCATAATCAGCTCTTGAATTCCCTTTAATGGTATCTTTTGCCACTAAACATATACTAATTCAAACCCAAAGCCCAAATTAAACATCACTCTTGATTTTTCCTGAATATAAACCCAGTCATCTTCTTCCATAAAAATCCACATGCAACCGTAGATAACATAAGTAATTCAAACGACACTTGAATTAACACTCTTTCACCCATTTCCACACTAAATTCATATCATCCATGTATATAATAACTTAATTAATATAATAAACAACCCAAATCAGTCCCTTAATCATCATATTTCTCATCCAAAAACCACATGCAAACAAGAATTTCAATATTCAACAAGAACTTAGCAAGAACTCATCCAAAATCCAATCAAACTACACATGTATCCTTCTCAAACTCAAACCCTAATTAACCCAACTTAACCACAACCTAAATTCATGCTTAGAAAACATAAAAGAGATGAAGAACAACAAGAATAACACAAATTAGAAGTGAAAATCATATTTGAAACATAAAGAGTTGAGTTAGGGTTTTGAATATATACCACTTGGGGAAGAAGTTGAAGGAGAAAAACAAGAGGAGAGATGAAGGGGGGCACGGCCACCGTCTGGTGGTCGCCGGCGTGGCCTCCGCCACGGAACCGCCGGAAAAAGGGGGAACATGGTCAATGGGCTGGGCAGAGAAGAGGGAGGAAGAGTGAGGGAGTGTTGTGATTTTTCTGAAAATGAAATGAGTATAGTAACCCCCTTAGTATATATAAAACACTCCCTTAATCAATTAACTCTCTAATTAATAATTTAGGCTAACCAAAGTGTAATTAACTTGCTATGTAAAATAATTGGTATGGACTAAATAAAATTAATGAACATAAACTTGGTAAACTAATTTAGTATATGATTAAATAAAATTACTTGGAAATAAATTGGGTAAAATTAACTATTATTAAACCACAAAATAAATTGGTAGGACACGTTAATAGAATGAATTGGGAAATAAAATATACTTAGGAAGGTTTGGTAATATAAATCGTAAAAGGACCGGAATTGAAATTAATATAACCTTCCTCGATTAAAAACGTAAAATTGAGAACCATAAAATAAATTATATAACTTATCGTAAAAATATTCATAAACTCATAATAATATTTATAACTTTAGATCCGAGATAGCATAAAATCAACCCATTTAGCCATCGCTTTGCTCGAGACCTGTCACGGATAAATAAATAAATAATAGAAATAATAATCGTAACAACCATAAAAATAATATTCATGTCGTAAAAGTAGAAAAATTTTATTAGCGTATTTTAGCTAATTACCGTAATTAAGGTTTTAATTAGTACAGGTTTAGGGTGGGTCGTTACACCCTCCCTCCCTAAAAAAAAAGTTTCGTCCCTGAAACTTGCTTTTGGATTAATCGTGAACGAAAGCCTTAAAAGAGGTGTGGTTAGTTTTTCTTCATGTCTTCCTCGGTTTCCCACGTGGTTTCCGAGGTTTCTTGTCTTGCCCATAGTACTTGACTAAGGGAAATTCCTTAGAACGTAGTCGTTTGATTCTACGATCCATAATTCGGATCGGTTGTTGCTCGAAAGTGAAATCTTCTGCCAACAGAAGGGGTCCTCCCTCTAGAACATGAGTTGGGTTCGACACATCTTTCCGAAGCTGGGAGATGTGAAAGACGTCATGCATTTGCCCTAGGTTGAAGGGTAAGTCTAAACGATACGCTACTGGATTTATCTTTTCCCCAACACAATGAGGTTCAACACTTTCTCCCGTAGAGTGCTTCAAAAGGAGCCATCGGAATGGTAGACTGGTAGCTATTATTGTAGGAAAATTCTATAAGTGGAAGGAATTGATCCCAACTTCCTTGAAAATCTAAAATGCAACCGTGAAGCATAACCTCTACAACTTGATTTACTCTTTCGGTCTGGCCATCGCTCACCGGATGGTAGGAGCTGCTGAAATTAAGCTTAGCACCGAAGGCTCTTTGTAACGTGCTCCAAAATCGCGATTGAAACCTTGTATCTCGATTGGATACTATATCTTTCGGTATTCCGTGCAATCGAACGATCTCGTGAATATAGACATCTGCCAACTTATCTACCTTCCATCCTTCATGAATGGGAATAAATGTGCCGACTTAGTTAGGCGATCCACAATTACCCAAATGGCATTTCCCCTAGAGGCTGTGAGGGGTAATCCCTTAATAAAGTCCATAGAAATTGATTCCTAATTCCACGTGGGAATTTCCAAAGGTCTCAGTTCGCCTGATGGTCGTTGAAGTTCCGCTTTGACCTTTTGACAAGTTAAGCACTCATCTCCATAACTAGTTGTCCTTCTTCATATTAGGCCACCAAAAGTGCTCTCTTAAGTCCCTATACATTTTCGTACCCCCTGGATGTACAGAGTATGTTGAATTATGGCCTTCTTCCAAAAGCTTAAGCCTTAAGTTTCCCTGGTTGGGTACACATAGCCTATTCTGGAACCTTAAGATTCCATCCTCATGAACTAGAAATCCAGGCATTCCTTTTGTAACTAGATTATCCACAATCCTCTTGAATTCAGGATCATTCATCTGTTCGGCCTTAATCTCTTCAATGATAGACGGTTGAAGGGTTAAAGTAGCAAACCTCTTGGCCGTCTCACCCAACTCTACTAATTTTATGCTTTCCTTATTCAGCTCCTGCCATACCCTTGGATGAATTTTTCTCAATCAATTGTCGTGAAGCATACGCTATCACTCTATCATTATGCATCGGCACACACCCCAGCCCTTGTTGAGACGCATCACTATACACGACGTACTCCTTTCCTTCCTCGGGAAGGGACAATACTAGGACGGTTGTGAGCTTCTCCTTAAGTACTTGAAAAGCCTCTTCACACTTGTTGGTCCATTCAAACCGGGTCGTCTTCTTGAGGGGATTGGTTAAGGGGAGAGCTATTTTGGAAAAGTTCAGAACGAACCTCCTATAGTATTCGACCATACTTAGAAAACTTCGGACTTCCGTGACCGTAGTGGGTCTTGCCCAATCTTTAACGGCGGATACCTTGCTAGGGCCCACTCGGATCCCTTCACTGGTGACTATATGCCCTAAAATCCGACCCCCTTGAGCCAAAACTCATATTTTGAAAACTTAGCATATAACCAATGCTCCCTTAGCGTTTGGAGCACCATCCTTAAATGATTCTCATGCTCTTCTCAACTCCTTGAATATACCAAAGTATCATCAATGAAAAATACCACAAACTTATCCAAATAAGGCTTGAACACTCGGTTCATCAAATCCATAAATACTGCTGGGGCATTCGTAATTCCAAAAGGCAAGGTTCGAGACTCAACCAACGTGAACCTCATTTATTAAACAAGGAAACTCTTGTTCCTTCTCAAGATTACCATGACCTTACTTACTATCCTTGGATCATATTAATCATTTGTATCATATAAACACCTTTAAACATTTCACTATACACCTTGGTAAGGCATTTAGCCCCTAATTTGAGCTCTACATCAATCCCACTTGGAATTGGATTTATAAATTCTTATTTGGATAACTAAAGTCTCCTTTAAGGACTAATTCAACGAGCTCCGCATCTTCCAAAGACACTTATGCCCATAGCATGCTTCACTTGTACCAAACTTTTAAGTTACTTCCAATTCGCACTTAGTTTTCTTAAATTGGCTACTAAACTTTCTAATTTCTGGAGAAATTTCGGCAGCACTTCCCCTATAAATTGGACTATCCCAAATTTTACATAACTTCAAACCTGCAAGAAAACGTATACACTTCATATATTCATTTGGAGCTTCATGCTCAACATCCAATCCAACCAATTCACATATTCCAAAAATCAATCCATAAAGGACACGTACCACACATTTTATACCCAAATTTCACTCATTCAGGTCATACTTCCTATGAAATGCTAATTTCCAAACGCTTCTTATAACTCCGCTCTGATACCACAACTGTAACACCCCAACACCCTTAATTACAAGATTAACATAATACAAACACTAAACCTGTGATTAGCGCAGCAGAACACCTAGGGTGGAGGTATTACCGCCGTCCCCACTCGGGACAAGGCAACAAACCCAAATACACCATTTAAGAATACAATAATCACAACCAAACTTTAAACATAAACTTCATACTTAAAAACCACCAAGACATAAATAATTCAACTTATACAACCATTAGAGAAATAACTACATCCCATATTTCATAATTAAGGGGTCTTTTAACCATAAGAAAACCACCGGAGTCGGCCAAACTTCCATTCGAGACTACCTTGCTTGGGTACACGCCTACTTTTGCTTATCCTTGCCTTTAACCTGGGAGCTCGGACCGCCTAAAACAAAACATTAAAACACACGCAAAAATGAGTGGGGAAACACTCAATACATAAACCTCCAACACGTCAAACCGTTCGAAACGGTTTCAATGTCGGCATTTAAATTCATTTTGAAAATGGGAAAGGGGATAAACATGAGAAAAGTAGATCGAGTTAATAAACATGTGTGACTAAGTAAATGAAATGAACTTGAGATATTTAAAATATAAGTATTTGGTCCCTTACACCATACACCTTACACCTTACCCATACACCATACCCCATACGATCGATGCAAAGCATTTCACACACGCGGATGCCCAAACCGATCTAGATTTGGATTGGGTGACTGCTAAGCAGTCGACACTGGCCAGGTCATTAGGACACTCTGATCAGGAGCATCTAAAAGGCTAGCTCTTCTCGTAACTAGCTAGAATATAACAAATAGAGCAGGACCATTTAAAAACCATGTAATATAAATACTAGTTCATGATGTAGATATAATATCACAATGATAAAAGTGTTGAAGGATAATTAAAGAGTTAAAAGTTGGACAATTTGCGTACCTTGAAACGCATAGAAGCTTGGTGGCGTGTCTCGGCTTGGGACGGCTTGGGTGACTTGGGAACTAAAACGAAGTGTAGACACTGAGAAATTAACAAGGTTCTTACGGTTATATAAACTAAAGTTAAAGTGAACTTGAAACTTGACGGTTTAAAAGGTAGAGAAATAAAATTCGGTTTTTTTTTTTTATCACCTAGTGTTTTGACAATAACTTGAGCTAGAAAACTCGAATTTTGGCAAACGAGTACTTTTCGGAAAGGGAAAATCATGCCCTACAACTTTGTCAACTGGTCCGAAGGGTAAAAATGAAGGGAAGGGCTCGGAACACGGCCCGGACAGAAGCAGAACGCTTGGAAAGAATTATGCGGTTCAGGATTTAATGAAACTATTATCGAGACTTGAATAGGATCGATGAAAAGATTATGAGTTGTGGCGTAACCTTAAACAATCAGATTAAATGAGTATGGAAATTAAGAAATGGAAGGCTAATATAAGGATTTATGAGCTCCTTAAATTTACTTGAAAAACTTGTCATGCGACCGAGAAGAAACTAAACAAATGAATTATTGGTTTCGGGAGTGTTTGAAATAAATAACAGACTTGGGGACGTAGGAGGAGATTATCACTTAAGGTCATATAAAGGTAAGTAGAGGCTTTAAGCTTGATGCACAATCAAGAGTGCTTTAATTTAGCTAACAATAAACCTTGGTTGAAATTAACCTCCAAACATTTAGTTCATGGTTTGCTAACATCCACTAAACCTTTAAGGGTTGAACTTAACCACCCACTTGACTTGTAGCAACTTAGAAAACCTATCCAACCCATCTTAACAATGACCCAAAGGCCACCATCTCATTAGAGCTCCCTAAGAGATCAATTTGTACCCTTAAAGTTGGGATTAACTAATAAAATTATGGGCAGAAACTTGCTAACGTCCTACATTCACGACCTCATATCTCACTCTCCCGATATCGTACGGACGCAAACTTTATATTTCTTGGAAAGCTTGAAGAATGACCTAAAACTTTTATGTTTACCTCCAGAACCAACAAAGTCTCTAAATGGACGAAATTTGAGCATATATCCACTGACTCAGAAAACGTATTTAATTTTGTACCTTCACGGTTTTGGTCATATCTTGGGCTACACATATCAGATTCTCGAAATTCCAAAGCCGAGAGTTAGATAACAACTTAGGTTATCTTTTAACGTAAAAATCTGGGCTAAACTCACATTTTAACTCCTCTAGAAAATTCAGTTTGCAACCAGAAGCATAATCAGCTCTTGAATTCCCTTTAATGGTATCTTTTGCCACTAAACATATACTAATTCAAACCTAAAGCCCAAATTAAACATCACTCTTGATTTTTCCAGAATATAAACCCAATCATTTTCTTCCATAAAATTCCACATGCAACCGTAGATAACATAAGTAATTCAAACGACACTTGAATTAACACTCTTTCACCCATTTCCACACTAAATTCATATCATCCATGTATATAATAACTTAATTAATATAATAAACAACCCAAAACAGTCCCTTAATCATCATATTTCTCATCCAAAAACCACTTGCAAGCAATAATTTCAACATTCAACAAGAACTTAGCAAGAACTCATCCAAAATCCAATCAAACTATACATGCATCCTTCTCAAACTCAAACCCTAATTAACTCAACTTAACCACAACCTAAATTCATGCTTAGAAAACATAAAAGAGATGAAGAACAACAAGAATAACACAAATTAGAAGTGAAAATCAGATTTGAAACATAAAGAGTTGAGTTAGGGTTTTGAATATATACCACTTGAGGAAGAAGTTGAAGGAGAAAAACAAGAGGAGAGATGAAGGGGGGCACGGCCACCGTCTGGTGGTCACCGGCGTGGCCTCCGGCCGCCGGAAACTGGCTGGAAAATGGGGGGAATGAGGCTGGGTTGGGCTGGGCAGAGAAGAGGGAGGAAGAGTGAGGGAGTGTTGTGATTTTTCTGAAAATGAAATGAGTATAGTAACCCCCTTAGTATATATAAAACACTCCCTTAATCAATTAACTCTCTAATTAATAATTTAGGCTAACCAAAGTGTAATTAACTTGCTATGTAAAATAATTGGTATGGACTAAATAAAATTAATGAACATAAACTTGGTAAACTAATTTAGTATATGATTAAATAAAATTACTTGGGAATAAATTGGGTAAAATTAACTAGTATTAAACCACAAAATAAATTGGTAGGACACGTTAATAGAATGAATTGGGCAATAAAATGTACTTAGGAAGGTTGGGTAATATAAATCATAAAAGGAACGGAATTGAAATTAATATAACCTTCCTCGATTAAAAACGTAAAATTGAGAACCATAAAATAAATTATATAACTTATCGTAAAAATATTCATAAACTCATAATAATATTTATAACTTTAGATCCGAGATAGCATAAAATCAACCCATTTAGCCATCGCCTTGCTCGAGACCTGTCACGCATAAATAAATAAATAATAGAAATAATAATCGTAACAACCATAAAAATAATATTCATGTCGTAAAAGTAGAAAAATTTTATTAGCGTATTTTAGCTAATTACCGTAATTAAGGTTTTAATTAGTACGGGTTTAGGGCGGGTCGTTACACTTATCAGATAAAGTCTTACTCCTTCTAGGTTCTACTGTCACACCTCTATCATCAGAACTAGAAGTAGGCAAACTAACATTTTCAGGCACAGAGCTAGGCACATTATCAGATACCACGTTAGGCACATTTTTCTTCAATGGAAAAACAAGCTCAAAAAAACTCAGCATCTCTATACTCAGAAATGGAGTAATCACTTAAAGACATAAATCTATAAGCAGCATTGTTTTGAGCATAACGAATGAAGACAGCATCAAAGGTTTTAGGACCTATGTTTGTGCGTTTATGACCGGGTAAGGCTACCTTGGCCAAACACCCCCACACTTTCAAATATTTCAAGTTTGGGGCGTACCCTTTCCAGAGTTCATATGGGGTTTGATCTAATTTCTTATGGGGAACTCTATTCAAAATAAAACAAGCAGTTAAAACAGCTTCCCCCCACATATTATCAGATAGACCAGAACTCACAAGCATGGCATTCATCATTTCCTTAAGGGTATGGTTCTTCCGTTCCGCTATGCCATTCTGTTGAGGTGTGTAAGGGGCAGTGGTCTCATGTACGATTCCGTTTTTCTCGCAAAAGACAGCTAAAGAGCTTGAATCATATTTACCACCCCTATCAGATCTAAGCCTCTTGATCTTTCTATCTAATTGATTCTCAACTTCTGCCTTATACCTTAAGAACATTTCTTCAGCCTCATCTTTAGACTTAAGGAGATAGACTTTGGTATATCTAGAGTAGTCATCTACAAAGGTGATATACCACTTCTTTCCTCCTTTACTCATTGACTCATTGTGTTCTTAATGTCTGCTAAGTCTGAATGGATAAGTTCAAGCAACTGTGTAGACCTTGTCAATACTGACTTAAAGGGTTTCTTAGCAAATTTTGCTTCAACACAGACATCACACTTAGAACAATTCTCAGTGCTAATACAAGGAATTAGCCGCATGTTCTTTAGTGTGTTTAAGGAAGCATAATTTACATGTCCAAGTCTACCATGCCACAAATCAACAGACTCAGCGATATAAGCAGAAGTAGAACCAGTCTTATTATTCTCGGGAGCAACATTTAAAACATATAGGCCATTGCTACGATATCCCTTCCCTACAAATACTTCATTACGAAGTATGACAATTTTGCCAGCCTTTGGTTTACTTCAAAACCAGCAATGTCAAGGAGGCTACTAGAAACTAGGTTTCTACGTAAGGAAGGTACATACAGCACATTGAGTAAACATAGTAATTTTCCAGAAGTAAACTTAAGGAGAACTTTTCCTTTACCCAATACCGCTGCAGTGGTAGCATTGCCCATGAAGACCTTCTCTCCATCAGGAACTTCCTCGAAGTCATGCATCAGTTCCTTGTTGGTACAGAAATGTCTGGTCGCTCCATTGTCCAGGATCCATTCTGTGTTATTGGTGACGAGGTTTGCTTCACGCGATCGCACGTAATACTTGAGTCTTCAGTCAGGTTGGCCTGATTCCTTTTGCCATTCTGTGCAGGAGGATCCTTCCGCTGGTTGCATTGATATGCCTTGTGGCCTGGTTTTCCGCAGATGTAGCAGTGGACCTTCCCCTTCTCCTTCTGGATTTTACTGTTAGGCCAGTTCCACTGCTTAGATTTCTGATCCCTCTTATTCTTTCCCTTGAACCTGTCTTTGTTTGAAGGACCAACAGATTCAACAAGGTTAGCCTTAGCAGAATTTACAGAGAGAGAAGACATCTTATCTTTTAATCGATTCGCTTCTTCAGTCCTCATATGACTGATTAGTTCTTGAAGAGACATGTCCTTCTTCTTGTGCTTTAGGTGGTTCCTGTAGTCCTTCCAGGATGGTGGGAATTTTCCAAGCAGCACATTTGCTTGAAGAATCTCGCACATTTTCATTCCTTCGTTCAGCACCTCACCACATAGGTTCTCATAAATGTGAACCTGCTCCAATATTGGTTGGTCGTCGACGATTTTGAACTTCATCCACCTGTCGACCACGTACTTCTTCTTTCCAGCATCTTCAGTTCCATACTTGATCTTCAGCTTTTCCCATATTGCTTTGGCAGTGTTGAAAATGACATACAAATCAAACAATGGATTTGTCATGCTGGTGAGAATGTAACTTCGAGCCGTTTTGTTATCTTTCTCCAGTTTCTTCTTGGCGATTTCATCGAGTGGGATGAGTGGAGTTGTTGGCGCAGTAGGCGTTCTCTCAGGATCATACTGTGGCGGTGGAGCATTTGGATCGTTGAGATGTGGAGACGATAGTACATAATCAATCTCCATTTGCTCCAGACATAGAAGCAATTTTTGAGACCAACGTTTGTAGTTAGTCCCATCGAGAGGCTCGACTCTGTAGGTTTCAGTGAGAGATTTTTGTGGAGCAGCCATTGATAATAATCGCTTTCAAAATGTTGGAAATAATTGAATCAAGGCTGCTGGTTTCGGAATCAAGAATTGAGTCGTGGATAAACCACTGCCTTGAAAGCGATTACGACACGACCTAGGTGACAATCGATATTGCCGGTCACTCCCCAAGGTTAACTCAGCTATTTCTTAGACTTGTGCACTCAAGGCTAAGAACTTGGAGTATGTAAAAACTGATTGCCCAAAAAATATTAATGGAAGAGGATGTAGAAGATGAAGAGAAGAAAATTATTGTTGGTGTGTTGTTCAAGCCATGGAAGAGCCATTTTATAGGCCATCTTCCTACCGTTGGCAGGGGACATCCCCTACCGTTGCCAACGGTTATTTGGCCGTTCGGGCAACGGCTATATGGCCGTTACTGCAATGGGCAAAATGACCGTTGGACAACGGCTAGAACACACTTGGGCTGGCTATAAAAAGAACCCCGACCCGCGACCGGACGGGCGGGCGGGCGGCGGTGGCGCGCGCGCGCGTGTGGAGTCCTAAGCCATACCCTCCTCCATAAAACACCCCTTCACACTTATTTAATACTACTAAGTGTAGTGGGATATATAAACCACTTTCAACTTCATTTCTCTACCTATGTGGGACAAAATGCCTTGTTGCCATTACCATATGATAACTTCATTTGCAACAATCCCCCACTAATGGCATACAAGGAAAGCAGAAAGAACAAGAAAGAAGATCTGGGCAAGAATGGGTCAGATACTTAGGTATCAATATCATAAGATTGAATTGACACATTAGTGATGTAAGGCAACAATCAATAATCTAACAAGTGGACTATGCCTTGAACTTGAAGGATTTTGATCGAGACCCCCACAACACATATCAACCCTGTAGAAATTTCATACTCCGCGATAACACAATTACGCTTTTATGGCCATGCGTATACCTTGGGTTTCATAAATGACCGGACCGGCCGGACGGGCGAAAGGTGGCGGCGCGCGCGCGCGTGTGGAGTCCCAAGCCATACCCTCCTCCATAAAACACCCCTTCACACTTATTTAATACTACTAAGTGTGGTGGGATATATAAACTACTTTCAACTTCATTTCTCTAACTATGTGGGACAAAATGCCTTGTTGCCATTACCATATGATAACTTCATTTGCAACACTCATAATAAAAATTAATATCTATAATATTATACTTGTTAATAAAAATATATAATAAATTTTTAATAAAAAAAATAATATTAAAAATCATGATAATCACAACTATTAAAAGGTGGGGAATAGTGTATGTATATAGAGGAATGAATGAGAAAGGGCCACGTTTTTACCTTGAAACTTACATTTGCTTACATTAATTGAGGCTATACTGTAGGCACGATAGATATACCCTTTTTATTTAATTTCTAAGTGCTCTTGTAATATGTAGTATTATAAACATAGGAAAGAAAAGGGAAAAAAAAAGAAAAAAGCAAATACAATCAGAAGAATACCATAAGACAACACAAGGCAGAAAACTCTAGGCAAACATCCATTTCTACTTTAGTAATATAATGATATACTACCTTCGTCCTAAATTGTTTGTCCACCTACCTAACTTCCTTGTCCTAAAATATTTGTCCATTTTATAATTTTAATGATTGTAATTTCTATTATACCCCTAATAAATACTCTTTTATATCTTTTTTATTTTTCTTCACATGAGAAAAGTAAGGGCAATTTTGATACATTACACATTTTTTACCCCATTTTCCATGACTATTGAACTTTTAAATATAGTTGGATGGACAAACAATATGGACAGAGGTGGTATAGTTCTAAAAAAAATTAGCCATTTTAACTGGAGATACATGACTCAAACTCCAAGACATGCTCTAGCTAAAAGTTTTAGTGTAATTATTAACATATTTTGTTTTATAATTCGCACAAAGAAAAGAAAAAGGAAAGTAGCAAATAACGTGGCATGCCAAAATTTTAATGTTTGGGCCCAATGCATGCTTGTTGTCTTGGCCCAATAAAATTTTAAAAATGTTGTAGTAGCAACCAGCAAAGTCCTAACCTAGTAATATTTAATGAAAATTCTACCATAGTTGAAATTTTTTTCAACTATGATAGTTGACAAATCAGGACCGTTAACTCAGATGAAGTAAATCTAGACCATAAAAAATTTTTACCTGCAACTTGTATGTAGCCGATAAACAAAACCCATTTGTTTTCACTCCTCAAAAGTCGGCGGTTTTTAGGCCTTATACCATCCCAATACTTTTTCGTCTCCTCCTCTTTTAATTTCCATCATCTTCATTTCCAACTTTAACTATGACTCCTGAGTTTATCTTCATTGTTGTTCTCAGTTTCTCTTTTTGGATCACTCATTGTTATAGCTAGTAGAATAAAGATAAGTGAATTTTGAATTCCACTGAATGAATGAATAAACAGAATTTCACTGCACTCTGCAGCCATCTCTAGCAATAACATCTGTACAAAGCCAAAAATCTTCTGATTACTTCATTGCTAACTATAGAGATTAGCCATGTTCATTCATGGTCATAGGTGGAAATGGATATCGAAGGGCAGGGCATGAAAATGTTAACTCCCCTCTTTAGCGTCTTTCTCTCTCTATCTTTACTCAATTTCCCTCTCTCTCCTCCATTTCACAAAATAAAATTTCAATTTCATGTTAAATGACAGTATAATTGAATGTAAATTGATCAGAGAGCTCTTAAAACTTCTTTGCAAGCTAAGATGATTGGTGCATACACATTCAAACCCCCAATTTGCTTTAACTTTTAAAAACTTGAGGATTTTAAATGTAACCCTATCCTTTGTTTTTGTTATAATGTATTTGATTCATCAACCAAAAAAAGAGATATTGATCGGCTTAGATGCAGGCAAAAAGTCCAAATTAAGTGAATCGGATACGTAGGTGAACTGATAATCTGTGCTATTCTGTGCTTCTCCATTCTTGACTTTTCTTCTTCAATATCCAAAAATCATAACAATGGCGATGAAGACATTGATGTCGAAAATAGAGTTTTTGATCTGAACTGAGGGCAACAAGAGGTGATGGTTGACAAGAAAATGGAAGTTTCTTGGATGTGAGAATCAAGAATTCAAGATGTGATATTCAGTAAAGAAAATAAAAGAAAAACAGTCAAGGTGCAAATAACCGGCTATTAACAGGTTACTCCAAATCCCATCACAAGAAGAACGACTGTAAAACAATTTAACTACCATAGTTGAAAGTAAATTCAACTATGGTAGAACTTCCCAATATTTAATTGCAAAATGATAAACATTTTTCAACAAATTTCAGAGCTCTTCAGCCCTTCCCACAAAGCCGTCGTTTGAGTTCAACTAAAGTATATATGTTATTCAAATTTGAAAAATCAATCTTTTGTATATATAGTTCCCATATAATTTAGTCCCGCTCCATTTCATTTGTACCAAAGTGCACTATTCACCCTATCATCTGGCTAGTGTCAACCAATTAACTTCGTCTGTACCTCTCGATCAGTCCTGGTATACACATATGAAGGCTTAATCTGATTATCACATGTAGGGAACCACTTACATAGTATAGAGCATGCATCTTATATTTATTTATTTATGTTTTTATTCTACTTCATTTTCATTTTTTTTTGCAAAATGAATTGAAATGCGCGACATGAAATGAATTGTAAAAATTTATTTGACTGTTTAGGGGTATGTGTAGTTGAGTTTTCGACTTATTTGCAAAGTATGTTTTTGTGTTATTTTAGGTGGTGTTTCTAAGTCAGCTAAACCCGGCTCCAACAACAAGCCAAGTTAGGAAAATAAGGTGGGCTATATGTCTTGGTTGGGGTAAAGTAACTAGTTGTATTTTTTCTCTATATATTTGGGGATAAATTGTCGGATTACTAAGGAAGTAATGTTGTTTGTTTAAGGTTTACACCTGTGCCACCTAGTAATGCTTAGAACTCAAGGACATATAGGTACGAGCCTAAAGGACAGACCTGCTCAAGTAAGGTCGTGGTAATGCTCGTGTTTTGATAATGATGTCGTAATGGTTGTTAATATATAGAAGCATGGAACAAAGGGATTGGCATGTATGTTGTTTTTTGTACATCACGTGCATAAATATTACTGTCTCTTGACGTATGTGAAATACTACTTGGTGTGGACTTTGTGGTATGTTTTAGCTTGATCATCGGTTGGACAGCAATAATGGCCTTACGGACTTTAATCCGTTGTGCTAATGATTGATTTATGTGGTATTTAATTATAGTGGGAACATATTTAATCTGGGTGTTACATAATTTCAAATGCGAAAATGATGTGCGTCTTGCCGCAAGATTAATAATCTTGTATGACATGGCACAATCCATATATCATTTTTTTATTTTAATGTTAAAAATATATCTTTTACATCATAGGATCCTGAGATAAATAAATAAATAAAATTGTAGTGACCCTTATTATAAATGTAAAGAGAGATCATCAAGTTTTTAAAGGCCTTAATTTATACAAGTAACTAATAAACATAAAAATATACAAAAAATTTAACTACTTAATTCGAAAAGAATTTAAAGGTATTTTTTTAAAGTGTTTTTGGATGATAATATACCAACCTTTGGGGGTATTGGATTGTAATATACCAACCTTTATTATTGGACAACAATATCTTTGACCTTTATACCAGAGTGACATTATTATACCAAGAATAACTAAGAGGGTAGTGAATTGGTCTCCATGCACGCTAACATGGTTGGCAAAGGGAAAAAAATTGTCTCAAGCCAATAACACCATTAACCCCTTAGTTTTTCTCACTAACCCACATTACAAGACATTAGTTGGTTGTGTTTCACGTCAATATGAAGACCGGTTGACCACCCCGTTAATCACTGTGTTATGGCCGATTTTTTTTAAACGTGGGTTAATGAGAAAAACGAAGGAATTAACGGGATTATTGAGGAATGACCGATTATTTTTCCTCTGCCTGTCACGTCAGAATCGAAACCAATTAACCAATCACCACCTCCTTAGTCACTGTTGGTATAATGATCTCACCTAAGTATAAAGGTCAGGGTCCTCAGGGATATTGTTATCCAATAATAAAGGTCGGTATATTATAATCCAATACCCCCAAAGGTCAGCATATTGTCATCCAATATCCCTTTTTTAAATGATATGTCGAACTTTTAAAAAATATAGAATTTTTTGTAATAAATATTTTATTCTAAAAATAAATAATAATATAACAATTGTTTTAAGACATAAATGAAGACCCTGTTATTTGGATTGGTAACTTTTTCCAATCCAAACCTTACACAACTCTCCAAATAAATGATCATCATCTCTAAAAACACAATTTCCAAAAAAACATCATAACTTATCCAATATAATCCAATCCAATCTAGTTCATCTAAACTCCATTTTATCCAATCCAAAGAACATCACCGAAATATGATTTCAAAAAAATTAGGAAAACATGGTAATTTAGAATGGCTTATGTGGATTATATCATGTCATACAAGATGATACTTACTATCTTGCAGAAAGACTCAATGTCCGATTAGCTCCATTTCTATTGAGTATATGTAGAACACCGGCAATAGTGAGCTTGAATTTGATTTATTAGAAGAGATGGAATCTGTGGATCACTAAGAGAGTATATTTATTTAGCTAGTTTTCCAATAGTGAATATGAGTTTGACTCTTTTCAATTAAAGAGTTTTTGGATGCTAATATACTGAACTTTTGGGGTATTGGACAACAACTCACTGAACTTTGACATTGGACAATATTGCACTGAACTTTGAGAGGTGTTGGACAATAATACACCTGAAACAATTTTGATGGTGGGTGACTTGGTGGCGATTTTACGGGGAGAGCCGAGAAGATAAATTGGCTAAATAATATTTAAATTTATGACATATCAGCTAATGTACACAAGCAAATGTCGTTTTATGCTACTACAACAATAATCTCTCAGCGAAACACGTTGAAACAAATGAAGTTTTATGTTTTTTTTACTCTTTTCAAAGTTGATTCCTTTTCGTTATGTGTGGATCAGCTGACACGCCATAAAATTAAATATTTTTGGGCTAATTCATCTGCTCCATCTGCTAAGTAGGATTGTCACCGAGTTTGTCACTGCTGAAATTGTTCTGGGTGCGTTATTGTTCAACACCCCCAAAGTACAATGTATTATTGTCTAAGGTTAAAGTTCAATGTATTATTGTCCAACACCCCAAAAGTTCAGTATATTAGCATCTAAAAACCCTTAATTAAAAGAAGTAACTGAGTCCTACTTACTAATATGATTAATTAGATTATATTGATAAAACAAAAGAGATGGAAGATGAGAGAAACAAAAAATACAATTAAAATTATTCAAAAAAAATACAATTAAAATATTTGTGAGTTAAACTCACCTTCAAACTCGTTTTGCGAGATTAATAATGAGATTCTCGTGAGTCAAGTCTAAGAGCACCCGGAATAGTGAGTTTGACTTTGACTAATTGGATGATGTGGAATCTGTGGACGCCTACCAAGACAGTCAAAATTTATCCCTTTATTTACCTAGTTTTCCAATTGTGAGCATGAGTTTGACTCATATTAATTAAAAAAGTAATTGGGTCTTACTAAATAATATAATTAATTAGGTTATATTGATAAAAAATGATGTGGACGAGGAGAGAGAAAAATATGATTAAAATATTAGTGTGTTAAATCTGTTCTTAAACTTGTCTCGCGAGACGGGTCTCATTCTTACCACTGAAATATCCTATACGACTTCATTTCATTCTCATTTCATTCTCATCTCATACCATGTCGATATTGACTTGAATTTAAACTCACCATTGCGGATGACCTAATTCTCACTATTGAAATGTGTTGTACAACCTCATTGCGGCCTCATATCGTGTCATGTTACGATTAAACTCATCATTGGAGATGGTATTATAAGTTAAGACAAAAAGATGTTTCATTAAAAAAAAGGGGAAAAAAAAACTGTTATGTTGATCTTTGGCAGAACTATTTGAACAGATTAATCCAGAATAGATCTGAGTCTAGATTTATATTCTCTCTGCTCTCCCTCAACTGTCTTATCTGACAACCTTTAATAAGGGCACCCCAGTGGTGAATGTAATATGTAATTCCAAGCACAAACACCTCCTTTACTCTCTCTCTCTCTCTCTCTCTCTCTCTCTCTCTCTCTTTGTTCCTGGTTTGCACCCTGCATCTGTTCCTCCCCAGTGGTGAATGTAATATGTAATCCCAAGCACAAACAACTCCTTTACTCTCTCTCTCTCTCTCTCTCTCTCTCTCTCTCTCTTTGTTCCTGCAGTGGTTTGCACCCTGCATCTATTCCTCAACACCTTCCCCCATAAAACACCTTCCCCCAAAAAACACCCTCCCCCTCCCAAAATAAAAAGCGAAAAAAATAAAACGCCTCATGTCGATAGAAAACAATCCCACAATCAGCAGAGATTAGCATAAAAGCAGCTGAATTAAGAGCGTAACTCTCTCTCTCTATCTCTTTCTATCTCACACACATATGATGAACTTCAATTTGAAGCAATGGAGAGGCCAAGAGCAGGAGTCAGAGGAAGTAGAAGAAGAAGAAGAAGAACGCTGTGCCAAAATCCCAAGACAACTCTTCCTGGAAACTCCTCAACACCAACACGAAGAAGCCGCTTCTGCTGCTGCTCTCCCCCTCTTTGTATCCTCTCACTCTGAATGTCAACCCTTACCCAACGCCAACGCCAACGCCAACAACAACAACAACAACATAACTCCCCATCTCCCACCCTACTTATACTCTTCTGGAATCCCAACATTTCCAAGTACTTATTACCGTTTTGTGTTTGTTTTCCTCCCCACTCTGTGTCATCCCAATGAACCCACCTCCCAAGTTTTAATTCAGATGTATATAATTATGTTTGTTATTTGGTTTCTGGGTGTATCTAACAGGAAGTTTTGTTTTATTTTGACCCGTTTCCCAACAGGAAGTAGTTGGTTCAGCATAACACAATGGGAAGAACTAGAGTTGCAAGCATTGATATTCAAACACATGCTGGGAGGAGCAGCAGTCCCTGAAGAGCTGCTTGTGTTGATTAAAAAGAGTCTGGTGGCGTCCTCTGCTTCTCCCTTGGCCTTGTACAATCTGAATCAGTATCCACCTCATTTTGAGGCTACAGGAGCTTGTGAGTGCCAACTACCTCCACAAAAATATTACTAGTAATTGTTTAGATTAGATTAGAATAGTATTTTGAAAATGAAAGGTTGGAAGCAGGGTACTGGGGAAAAGGGGGAATGGATCCAGAGCCAGGTAGGTGTAGGAGGACAGATGGGAAGAAATGGAGATGTTCAAGAGATGTGGTGGCCGGTCATAAGTACTGCGATCGCCATGTCCACCGTGGACGCAACCGTTCAAGAAAGCATGTGGAATTCCCTGCATCTGCATCTGCATCTGCATCTGCATCTGCCTCTGCCTCTGCCTCTGCCTCTTCTCTTCACGCCTTTCACCTTTATCCTCGGTATGCCTTTGCTCTTTTATTTAAACCTTTTCTTTCCCTTTCTTCCTTATATACCTCCATCAATTATTACTTCAATTTCTATATTTTTGTACAATTTAACTACTTATTTGATTTGGCTAAACTTTTAATTTTGGCTTCGAATTTGCTGTCACTTGACACTGGTACACTGTATGACATATCTGTTTGGGAATAAAAGATTAAAAACAGTGATTCTTAGCAAATGAAGATATCTTATATCTCACTCTGTCATAGCTAAGTCTTGTAGTTGGATACAATGAGATTTATTTGGGATGTACCAAGCATATAGTCCAGTGTGAATGGCATTTGCTCTTCATGTGTCACTATAGGCAAGTGAATTTGTGAATGCATTTATATGGTAAGTCATGATTTACAGAATTACAGACAGTAGTAGACTATTAGTACTATGCACATAATGACAAAACCCCATCTAGTTTTCCCGCATCGTTGTGCTGTCAATATCGTACATATATTTGTATACCACCTTGCTCTTTGCTTGTCATGTTGAGATTTGAAATTTTTCATGTTTACTTTTTAGATTGCTAGGCATTGAATTGTAGCTGTAATAACTTTAATTGGAGTATGTGTATGTGACTAAACTCAGAATCGTGTGCTTGTTTGATCACAAACAGAAAGTGGTAAGACTTAAGCAGTCCTTGGTCTCATCTAGTGTAGGAAAGAAAAGTTGTTTGTGTGTCTTCCTTTTGAAATGAAATTTTGATTCTGCGCAAGCAAGCTATGAGACAAGTGAGAAAATGTGCATTGCTTGTCTGACACCGTTGATTCCACAAAGTTTTCAGTTTTGCGTTTGTGCCTTGCTTCACCCTTTAAAGTTTAAATATCTGACTCTCACGTGGATGGGACACATGATTTTGTTAAAATATTCAGGTCATCAGAAGTGGAATCTGAAAAGAAATCAAGTGACAAGGTTTTGATGCATTTGTTTGATGACTGGCCAAGTTCAAGTAATGGGGAAGGCAATGATAATTCAAACTCAATGTCAAACAAAGGCAACTCCACATCTGACTTCTTGAGATTGTCAACAGGGAATGGGAATGAAGTTGGAGGGCCATTGGGTGAAGCACTAAGATCATCAACTCACTCCTTCTCCTCCTCCTCCTCCCCATCTCCCACCAGTGTTCTTCATCAGTTGCCTCCCCTTTCTGTTTCTGACACTACCAATCTTACTGCTTGACCTCATCTTTATCACCCTTCAACTCTTTTTCTTTTTATTTTTGGATTCCATAACACATCCTAATCCTACCACCTACTCCTAATCTACTGTTGTCACAAACAAACTTTGATAACTTTTTTGATTCTGTAATTCCCTCTTTCAGTTTACTTGCGCCATCTTAATGTTTGCACTCTTTCATTCCACTTATATGCCAAGTACAAATTAACATTTCTTTTTTTTTTCCCCTGCTTTTACTTTTGGGCTTTCAGTTATCTTGGGATAATTAAGATCAATGATTATGGTATTTGCATTAAGGAGGTTGAAGCCCTCTTATTGTGAGAGTATGTGACATACTCCCAGTGCAAGCTGCCAAGCAGTTGAACATATCTAATCAATTCGGTGAATGCTTAACTTATATATTCATCTTGAATGGAAGGATTTTGTCACCAATTTTAATGCATTTGCTAGTGGATGTGTTCAAATTATTTTCGACATTCGTCCTTCATCCTGTCTATGGGGGACATACTGAGTAACTGTACTGTTGTTTTCATCATTGAGGAAGTTTTTTCTTTTTCGATTATTCAAAGCCCGAAAGGGTAAAAGGTCTCGCAACAAAGGTGGCAGCAAACACTAAAACAGTAAAATAAACAAGGTTCATCCAAACAAGAACAACAAACAAAATAGCAATTATATTCCCGTTTACTATACGTCGCCCCCCAAATTACTAATGTCACTCACTTTTCGTTATAATTTTCCAGTAACGCCCTTCACCTCATAACCTTCATCTCCACCTTCTCTCTACTTTATTTCTCTAAAAAACGCTATCAACCAACGACGACAACGGACGCCACCACATCAACCTCTTCCCGGGAATTTTAATCGACGGAAATCTTGTAAGTTTAATGTGTTTACAATTGTTAATTTTGAATTTGAATTTTGAAAAAAAAAACGGACAAAACACATTTTTCCCGGAAATTACCGTTGCCGCATGTTTTGTGCGGCAAACGGTTGCTCGTTGCCGCACGCCGATCGCGACAATGGTGGCGGCCGTGCCGTGATTGGCGTGCGGCAACGTGCCGCCGTTTGCGGCACAAAACACGCGGCGCCGGCCACCGTTGGCCGGCAAATCTACGTGCCAGTTAGCCGCGGTTTGACGCGGCGGTGGCGTGGCCACCAGCAGTGTTTGGCCAATTTTTTGCAGTGGATCAACACAAACCGTGTTGGAGCAACACGATCCGTGTTGATCCAGTGCAAAAAAGATTGACATTCTGGACACCAACATGGGTCGTGTGACGCCAGACACGATCCGTGTTGGGTCATTTTTTCGTAATTAATTTTATTTTATTATTTTAATGTAATTATATATCATTTTAATTATATATATCAGTGTAAGTTTGTTAGTTTTTATTAATAAATATATATATATATATCTATAAGTTATTGTTAATAATACTAATAATTAATTATAGTATTGTAAAGATACTATTAGTAAATATTTATTATTTATATACTATTACTTAGGTTGTAGTAATGTTAAAATCATATTGGTTTGTTAAATTAAGGGAAATTTCAAATGGTAGGCATCAACTATTGCCTATTCCAAGTGGTAAACAACTTTTTAATATATTTCAAATGGTAGGCCTAATTAATAAACTATTCCATCCCGTAGGCATGACTCTAACCTGCCGTTAAGAATATTAAAAAAAAAGAAAATAAATAATGTTTTGAATTGCAACACACTCGACGCTCAGACTACAATTGGAAAACTGGAAATTCTGAACTGGACGCTCAATCTCCTCCCAGAAATTTGTCACTCAGGTGGTTGCTCGCCGGTTGTCATGGTTGTCTTCTTGCTCGCCGGCGACCGCCTTCTCCCAGGTATGAATATGTCGTCCAGGCGCCAAGTTACAAGTATTTTTATGTGAAATTTTTAGGGTTTGGATTTTAGGGTTTAACTGTCGAAAATTGGGTAAATATTTCAGCAATTGTTTGATGAATTGTAGATTCGTAGCTGTTTGGGTCTCTTGCAATTGTGTGATGCATAATAGTTCAAGAATGCTTCCAATTTTGGGTATAAATGTCGAAAAATTGCTATGAAAATTGGGGTTCGTTGTGTTCTATGATTAGGAAGACAACACAGTATCATATATAAGAATTGAAGCTGTAAAAGATGTAAAGTAGTAAGTTCCAGGTGCAGTGCACCCAGGCAGGCACTCCTCATCTTCCTAATTGCAGTCTGAGCGTCGAGTGTGCTGCAATTCAAAATATTTTTTTTCCTTTTTTTTAATATTCCTAACAGCAGGTTAGAGTTATGCCTACAGGATGGAATAGTTTGATAACTAGGCCTACCATTTGGAATATATTAAAAAGTTGTTTACCACTTAGAATAGGCAATAGTTGGTGCCTACCATTTGGAATTTCCCTTAAATTAATTATATCATTGTAAAGATTATGTTATTATTTAGGTTGTACTATTATTTTGGTTGTAGTAAATATTTATTATTTATATATTATTGTTTAGGCTGTTTAAAATTGGTTTGTTATTATGTTGATGTCATTGTTATTATTGGTACATTGTTATGAAGTTGATTATGTTATTAGTACTTTTTTTTAGCGTTAAATAGTAATTATATATAGGGTATGTTTTGATGTTTTTATATTGCATATGATCTAAAATGGTAGGCAAGGGTAAGGGTGGGGGGTTTCTGGAACAGTCGCATCAGCTTCCGTCTAGTTGGAGGGGAGGGGGTGATTATGGGAACCCCCACAGACGTAATGTGACTGCGTCAGCATGACGTGCCGGTCGAGGTAGTGGAGCGCGCGACCAGCCTGAGGACACAGGGAGTCAGACCACGCGAGACTTCTTCACCATCTCAACCAATATATGGATGAGTCGACCGACACGGAGACAACAGGGGACGATGGGACCGGGCCTGATGTGCATCAGATGATCCCTACTTCAGTTGCTCCTTCTCCTGGGCCAGCTTACAGGCCAACGGGTTTCATGCAGAATAATGCAGGTGTAGGACTCGGAAAAATTCTCGTTGGGGGTAATTGTTTTCGGATGCACTACTCTTGTGATCGGGAGCCGACTAAGGTTGCTTAATCCTTAAATAAGGATATTTTTTAATTTTCAAAATTCACCTTCGGGGTGATGAAACTTTATTTATTTATAAACCCGATTTTTATTATTTAAATTATCCGTAATTACACAAATTAATTTAACAATAATTTAATCCCAGTCCACTTAATAAATCCAGGCCCAAGAGAAAACAAGCGGGCCACTGGAATCTGCTAAAACCCGCCTAGGTTTTAGCGGATTCCAGGCTGGGCCACTAGTCTCCTCGGCCCAAAGAGAAATTGGGTTGAAAATGATAAAACCTGCCTAGGTTTTATCATTTTCCGGCCCATTTCTCTCGGGACCCTCCTTGGATAAATATTGGAAATGAATTAAATTATTTTCTTAAATTATTTTTGTGCAAGAAATCGAATACTTTAAATAATTAAACGAATTTGTAAAATGTTTAAAGAGTCGCCAGCCGATTTAAGGAAATCGACAAACCATAAAATAAGAAAAGAAAGACTCCGATTTACGAACCCGATTTCTAGATTCAGGGGTAAGGTTACGAATTCGAGAGTTATAAGAACTCTCGAATCCGCCTATTATAAAACAGACTCTACTAAAATCAACATTGAAAAGAAAGAGAGCGGGGAAAAGTTTGATGATTAATTTCGCGGAATTATTATTCGGATCATTGCAATATAAAAATGCGGTTTTTTTACTTTACAAAATATGTACAAGTAATGGAATTAAAGAAAGAATTACATGAGTAATAATAACAAAATGAACCAAAGAAATCAAACCTTGCTTAAGGTGATAGGAATGATGAACTTGATCCCTTAAGTTGCCCCCTTGACTTGAAACTTTGATGAAATAATGTAAGTGGTTTGGAAAAGTGGTATATGGATGGTTATAAGGTTGTGATGAATGTGATTATGAGGGGATTAGAGATGAATATGGATGATGAAAAGAAGTATAATATGGAGGTAATTTATGAGAGTGGTTTATGATAAAAGTTGATGAGATGGAAGTAGAATGTGGAGAATTTGAGAATAATGGTGAGAGTTTTTTGTGAGAATTGTTGATGAAAATGAAGGTGAAATGGAGGGGGTATTTATAGGTGAAGGGATGAAGATTTAGAGGGAAACCATGGGGGACATACCCCACAAATCAAGCCATCAGAGACTATAACCTAGGCGGGTTATAAGAAGTCAAGGGCAAAAGTCAACCACGTGGGGCTATGATCAGGGGATTACGCATGCATGCAGATTTTGGCGCCAACGCTTTTAAAACCTAGGTGGGTTATAAGAATTATCAGCACACGGATCGGTGACGTGGAGCAAAACAGCGTCGTGCGCTGCTCCGCTTAAAACCTAGGCGGGTTTTAAGCTCCCTGGGCCGGAGCGCGCATCTGGACCTGCTTCTGTGTGGGCCTGCTCACTTAAAATTAAAACCCCTCTGGGTTTTGACAATTTCATGCGAACTGTTTTGACTTCTTGGACTCGGGTTGCTGATCTTTTGGGCCCAATGACCCGTTTATCATTTGGCACACATGACTTGCATATTTTTGATGAGTTGGGATTATACTGGTACAAATTCCAGTGTCTACAGAGAGCCCCCACTTTGATCGAGTCCGAATAGGACGAAGATCAAAGTAGCCTGAGGATATGAATTTGGATTGCAAAGCCTGGGTTGTTGCTTGGAAGTTGAGTCCTGCATCGCGGTTGCGGGCGGCATGCGCCTCTTTTAGGGTGATCTCGAGCAAGAATGATGATCTACCTGACTGTTGATGAGTCGATGTTGATCTGGGGCGAGAATGACGTCTGACTTGTTATCGGACATGATGTCGATGGTTCGCAAAGTTTTCTAGTCTTTCCTAGTGTCGATTCCAGTCTTTCCCAGTGTCGCTTCCAGTCTTTCCTGGTGTCGCTTCCAGTCTTTCTCGATGTCGATTCCAGTGTTTCCCGGTGTCGGTGTTGATGATTGTTGGCATTTTCGATGCCGGAGGACTTGACCAGGTACGTTGCTGATGGCCTTGGGGGTCGAGACATCCTCGGGCACGATGCCGATGGCTCGGAGATTGAGACTTCACCAGGCACGATGCCGGTGGCTCAGGATTGGGACTGCATCGAAACTTTGCCGATTGATGTATGCAAGCTCACAAAGATCAGAGTATTGAACTCACAATACACCACACAGAAATAGACACACTGATGATGATTCCAAATAAAGCTAATTGAATGCAATTAGCTGGACTAGATGACAAATCGATGAAAAATGAAAAGGATAGACTTGTATTCACTCTGATACAGACACACCACAGAAGGAACACAAGGGCAAAGGACTTAGTTACCACAGCAGATACAGACACACCACCAATGAAGCAAGTAAGCTCTACACACACCACTAGGGTTTCCAACTCCTGGATACTGAAGTAGATTCAACTAAATGAGAGTTTGCTGACACTCACAAACGAGAGGCTCAACTAAGGCACTCAGAATGCTATTGAAAATATCACTGATTAGTTTTTCAAGCTACTGAGTACATCACTATATATAGCTAATCCTAATCAGTTTGATTAGAGGCACTTAATTAAAGTAACTTGCTAATCTCCCTGATAATCTAGTTGCTGAACTAAACCAAATACATTACATTATAGCTTAGACTAGCTAATACAATCCAAAAACAATTGAAAATGCAAAGGAAAGCAAAGCTGGCTTCTGATTGGACCAAAATCCCAAAGAGTGGCAATTCTGACCAATCGGGGCCTTTCCTAGCTGGGAGGGTAATTCTAAGTTACCTCAGTAACTTTCACGGGCTTTCCTAGTTACCTCAATAAGGATTACTACACAAACCCGAGACAAGGGACAAGGGAAAAAGCAGAAAAGAACGGGAAAGGAAACTGAGACTAAAAACAGGGCAACCCAGAATCAAAACTCATAATCAACCCATCATTCAAACGAAATCAACAATCAAACCAAAAACTTAGATTCAAACGAAATCAAACCAAGAACCGAATTCATTGAAATACCGAGAACATTACACTAGCAATTTGAAAACCACATCAACGCCAAACAGAACAAAACATCAAACTCAAAATCCCAAAATCGATTACAAAGGAAAGCGAAAATAGAAAATAGAGATTCAAAACAGAATAAAAAGCATAAAAACATGAATAACCTAAAATAAATTAAACCCTAACCCTAAATGGAGGCTATTGGGGCGTCACTCCCAGCATCAAGCATTGATATCTTAATTCAGCTCCCTTTCGTCCCTTTTTATACTCGAGTTCATCCCTCTCCCTTCAATCCGAGCCGTCGATTCTTCTCAAACTTGGACGATGTAGATGCGATTTGTTAGAGCAAAGATGATGACGATGGTGGTGGTGCAATTCTTCTGTTACTCTTCAACCAAATCTGCACAACGAGAGAGAGTGAGTGACTGAGAAATTCGCGAGAAAATGAGAAAGTGAAGAGAAGAAGAGATGAGATGAGATGAGATGAGAGAAAGTGAAAATGGAAGAGAAGAAGAGAGATGGAGATGGGAGATGGGCAATGGAGTTAGTCGGTTGGGGGCTGTTTGCGCAGAGAGGAAAAGAGAAGAAGGAGAAACTGACGGAGAAAGGGACGGAAAGGTGAAAGGAAAAGGGGGAAAATGGGTTAGAGAATTGGGGATTAGGGTTTAGTAGGAGGAAAAGTAATCGGCTGGGATGAAGGGGGAACGGGTCGGGTAAATGGATAGGGTTTTAGGGTTTGGTAGATGGGTTCTGGGTATTAGGGTCAGCTGGGTTAGGCGGGTTTCTGAGGACTGGGCTAGGTTTAGGTGGGTTTTGGGCCGTGGGAAAAGCTGGGCCGACTAGAGGAGGAAAGAAATGGAATTCTGGGCTGGGTTGGAAGGATTTAGAATAAGTTTCTATTTATTTTCAACATTTATATTATTGATTCATATTAAAAATAATAATAACAAAAATAATTAAATGCTATAAAATCTAATAAAAGAGTAAAAACATAATAAGACTACTAAAATAATTATTAAAGACAAGCAAAAACACCTTATAAAAGAGAAGAAATTCGGCTCAGAACGAGACCGAACAACACTCCAACACAAGGGTTTGCTCGCCTCGAGCAAACTAAAAACAAAGAAAAGGACTAGAAAAAGAAACTAAAAGAACCCTAACTCACTTTCGCAGGAATCACGGGTGCATTTAGTACATGCATCAAGCCCTTTAAACCACCCGGCAGCCCGGGTGGACGAGGTAGGTCTCGTGAGGGTTTATAGCAACTATACCCACAAAAGTTCAAGAAAAGAAGAGAGGGAAAGTGAGAAACAAAACACGTTTGAAAAGAAAGAAAAGAGAACTGCTTGTTTCAAGAATCAAGTTGTTTCAATCAAGAAAACGATATTAATCCTCCAAAAGGAACCGTTATGAGCATCTCACATACACCTAACTCAAACAACAACCAATCTTAGGAGTTTTCGATCCCTTACACCTCATGTAAAGTTAAATCCCACTTGCGTAAAAGTTTAGAAAGTTCTAACTGATTCCGATCGACCCCAAAGATTCACACCCGAGCTTAAAACAAGCGAACAACAGAAAATAAACAAGGAGTTTCCCTCCCCCGCATTTGGTCGCCCTTGGCTTGGTGAGGGCCGCAGGTGATGCAAGGGAAAACCCCTCACTTTATTAACACTTTAACATTTTTTCATCTTTTATTCCCAACATATTTTTTTTCTTTTTTTACTTTTTAATGGTCGGTATTAGCCTTATTTTCAGGAATTAGACGACCCAAAATTGGGTTTACCCTCCCAACACAGTCTTTTCCATTCTCCTCTCCGTCGCAAAGCGATATAGGAGGAGGTTTAAGGGGTATCAACGTCGTACCACTGATACCGGTCCCGTGTAGGTTGGCTAAGAGTATGGTGGTTGATGTCGTAAGCCGACACGCCCCACTTAATCAATTTATTTAACTTTGCTTCCTTTTTTCTTTCTTTTGCTTTTGCTTTTTCTCTCTCTTTTTTTTTTCTTTTTGGAAAACAAGCTCGAATATGAATCCCTAGAATCTCCCAGTTTCAACCAGAATATAAAAAGAAAGAAATAGAATCTCGCTTGACACTCAATGAAAGGAATCTAATTAAGGTAAGTCATGACAATCGCTCGAGATAGGGTCTAAAATGGTAAAACCGGTTTCTTTTAAAGAAGATTAAGAACGACTTCTCAACTTTGACCACAAAATCCAAGAAACTAAGCAAAAAACAAAACAAAACGGAAAACAAAAACTTTTAAGGTTTTTCACTCCTTTTTTTTCCTTTTTCACACAAACATTTTTCAAACTTTTAGACACAAACTAAGAAAAATGAAAACAAAAGACTCAAAAACTAGGTGGTCTACCCATGACAAATGGAAAAAAGCACCTCCACTCCAACACAAGACATCACAATGTCTCCATCATGAGAAGGGTGTCACAGGCAAGGTAGAAAACCAAGAAAAGCACACAAAAATAGCAACTAACAGACAAAAGTGGTTGCGACCCGAGCTCACACGGCTCCAACAACAAGATAAACCCAACATTCACACTCAAGGGGTTCGCCACCCAAAATGAAAACCAAGCATGCAACATGGATCAATGATATATTCACATAAAGAGAGTGGAAAGAGGTTACCTTGAAGTCTTCAATCAAGCGTATTCAATCCACGATCCAAGCTACATCACACCAAAGGTTAGAAATTAACAAGAAAAGCATACTATGTGTGATGGTTCACATGCAAGATCAAAAGGAAAAACAAACTATACAAGACACTAAGAGCTAAAGGATTAAGAACTAAAATATTTACAAAGCGACTCTCACTTTTGTTCTTTTCTTTTCTTGAACTCAAAACTCGGAATGCAAACTACCCACCCACTCCAACACAAAGAGGTTGCCGTGTCCTCAAATGGAAACAGAAGTAGGTAAGCAAGCACCCCAAAATAAAAGAAAAAGACACACACACAAAAAGAAAATAAAAGAAGGAAAGAAAACCGACTCACTAATTATACACAAAAGGTGAGGAAGGATATTACCTCGAAGGCATCTTATCAAGAAATTAACTCCTTCTCATCTCAAGATATTAAGCACCATGTCAGAACCATTCAACGCTCGGAGTAACAAGTCATGCATTCTCTCATGCATCTCAGAATGGTGTAAGTAAGAGCACACTCGCAATAGCACATCAACAAACATTAGTGCTCTTAACAGTTTATCAAATGCCTTCGAAAAGTCATAGAAATGATGAAATGCATGAATACACAAGAATTTCCTAGGCATAGTGTAAGAAGACATGACAAATGGATCCTCCCATTGACTCATAAATGGAGATTGGGTATACAAATCAACAGGAGTGAACAATACAACACAATCTTGAACATGTTCATGCAAATGTTTGGATGCCAACAATGGTTCAATCTCAATATCCATGCAATTTTCATCAAACACAAATTCCAAATCACAACTTTCAGCCACATAATATTCACAATCATCAATGGGTGATAAGGAAAAAGCAGGGTTAGACCACATCATAACACTCCCAACATCACAAACTAGCGCATCTCCATCTTCATCAATATCAGACTCACTAGAAGAACTATCAACATCAAAAGACAAAGGTGCATCATTCAAAGCAACATCAAAAGTGAAAGTGGAAGGCTTCGGGTCAATAACTCATTGTGAATGACTCATAAAGCATGTCATCATTAAAAGCATCATTGTCAACAACCAAGTTCAAACAATCATTGATCAATCCCCAACGAATTAAGCTCATCATCACAAGAATGCACATCAATGGACTCACATACAAGGGTAGCTAATGCCTCACTAATGCAATGATCCTCAATGAAAGTGAACAAATCAGTATCAAGCACACATTCAATCACAACAGATTCAATTTCACTCTCAACAAGATCATGCTCAATTATATCACAAGCATCATGGCATTCATCAATCTCAACTTTCTCTTCACATACATGCATGGACAATGGTGTGGACAATGGTTCATCATCAAGCATGTAGTCATCAAGTTCTTCATCATCACACACATAATCATCATGTTCCTCATGCTCACTAGGTGGGGCTAGAGCTAAGGAATTGCTAAGTAGTCCAAGGCATGGTCGGTCATAGTAGTCATCATCCTCATAATACACAGAAGAATCAACTTGCATTTCAGGACTCAAAGATTAATGACCTATTTCAACATTAGAATCAACCATTTGTGAAGAAAGAGTTTCTACACTATGATTCATCTCATGGAAAAGTTCACGCATGCGCTCAGTCATTCTCGCACATAATACTTCTGCTCCCGCACTTAAGGTAGCTTCCCTTTTAGCTTGGAAACAAGAAGCAAAACTATGGCATGGCGAATCACAAAAGAAGCACAATGGACGAGACTCAACATCAGCACATTGGGAAAGATCATAACAGTTATCCTCATAATCCCCACTATAAGATTGATCATCAACATACACGGGGTATTCACATGATTGTTCAATTTCGGTCTTGGAGGGTGGTGCATAAGGAGGTTGGAAGCTAGGACTAACACTTTTTTGTTCAAACTCATAGGAATCCCTAGACAACCATTCAAGTAACTCCCATGCTTTTTCTTCACCTAAACTCGAAAACCCGTAATAATCTAAGAGGTTTCGGGTCTCATAATTTACACCCTCACTAACAATTTCCAAAAGAGATAATGTATCATAAAAGACACCATATAATTCACATTGTGCACGATTATCAAGCAATCTAGCGAAATACCTCAAAAATATTTCATGCTCAAATTGGGGGAATCTAGGACTATCCATAACTCTTTTTTTCTATTGTTCTATTTTTTTCTCTTTTTTTCGATATTCAATTTTTTTTTGTGCTACATTTTTCTAGCATAATCGAGAAAGCAATAAACTATATACACACATACCAATAGCTAATCTACCAAATAACGCCATCCCCGGCAACGGCGCCATTGTTCGGTTGTAATTTTTGTGGGTTTTAAGTAAGGATTGTCGATCTCAGGGATGGGTGTTAGGCTTGATTGAGGTAATCGGTTCGTGTAAGGTTTTTTCTCAAGTACGGAAAGCGATAAATTATGTAAAGGAAAACAATAAAACTAACCTAGACATGGAATTAAGGAAAACAATAAAAACATGAAATAAAACATGAAAATAAGAAAGCAATTAAAAGCATGAAATCAAATAAAATAAGAAATTATACCTTCGATGAACTACTTCTTCACTAATCTTCAATCTACTTGGATTTCTCCCGAACAAACAAGAAATCGTGAATTGGATTACTAAGAATCCCCAAATCCCCAGTTGAGAGTGGAATTTGTTACCCTTAGCCCTCCTCCTCACTAAAAGTTGGATTGGATTTTTTTGGCTAATCTAATAAAACCTTAAGAAACTTTAAAACAGAAACCCTAACTTAACCCTAATAAAAACTAAGGAAACCCTAATCTGACCTAAACCCTAACAGACAGACCGACACAAGAAGCAAAAGAGGAAGAAAGGAAAAGAAGAAAAAGGGATGTAATCCCTACTGCACAAATCCGAGACAAGAGACAAGGGAAAAATCAGAAAAGAAAGGGAAAGGAAACTGAGACTAAAAACAGGGCAACCCAGAATCAAAACTCATAATCAACCCATCATTCAAACGAAATTAACAATCAAACCAAAAACTTAGATTCAAACGAAATCAAACCAAGAACCGAATTCATTGAAATACCGAGAACATTACACTAGCAATTTGAAAACCACATCAACGCCAAACAGAACAAAACATCAAACTCAAAATCCCAAAATCGATTACAAAGGAAAGCGAAAATAGAAAATAGAGATTCAAAACAGAATAAAAAGCATAAAAACATGAATAACCTAAAATAAATTAAACCCTAACCCTAAATGGAGGCTATTGGGGCGTCACTCCCAACATCAACCATTGATATCTTAATTCGGCTCCCTTTTGTCCCTTTTTATACTCGAGTTCATCCCTGTCCCTTCAATCCGAGCCGTTGATTCTTCTCAAACTTGGACGATGTAGAAGCGATTTGTTAGAGAAAAGATGATGACGATGGTGGTGGTGCACTTCTTCTGTTACTCTTCAACCAAATCTGCACAACGAGAAAGAGAGTGAGTGACTGAGAAATTCGCGAGAAAATGAGAAAGTGAAGAGAAGAAGAGATGAGATGAGATGAGAGAAAGTGAAAATGGAAGAGAAGAAGAGAGATGGAGATGGGAGATGGGAGATGGGAGATGGAGTTAGTCGGTTGGGGGCTGTTTGCGCAGAGAGGAAAAGAGAAGAAGGAGAAACTGAGGGAGAAAGGGACGGAAAGTTGAAAGGAAAAGGGGGAAAATGAGTTAGAGAATTAGGGATTAGGGTTTGGTAGGAGGAAAAGTAATCGGCTGGGATGAAGGGGGAACGGGTCGGGTAAATGGATAGGGTTTTAGGGTTTGGTAGATGGGTTCTGGGTATTAGGGTCAGCTGGGTTAGGCGGGTTTCTGAGGACTGGGCTAGGTTTAGGTGGGTTTTGGGCCGTGGGAAAAGCTGGGCCGACTAGAGGAGGAAAGAAATGGATTTCTGGGCTGGGTTGGAAGGATTTAGAATAGGTTTCTATTTATTTTCAATATTTATATTATTGATTCATATTAACAATAATAATAACAAAAATAATAAAATGCTATAAAATCTAATAAAAGAGTAAAAACATAATAAGACTACTAAAATAATTATTAAAGACAAGCAAAAATACCCTATAAAAGAGAAGAAATTTGGCTCGGAACGAGACCGAACACGGATTATGGGCTCAGGCCGTGAATTTGGGCTGTAGGTATCACAAAACCTAGGCGGGTTTTGGTGTCCTTCCTTGGGCTGTGTCCGCGCCTGGACCGCGTCTTCTGAGCCGCTCCTTTTGGGCCAAACAAAACCTAGGTGGGTTTTGTGTGTTTTTTCTTTCTTTTCCTTTTTTTTTGCCTCGTGAAGGGTATCAAGGTGGGACCCACTTCGTGTGTGGGTTGAATTGAGCCACGCCAACTTGTCTCTCTCTTGGGGAACAAAAGGATAACCTTTGAACTTCCGGCCAATGAAACGCATTTGGCATCTCGAGGCGGGTCCTAAAAACGAACGATCCACGTTCACCCGATCTTTCTATAAATTCAAAGCATCTCCTTCATTTTCTTCACATCCTCATCTCCTTCATCTCTCTAGCTCACTCCTTCTCTCTCTAGAAAAAAAGGTCTTGTTCTTTGAGGTAATCTCGGGTTTTAAAGATGCAACCCTGAAGTCATAGAAACCCACCTCCTCCTCATGCGGCGGCCTGGCCCCATGAGCGGTCTTCGCGACGCAACTTTGTTCCTGGCATGGAAGCGGCTCCCTCCGACCTCATTGTTCAATCCTGAAACCAGGCTTGGTTTTACCGTTCTCACGGCAAGGTAACCCTTAAACTTTCCTCTTGTACTTAGTTTAGCGTAAAAATGAGCAAGCATGAATTTATTTTTCATACCTTATCGATTTTTAACTATTTTAAGTATACATGTTAGGATGTTGAGTGATCCGTTTTATTTCTGCATTTTGACCGAAAAGCGCATTTGCAAATCGTATTGCAAAATGGACCGAGAATATTTTCAACAATCGGCCTATAAGAACCTCGATGCATTCTGGGCCCGTCTTTCCGAGTAGTAGCCCACTGGGTGAAATAAAACCTAGGTGGGTTTTATTTTTCAGTCTGCTGGGCCGACACGCTTTATGGGCCGGATATGTGGGTTTGGTGAAGTCAAAACCTAGGCGGGATTTGACTCGCGTTTATTTTTTTTAATTCTTTTTTGGGGCCGCTTCATGGGCCGTGACTTTGGGCTTGGCGAAGTCAAAACCTAGGCGGGTTTTGACTCAAATTTCCCCCCTTTTTCTTTTGTTGTTGGTCCGGTTCGGGTCGCGACATTTAGGCTTGTTGGTTTGTTTCATGGGCCGTGGGTGCGAGCCTAGTGTTTTTGTTGGATCCAGATCGGGTTCATGAAATTATGCTCCGAGCCCCCATTTTAAATGATGTGCTGGAATTCTGCCTTTAGGAGGACAATTTGAAAACTTCCAGCGTCCGAAAAGAGCCACTTAAGGCAGCGAAATCGATCCTGGGCAACTTTGTCCGAGATACTTTGACCGCGGCGGGCTTCATGCCTGTCTGGAAATGCTTGGAGGCTTGGAAGAAGAGGACGTTTCGTATCATAGGTCGGGCGATGGCCGAAAGGTTGTGGGATTCCACTAACTCGTTTCACTTGCCTGTGGGTGAGATGACGATTACGCCCAAAGATTTCGTCATGATTACCTGTCTTCCTTGGGGTGGGCAGGACGTGGTCTTCGATGTGGAAATCCCTCCAGTAGTTCTGAATTTGTTGGCTCCAGTGTCCGCGCATTTGGGACAATGGCAAGGTCTCCCCAACCTTGCCTATAAGCACTTTGAAATGACCATTCCCGATGCAAGTTTTCAAGACTTGCCTCTAGAGCAACGCCGCTTCATTTTCTTGGCGTACGTCATTTCTGCTACTCTCTTTGCCAACCATGGGGACAATATTTCCCTGACATGGCTTCGGAACCTCGTCAACTTCGATAATATCCGAAACCTGAACTGCGGTAAGGCGTCCTATGCCAACTTCATCCATTGGCTCCGTCGTGGCGTCCGTCTTTCGCAGGATGCGGATCCGGTTTACCTCCATGCGGCCCAGACTCGCTACCAGTATGGTCTTTCCTTGTGGAAGGTGCTTGAGTTATGTGCTCGAACCTTCTCTTTTCAATGGTGTTCATCCTTCCTTCCTTGTTTAACATCATGTTCATGCAGTCGTGGGCGTATGAGTACATCTTGGCCCTAGGCATTTGTTCAAAGAAGAATAAGACGGTACCAACTGCTGAACGCTGGACCACCGAGGGCATTCATGATAAGAAGTATAAATCAGGGTGCCTTGACCTCATTCGCAACATCCTGGAGAACCTGCAACCGGAATCTCTCTATTCCGAACATTTTCCTCACGTTTTCCTTTACATGCCATACTTGATTGCACCCTTCCTTTTGCAGGATCAAGTGAACTGGCGTCGTTGGGCCGATTTTGACGTTAGAGGGTTACCACAACCTCTGGATCTGGTGGAGCACGACAGCCATCTTTGCCTCCAGGTTGAGGGGCCTTACGGTTATGTGTGGTACTTGGGAGAGAGAGTCTCGAGGCAAATTTTGGGAGGTTACCCTGGTCTCATTCCTCTGGATCCTCCAGCACATATGTTTGAGTTATGGCGGGTCGACCCAGACGTTTTGGGAGATCTGGTTCGAGGTCAAGAATTTGACAACTTCGTACATAACGTTCCTCAGCAGTAATTCGATGAAGAGTTCTGGCGTTATCTTAGCCGTTTGGCCCCTCGATTGGTGTGTATCTTCCTCCTTTGTCCTTTATTATGCTTTGGCTAACTTGTGACAGAAAGTCAACAGCTGAGGCCCTATGCTAAGGTTGCCGAAGTGTAGATTCCACAAGAGAGGCGGACGATCGGTGGCTTCTTGGATGTGGAGAACAACAGCGAGTGCTCTGCGCTTCAAGTGTTTGATCCCAAACCGGTAATTCTTCATTTTACGTTGCTTCCTTTTTTGCCATATGCTACTTATGAATGACCCCTGTCTTGTTATTTTCCAGCCGAGATGGGCTTTTCTCCGATAACTAACCAAGGAGTGGAGCACCATGAAGAAGTTTATTGATTGGGGATTCACCGGTTCAGGTAGATATCAAGGTAATGCTGCCGGAAGAGCTGATATGGAGGCTGATGCGTAGTCTGTTCCCAGAGAACCACCTCGACGTACTAGTGCAGATGTTCCTCGTATTGAGCCCGCACGCCACTCTTCAGTTGGGGAATATTCTTCTCGCGGTCGATCTCGGGAGGAATTTGGTGGGTCTTCTCGTCCTCCTATATTAGTTGTGCCAGAGGACCGCGCGTCTAGGCCTGCTTCTGTGTGGGCCTGCTCACTTAAAATTAAAAGCCCTCTGGGTTTTGACAATTTCATGCGGCCTGTTTTGACTTCTTGGACTCGAGTTGCTGATCTTTTAGGCCCAATGACCCGTTTATCATTTGGCCCACATGACTTGCATATTTTTGATGAGTCGGGATTATACCGGTACAAATTCCGGTGTCTACAGCAGGGAATATGCTCATGTATATGATAAGATATTTTAAGAAACTTCCTTGAATAATTGCTGCAATTTTTTCTTCTTTCAATCAAAATAATGTGCTATGTTTGGAGGGCCTTGGAGGAGGATCTTTAGGGCTGCAACTATTTGTTCAACCTCCCCCTTTTTGTTTGAAAGACGAAAATTGCATATATGGCATATATAGTGTATATCTACATAGCAAACAGTCATAGAAATTATGGAGGTAACACTTAGCATAGTTGCAGAGATAAGTAACATATGAGAGTAGCAAAAGATAGTAGCACGATTACAGGCCATGAGTCAACTTCTCCCCCTTTTTGTCTTTCGAACAAAAGGCAACAGGAGATCACAGAGTATTACAAAATGTTTGGCCAAAAAGTTTGTTTAAAAAAAGCGAAAGAAAAGATCTAGATTTGGGAGGTAGGGTCATCCTGGGAAACATGTTCAATGATAGCAGCAGTCGGAGGAGAGTGAGGTTTGATGAGGCCTTCAGCTTGATGGACGAGGTCTTTGAGAGTCGAGCATACACTGGTGCTGACCAGGAGATTTGCTTTAAGAGAGGCATGAAGGTCCTGCATGTTCTTGAGTTCCTCCTGGAGAGTTTTGACACAAAGAGAGAGCTGGTCTATCTGGTCCTGCAGAGGTTGGGAGGCGTCCTTGGATAATGGAGCTGAGGAAGAGCCATGGATGATCTTGAGGTCGTCTGAATGCATCCAGTAACCAGACGAATGAGGTTTATAACCTAGCGTCTCCAACATAGCACAGTTGATTGTGGGTACAGAGATGGGAATCCGATCGTCGAAAGGCAGAGGAATATGAAAGGCTTTGAACAATTGATGAAGGACATTACCGTAAGGAAGTGGACTGGTATTGCTAGAGGCTCGAATAATGTGCTAGAGAATGACTTCACCAAGGTCGGGATGACAGTCATTTAGAATGTTTAGAAGGAAAGTAGCATAGGGCTTATAACTGTTTCTTTAGAAGATCCTCTAGGTAAAATTGTGCGGACAGTGATATAATAGAGACGGCGTGCTTCAGATTGCAGGTTTGTGTACTGGGGGTACTTAGTGGTGGAGGGGTTTCCAAACTTGGTCAGGAGCTCTTGTTTGGCTTCAGAGACATTTGTGAGGGCTGGTTTGGAGGGGTCAGGAGTGAGGTTGAAGACTCGCTCAATGGTAAGAGGGTTAAGGTGAATGTCTCGACCCATAATAGTGGATTTGTAAGAAGGCTTGGCAGAGTTAATGTGATGTCCTCTAGATTGGCATAAAATTGGTACACTAGGTTAGGGTAACATAAGTCCTCTCCTTGGAAGAAGAGATGGCAACCCATATAAGAGAGATTGGTGAGAAAGGAAAAGTTTGTACCTCGAAGGTCGTCGAGATCAACCCTTTCAGAGTGGAGAAGAGGATGAGTTTTGAACTGGTCAAGGCGTTTCCAGAGCAGCTCCTTAGAGGAGGCTGAGATGGTGGTGGGTCGAGGAATGAGAGCGAGATCATCAGTGGATGAGTTGTTAGAGGTGGTATCTGGGACAGAAGAAGGCTTACATGAGCGGAGGCGTTTGGCCACACTCAAAGTGTCAGCAGGACGAGAAGCACGTTTTGTCATGGTTGGAAGAGAGAGAGAGAAGTAAGACAAGAGAGAAGGAACCAGTGGAGAATCAGGGAGAAAGAGATGTGGAGTGAGGAGTGGTGGGTGTGAAAGGTTGGAGTAAAAGGGAGAATAAATAGTGGTGGTGAGAGGAAAAAGTAATTATGCTTTTGATGGAGGGTTAGAGACGGTAACTGGGAATGGGTGAATGAAGAAACGAAAGAGTGGACGAATAGTGACTGAAGTTAGGCGTGAAGGATTGATGGGACGATTAATTAAGGAAGGGGAGTAAGTATGGAAGGTGGGGGAAGAACCTTGGGAAGGTAAATATTTGAAAAGAAATTTTGAAAACCGATTTGAAATCTCAGAAAAAGTAACAAAATAAAATAAAATATAACAGAAAAGAACGAGGAGGAAAAAAATCACAAAAAAATAACAACGACTGAGATACATATGGAAGATGTAGTCAGTTCATTGTGAAGGCCAATTTTGGTGTAGGTAAAAAAAGATGAATGTCCTTATGATGACATTAGTCGATCATGAAACAGTTAAGGGGACATACCTGACATTATGAGGTCTTTAGAATGTTTCTTCCCCTTAGATTATGCTGGGGAGTGGAAGGATGTCCTCAGAAGGAACAATCTCCCCCTCAATAGATGCCATGATTGTTAAGGATCGAGTTGAAGCATACCGAGTTCTTGGCGAATGAAAGTAAACTGATCCTCTAGCAGTGGCTTGGTGAAGACATCCGCTAAGTGTCGCTGAGTTAGGACAAATTCCAAGCTTATATGACCTTTTTCAACATGATCACGGATGAAGTGATGACGTATTTCAATATGTTTTGTCCGTGAATGCTGGATAGGATTTTTTGTGATTTGAATGGCACTCATGTTGTAACATTTGATGGACATATTCTCAAGGTGTAGGCTGAGGTCCTCCATTTGGTATGTGATCCATAGGATCTGGGCACAACATGAGCCGGCTGTCAAATATTCTGCCTCAGCACTGGAGAGTGCAATTGAGGTTTATTTCTTGGATTGCCATGAGACAAGGGAGGCTCCAAGCATTTGACATCCTCCTGTGGTGCTTTTTCTATCAACTTTGTATCCGGCAAAGTCCACATCAGTGTAACCACAGAGATTGAGGTCTGGTTGTCGAGGGTACCAAAGGCCTAAACTTTTGGTTCTTGTAAGATAACGCAAAATCCTCTTGACAATAGAGAGGTGGGATTCTTTTGGGGCGCTTTGGAAGCGCGCACATAAGCAGACACCAAACATAATATCAAGACGGCTTGCGGTAAGATAGAGAAGAGAGCCTATCATGCCTTTTATAGTTTTTCAGAGACAGGTTTACCTTTGAGGTCTGAATCAAGCTTTGGAGTGGAGGACATTGGAGTTGATGAGTGCTTGAGGTGTTCAAGCTGATACTTTTTGAGGAGCTCCGAGATATACTTGCTTTGATTCAGGAAGATGCCTTCATGAGATTGTTTGATTTGTAGGTCGAGGAAGAATGTTAGTTCTCCTACAAGACTCATCTCGAATTCAACACTCATGAGGTGAGAGAATTCATCAACAAAGGATGAGTGTGAGGCACCAAAAATGATGTCATCAACGTAGATTTGTGTGACGATGAATTCACCATTCTTTTCCTTGATGAAGAGTGTCTTGTCAATCTTACCTCTAGTGAATTCATTTTGAAGGAGAAACTTGTCGAGGCATTCATACCAGGCTCTTGGAGCTTGTTTCAACCCATAGAGGGCCTTATATAGACGAAATACATGATCATTGAATGTGATGTCCTCGAAACCTGGTGGTTGTTTAACATAGAATTTTCATCAGCCAAGATTTGGTGCGGCTTAATGTTCTTGACGAAGGCAAAAGCAAGGAGGATCCTGATGGCCTCTATACGAGCAACGGGAGAAAAGGTCTCATCATAATCCATCCCTTTTTCTTGATTGTACACTTTGGCGACCAACCTGGCTTGATTTCTGGTGATTGCTCCATTTTCATCCAGTTTGTTGCGAAAAACCCATTTGACATCGATGACTAGATGATGATGAGGTCTGGGAACTAGAGACTAGACGATGCTTCTTTTGAACTGATTTGACTCCTCTTGCATGACGTTGATCCAGCTGGGATCCAATAAGGCCTCATTGTGGTGCTTTGGCTCAATCTACGAGACAAAGGCTTTAAAAGCACAACAATTTCTTAAGGAGGACCTTGTGCGTATACCTGAGGTAATATCTGTGAGGAGATTATCAACTGGATGAACAACATTGAACTTATAGGTAATTTCAGGTTCTGAGGGAGCCTGAGATGGAGATACTTGAGGTGAGGACTATGATGTGGAAGCCTGAGGAGATGTTGTGGCCTGAGGTGAAGATGCAGCCTCAGGGTTGAGAGAAGGAGGTGGTGAGGCTTGTGGGATATTTTGAGAGAGAGACACAGGAGAGAGCTTTGGAGGAGGCTCATCATCAGTATTACTGACTGGAGTACACTTCTTGGTTTGTCCCACAGAGGCAGCCTCATAAAAAACGACATGGATACTTTCCTCTACAGACCTTGAGGTTTTGAAGTATATTGTGTAGGCCTTGCTTATAGATGAGTATCCAACAAAACTTCCTTCTTCACTTCGAGCATCAAACTTGCTGGTTGGCCTATTTCCATTGATGTCAACAAAGCATTTGCAACCGAGGACCTTAAGGTGACAGATGTTTGGTGCCTTCCCTTCAAATAACTCATAAGGGGTCTTTTTTAGAATGGATCGGATAGTACACCGATTCAGAATATAGTTTGCTGCATTGATGATCTCTGCCCAAAGGAATTTTGGGAGATTGTTAGCACATATAATTGTTCTTGTCATGTCCTCCAGGGTGCGATTCTTTCTTTCAACAACTCCATTTTGTTGAGGGGTTCTTGGTGCGGAGAAATTATGAGTTATCCCCATTTCTCCACTGAATGCTCCAAACATATCTTTGTTGTCGCACTCCCAACTATGATCTGTCCTTATAGCTTTGACAAAGCTTCCTGTGAGGACCTTGAGTTGTTTGTAGAGCTTCGAGAAGTGCTCAAAGGCTTCTGTTTTGTTTTTCAAAAAGAACACCCAGGTAAATCTTGAAAAATCATATATTATAACAAGAATATAGGAACTAACTCCAAGACTTTTGTAGGGGATGGGACCACAGAGGTCCATGTGTAGGAGGTCAAGACATTTTGAGGTTGTCACAGACTTGAGAGGTTTGAAGGAAGATCTTGTCTGTTTACCCTTAGCACATGATCACTAACCCGATCTTTCTCATAGTTATGAGGCGGGAGACCTCGGACTAGGTCTGACTTATGCAACTTTTATAATGCTTTCATGCTAACATGACCTAGGCGGCGGTGCCAAAGCCATGTTTCCTCAATTTCTACCTTAAGGCATGAGAGGTCCTCTGAAGACTCACTTAGATCTATAACATAGACATTATTCATGCGATGACCATGCAAGATGATTTGATGGGACTCTGAAGACACTACACATGCATTTTTATCAAAACTGACTTTATTACCTTTATCACAAAACTGAAAAATACTAAGCAAATTATACTCTAGACCCTCTATAAGATATACATCATTTAGAGAATTGTTGAGGTCCTTACCGACCTTCCCAATGCCGAAGATCTTGCCTTAGGTTTTGTCTCCAAATGTAACCTTCCCTGTTTTGTTGGTCTTCAGAAGTAATGTCTCCTTCCATTCCATGGTCTTCGTGCATCATACCATCAGTCCATACAAAACTGGGGGCTTGCAAATCTCCAAGGTGCCCTCTAAAGCAATCAAGAGTCTACATCAAATCAGGGGCTTGTTGTACATCATCATAGATTTGCAAGCAATCATCTACATGGCCATTTAAGAAGCACATCCTTCAGGCCTAACGCCTCCGCCATTATTCCCTGTCCCACGGACCGAATGTGCCTCATCCCGAATTTTCCGTAAACTTCCCACAAGTGGCCTTGATCATTAGGAACATTGTCTTAGGAAAGCATTGTCTAAAAAAAAGGGAGTCATTCTCTCAAGAAGTCATTGTCCTAAAAAATCATTGTCCTAGAAAAGTATTGTCATAGAAATGCATTGTCCTAGAAAAACATTGTCTAAATAAAGAGTCGGAGGGTTACCTGCATATAGAGTTGGACATATAGAAGCATAAAGCATCATGTGTCTATCCCCTCTAAGAATAACAGGTTTGCATTGCATCCATAAGTCGTGTCAAAGTCATAGACTCAGTTGCCATGCATAAAGTCGATTGTTGTGCATGTATGCATAATTGCATGAATTCTTGTGTCAAACAAAAAAATGCATTGTTTGTAGGAGTCTAGTAGACTAGTCGCAAACATACCTGCACATCAGAAAAATAAAAAAACAGAAAAAAGGAGAGAGAAGCAAAAAAGTGCAAAATCTGGAGCGTGACACGGTAGGAGATATTGTTTACCTAGCTTGAGTTGTAGTTGTTGAGGAGAGGAGAGAAATCCACAATCAATAGAATAAGGGGAGGAAGAGGAACATCTCAATCACCCATGCTTCAACTTCTCAACAATAGCCTTGAACTTGAATAATAACAAGAATAATAACCAAAATCAACCAATATCAATAACCTTGAACACCAATTGAGATTGGATATGACCTTGGGTAAAGGTAGTCCACCACCAAAGCCTAACACTCCACCATGACCATCATAAAGGAAACATCCACCAAATGATCAATAAAGGAATGACTAGAAACACCACCAAAAGATTGGATAAAGTAATCTAGATTTTGGGTGAAAACATAGGGAAACCCTAACCAATGCAATAGCATGTTCATAATCATCAAAAGTTGCTTGAAAATGAGTGCTAAACATAGTATTTATACTAAATAGAAATTAGGTTAAAAATAGAACAAAATTAGCGAAACAGCACGCGCGTCGCAGGGGAGTGTCGCGGGCGAGTCGCTGAGCGCCATGGCGTGATGACCATCGTCCGCCACCATCCGTCATTGTCATGAAGACCGGGTCGCGACGCGTCGTGGGCACGACGTCCATCTGTCACGGGCGTGACAGGCCATGACTCGCGAGTGATCTTGTGCTGCTCTACTTCCTGGCTGGACCAAAACGGAGGTCGCGGGCGCGACATTTTTTTGTGGCGGGTGCGACGCCCTGGGTAGCATGTCGACTCGGTCGAGCCATGCTGCTGTTTGCCTGCTCTAGTCCCTCTGGGACTTCCATGTTTTTAGGATCAATCTCGAGCCCCGATTCTTCTATGTTTCTTGTCCCGAGATGGCCTTGTACAACCCCGAGGCCGACAAGGTTGGTGTGGAAAATCCTAAGCCTCTCCAATTCCCAACGCCGGACGAATCGCCGTAACCGCGACGACTCGATGCTCATCAACCCACCCCTTGAAAAGGTCTAACAGTTCTTGAACATGCTCAGATGAGCGGGTTTAGTATGAATATGTTGGGTCGGGATTTCTTCCTTTGTGCGATCATCCACGAGCCCAGTTTTGGTAGCTCGGGCCTGAGCCCGACATGGTGCGTACTCCCCCTCTTGAAGAAGAGTTGCCCTCAACTCTTGGGGGTTAAAACCAAAGCTCTCTTCATCGATCGGCTCCACAGAATTTCGAGCATTTCAATCACCACAAATTACCGCGCTAAACATTCCACAAATTTCAAATCCCACAATGTACCCATCGTCCAAATGCAAGAAAGTGGAAGGAGGCTTGTTTTGTGGAGGTGAGGGGTTAAGGGGAGGAAGAGGAAATTTACATGGAGCTTGGGAACTCTCAACCTTACTAGGCTCGCTACAAGGCAAAGACAAAGCAAGAGGTAGCTCGTCCCTGCCAAGAGCACACTCATCCCGTGTTTCGCTTATCATGAGAAGGTTCTTCAACTCACTACCCATCCCGACTTTTGAAGTTTCGGTTTCTTGGGGAGAAATGGGAAGTAGTTTGACCTTCTTGCCTTTATTGGTGAATGTGTAAGTGTTGTTCAACCCATTGTGCACCGTTTTCTTGTCGTATTGCTATTGACGACCCAATAAAATGTGACAAGTGCAAATTGGGACAACATCACAAACAAGGGAATCATCGTAGTTAGATCCGAAAGAAAAATTTATGAAGACTTGCTTAGTTACCTTGATGTCATGGTGATCGTTGAGCCAATGTAGTGAATAGGGTCGAGGGTGCGGTAATAGAGGCAAGCCAAGCTTCTCGACCATAGTGGTTGATGCGACGTTCATGCAACTCCCTCCATCGATGATAAGAGTACACACCTTTTCACCCACGAAGCACCGCATTTGAAACAACATTTACCTTTGGGCCTCGTCAAGGGGAGTCTCATGGGTATGTAAAGCTCTCCTCAAAACACATGCGTCTCTACGTATAGGGTATATGGGGGCGGCATTCTCCTCATCACTAGTAACCGCATCTTCAACCAACACTTTGGGTTCTTCTTGAGCCTTTCGAAGCTCATCGTCGATGTCATGGACCTCTTGCAGTGTCAGTCCGACGGTTTGGACAATCGGCTTGAAAATGGCCATAACCATGACACTTAAAACACTTTCGGCCTTCCGTCCGTCGAGGAGGTTCCGTTGGAGTCTCCGAAGCAAGTCTCTTTCCTTTGTCAATTCTTGGGGACGGTGTGGACTTGGGTGTCTCGCTAGACTTCAGAGTGCTTGAATCCGGAGGGGGTCTACTAGAAGGTGAGTAGACGGGTCTAGACAAGGGCTTGGTGACGGACCTCTCCATTCTTCTTCGCTCAACTCGGAGAGCCAAACTGCACAATTCATCCATGGAATAGTAGGGTTGAACTTCAACTTTCTTGGCAATCGAGGAATCCAATCCATTTAAGAAACGCATCATGATTTTCTCTTCCGGCTCTTAAAGGCCACTTTTAATGAGGAGCTAGTCGAACTCCGAAATGTATTCACTGAAGGATCGCTTGCCATGGATGATAGCATACATTTTCCTTAAGACGTCCTGCCGGTAGGTGTTTGGCAAGAAGCGGCGATTCATCACTTGCTTGAGCCGTGTCCAAGTAGAAATCCTTGCCTTTCCTTCCAAACCCGTTGTACCTTCATATTCTCAAACCAAAGCGAAACGGCCTGGGTGAGTTTCAAGCTTGCGATCTTATAAGCCTTCTCGTCGTCAAACTCCTTGGTCTTGAAGATCCTATCCATTAATTGGACCTATTCGATGTAGTCATCCGGATCATTGGACCCATTGAAGTCGGGGATATCAATCTTGATGTCTTGGAAATCGTCACGAGGAGGCCGATAATGCACTTCCCGATGAATTCGACGTCGAGGTGAGCCCCTAGCATCGTCACTCGATTCAAAGTTAGAAGGAGGACGGATAGGGCTTGGCGCACGCCTCGGATGTTCGAAATGAGGTTGACCCTGGCGTTGTACCGTTAGATTGTTCACTTGTGCCGCAATTTCCTAAAAAGTCCGCTCGATATTGGCGTTATGGTTCTCAAGGGAGGGTGAATCGTTCGTCCATCGTGGCGAGTCGGTCCCCAATACCTTGGACTTGAGGACTCCTCTCGATCAGAACTATGGTGACCATCCATATCGAGGGAAGGGTATGGGACGGTATGTGTTTGGGATATTTTGTGGAGTTTGGGGTTTTTTTTGTGGTTGGCTTGTGTTTGGCTAAGGGTTCTTTGTGTTTTTCTCACTTGGGCATTTTATCGAACACCTTGCGGGCACAAATTTCCCAACTCTTCTTCAAGCTCCAATATGCATCAAAATCAACAAACACAATAGCAATAACAATTTCTCCAACACACTTGGAGGCACAAGGGATGGGGAACACAAATATTTCAATCAAAATACCAAAATCCAACAATAGAGAACAAACTAGCAAGAACAATGGAAAAAACTCAAGCTAGATGAAAAAACCTTGGGCTCTGATACCAAGTGGAGCGTGACGCGGTGGGAGATATTGTTTACCTAGCTTGAGTTGTAGTTAGATGAAGTCGGGGCATTACAATTGAGATGTTTAGCAAGCATATGGTAGATTGTTTCTTATGTTAGAGTATTCAGAGATCCATTATAGCATACATTTTCAAATACATGAGAGAAGTGCTTCCATATTCCCTAAAGTAAGGTTTGCTATCAATCTTCCTAGTTTAATACTCATACATGTGCTCTCTTGGTACCTTTGGTGATGGAGGGGTGATTGGTTTGATCTTGATAGTGTAATTCTTGCGAAATCTTTTGAAAGCTTCCCTTTTCCTTGTGTTAAACTATTTGCATCATTTTCGGGCTATTCTTAGTCAGATTTAGTTGCTAGAGAGTTCTACTAATGCTTATCGGATGAGGTGTGTAAATACATATTTCTTTTTCACCTTAAGTCTTTTTATTTCTTTGAGTCTTGTACTTGCTTAGGGATAAGCAATGAGTTAGCATAGAGGGCTTTGATAAGTGCATTTTTCACCTAATTTTAGGGAGTGTTGAAAATGGGTTAGGGATGATGTTGATTAAAAATGTTGATTTATATCCGATGAGGTTTGTAAATAAAAATGTTAATTAAAAATTGTTGTTTTTCATGCAAATTTGTAAGGTTTGAGGATAAAACACCAACATTCCGTTAATTTTTTTACGAAAGCAAGTGCACCAAGGACCTCCTCCAAGGACAACCGGACCGCCATAAAAATTTCATATTTTTTGGAGCAAGAAAACTAGGACAGCACGTATTCCAAGCTACCTGTGGGCCCCCCTCCGGTTCATGGTGAGAGCCTGAAATGTCCTAAATGTGCGATTTTTGCCAATTTGGCAAGGGGGAGGAAAATTGCATTTTTTTTTGGGGTTTATATGACTCGAAAAAGGGCAGTGCTTTGGCATTTTCATCCCCTAACCTCCCATACACCATCTACCTCTCCTCCATATGAAAACTAGAGAGAAAAAGGCGAAGATCGAAGAGGAAATTTGACGTGTTTGTGAAGGAAATTCCACTAGAACCGAAAGACTCAATGAAACTTTTTTCAAAGATTGATCCACCCTTTTCATCTTCTCTTTGTTTTGAGGTTTGAATATCATGTTTAGAATATTTGTCATATTTTCGATTATTAGAGTGAGTAGATTTTAGTTTTTTAGAGATTTGCAAACCGAAACAATGGTGTTTGATTATAATTTTCATAGTTTGTGCTTTAACTCTTAGTTTGAATTAATAGAAAGTTGTGTTCTTCATGTTTATAAGTATTTTTAAGGCTTTGAATACTTGTAATTTGAGATTAATATGAGAAGTATTGAAAGGTGAATTAGAATAATCCGACTACTGACTTTTTTACCTAGTTTTACGAAATTTGAGAAAAGACTAGTAAATTTGGGAATCACTTTGATAATCGGATTATTTGAGACCTTCAACTATGATTAGCTTGAAAGGCATACGAAAGTTGTTTGTTGGGTCAATTAGAGTAATTCTATTAAGCATTGAAAAAGTGGTAGAATTCTTGTGATTATGGATTCTTGATTCGACTGGAAGAATAATTGCACAAACTAAGTTCTAATAATCAAATTTGTTGCTAGGGAAGTGTAGCCCTATATGTTTTTTCCCATTGATTTAATCCTAGATTTATTTTCATTTTTTATTAGTCTTCATTAGTTACTAAAAGCAAACAAAATCCAAAACCCGATTCACTTAGCAATCAAGTAGAGGCTAGTTCACTGCGTTGCTAGATTGAGTCCCTGTGAGATCGACCTTGACGTGCTACAATATACCTTGCGCTTGAGGCCCTGTCAGGCTTCCTTGTAGTTAGACGAGCAACAACTCAACACTTTACCTATAAATTCTATATAGGTGAGGCACACCGAGACAAAAATATGTCGTATCTCATCTTATCCCAAACTTAGTAATCTATGAACTTAGAGCCTTGGTTAGGGTTAACCCCTCATTTTATGCTATGTGCTTGTTGTACACCCTTTGTAAAAATAAAAAATAATGAGTAAGCCCAATTAGTGTCGTATATTACATTAACCCGCATAGAATCGCGTAATGACCCAAAGAAATGAGCCCAGAACAATGACAAGTTCGTCTGGCTTTCCTGTTCTGTAGGCCCATTTCTAACCCAGCAGGCCTCATTAAGCAACCCATGCAAAAGCCACGAGAAAGACGACGTTTCGCCATTTCTAGCCCGTTGATCTTTGCTGGATTACCCAATCATGTTTACTAGGTCTGGGTCCTATGTGTTGATTATGTCCGGTCCATTATGATATCCTCGTGTTTGAATTCCCATTACATCTTTTACTCGGATCTAAGCCTATGCCTGCTGTGATTCGATCCAAGTAAAGATCCGATGGTTGTTCGTGTTGTACATCATCATGTTAGGTCCACATAGAGTTAGGTGATGCACTCCAAAAAAGTGAGTGAGACATCCTTGTGTCAAGATAAAGGTGTCGAGTCCGTCAGGATTCCATATAGGTCTCTTAAGACATGCACGCATGGGGTAGACATTGTCAAAGTCGATTATTGAGTCACATAACCGATTTCCATACATGCAAGATAGGAGATCGCTCCCACGTCCGCATCAGAGATCCGCGCACTGGTGGACTAGTTCCAAATCCAAATGATAACTCGTCCGCCACACAATCTAGAACTCGATATCATATCTTGGCCGAGGAACTATTCTAGGAGATCCATGTCCAAGGCGCTGAAACTAACATCTTTATGTAGTTGGAGGACCTTTATACTAGGATATAGGGTTTGGTCTTTACAAACTCTCTTGAACAATAACAGAAGATCGGGAAAAGGTTCCATGAGCAACAACAAGTGATGGATGGTATGCTACAGGCCATCACAAAGATCAATGAGAAGTTAGGCATAAACCCGAAGGAGATGATGATGTTGCCAACCGTCGGAGATGAGTACGAAGGTTTAGAATCACTCAAAGGGAAGTCCAAAACTGCTTCGGAGACTCCCAAAGTGCAGAAGATTCGATTGTAAAGGCCTTGGAGCAAAAGCTAGAAAGTCTTACCAAGATAATGAGCACTGTTCCAGCATTTTCTCACAAATATATTGATGTACCCCTACCTATACATCCAATAGTGAAGGTAGTTTACAAAGTAGAAGTTCCCAACATCAAGTTCAAGCCATCTGAGAATCCTACTCATCATATTGAGGAGTTCATGTGACTTGCTCCTCTTAACAGGATTGATGTTGATTCGTACTCTACAATCTCCCCGTCCACTCTAGATGGAGAGACTAAAGTATGGTATCATGCCTTGTCACCTCAAATCAAGGCTAATTGGAACGAGTTGTAGAAGGCCTTCATCAACCATTACAACCGTATCCAAAAGAAGCAAGACACTATGGATGACTTGACTGCAATGAAGCAAAGAGATGATGAACCTTGAGAAGATTACTTTGAAAGGTGGCACACCACTCACATCAATGAGACTATACCTCTACGCATACAGTTATCCACCTACAAATAGAGCCTCCAGGTGGCTCGGCACTTGGGATATAATGTGATCAAGGACTTCGACTACTTGAAGGACCTTTGCGTCCAACTCGAGACCATGAACAATGAGAAGGCTACCGCCCAAGGATGGAAGAATTTCAATTCAAATAGGAGGGCTACTGGTTCACCTAGCCATCCTTTTAAGAGCGATAAAACTAATGTAATTTAGTCAGGAATCCAGCCAAAGTATGGCCATTACAACCCACATGACACCACCTTCGTCTATGCTTTGGCTCATCTCTTAATGAAAAACCTAATTAAGTTGCCTTTACTGAGACAAGAGCCAAAAACGAAGTACCCAAGCTAGGATGACAGTGCATTTTGTAACTATCACAGGCGTAAAGGACATGACACCGAGAAGTGTTGGACGTTAAAGATTAAGACTAAAGGTATGATCCGGTCAGGTAAATTCCCCTGCCAAAAGCAACACAGAAAGCCAACTGGAGCGACGAGTCTACAAGAGATGTCAATAGGGAAAGGCAACACCGTAGGAAGAGGACCTTCAAGTTAGCTTGGGTCTCAATTCCTTTGAGCATTCTAATTCAGAGTCAATTAGGGGAGGCATTGAGTCGGTCAGTGGTATGTTTGTCTTTCGCATTCATTAAGATGCATTTATTTTATTGCAATTGTTGGAGAATCTTGTGTTTGTACACTTAACTTGAGTTGAAAAGCTCCTTCACCCATTCATTAGCCTTTACATCCATACCTGAGTTATCAATATGTCATCACCCTCATATACATTCAATTCATCACGTTTGTCATCCTTTGAATCCAAGGTTTAAAATAAAATTTAAAGAAAAGAGAGAAATAGAAGAAAAAAAAGGAGAGAGAAGCTAGTCTGGATTCATCAAACAAGTTCGGCAAAAGGAAAGAAGATTAAAATCACTAGTCTCTTGAAAGTGGACATCTCTACGCTCCGAGACCTACGTCTTGAACAAAATGTACCTGGGATAGGAGGGTACCACGTCACTACCCATATCACCATCTGTATCACCTGTTACCTTCCAATTCGCCCACAACATTTGTCCCTACTTACATCTCCATCCCAAGTTTCCCTTCATCAAATCATACATCTTGTCATCACTCATAACAATCATCGCATGAAAACGCTTAGCCTTGACCAACCCGATCATTGTCCTCATAACCACTCCCTATCTACCCCGAAGCCGAAAGGTGTGTTGTGACTAATATCATCATAAAGGTGCTTATGAGTCAACCTCAGAAGAAGAAAGTCGAAAAAGGAGGCGAAAAAAAAAAAGAGAGAGAGAGTTCCTAGTTGGTCCACCAACATGAGTCGGCATGAGTGGTACGGAGATTATGTCCCTTAAGCACTTTGTTTGCGTATGGGAAAACCTGTGCTGGGAGAGTATACCCCGTTTGGGCCGTTTATATCTCAAAGCATACCAACCGAAAAATGAAAAGGAAAAGGGAGGAAAAGAAAAAAAAAAGAAGAGACAAAAAAAGAGAATAAAAAGAGAAAAGGATAAGAAACTGGAGATGGAGCTAATAGTCACGCATAATCCCTCACAAACCTACTGAGTTGCTCTGAATCCTTATACCCCAAGTCTTCACATCGCCACCACGCCTTTGCATCCATAACCATCCTCAAGCCTACCTCATCAAGCCCTCCTCGAGGCACCAATCCTTTGAAGTTGTACCTTATAAACTACGACTGACCTGCTTACACATTGAATACGTAGGAGAACCTATTTGAGGCCCAGCCACTCCAATTCTAGGAGCAGCTTTTGTCCCAAAATTTGGTCTTTTAGAAAAATTAGAGAGGCTAGCTTGGAACCTCGAGCTATGCAAAGGAAAGTGAGAACTAGAGAGGTTAGCTTGGAATCCCAGGCCAGGCAAAAGGAGTTTGAGAGAATAAAAGATGCTAGCCTGAAAACTCGTCAGGGAAGGTTAGGCAAAAGGAGAGTAAACCCTAGATGTCAAAGTTCTTTCACATCTCCGCCATCATAATTCCCCTACCTTCCTTCTGTCAAACTTGGATCACCTTCACATATGAATACACAACCATCTCTCCTCCTATGACATGAATCAATATGAGGTGGCTAAAACATGGTCGTTTTTCAATCATGACATGCCCATATTCGAGCTTCGATCCAAATACTTTCCATCATCTCACTTTTCACCAAGTGCCACATGAACCTGTTTGGCCATCATCAGATTTACCCACTCTTTCCAACCCTTTTCATCCTCCTATACTGCTAAAGCTTTTTGACTTGGTCATTAGTGCAACTGCAAGATTCAATATTTCGAGGCCCGATCTCAGCACACCTGAGCGAGGCCCATCCATTAAGAATAAGAAATCACCCACATCAATGGTTAGTTGCGATGAACACCCTACTCAAGAGAAGTTCAGAGTTCATTTAATTTGAACCGAGGGCTCCCTTAGCCCTCACGTTACTTACAATGGGTATTCCACCTATCTTTACAATGATCCGAGAACGCAAGAGGACAAGACAAGTCGTCCAGGGCAACGCATTCATCGCCATGCCCTATTATTCACCTCACCTATTCTGCCTTGTCCTGAAATCGCACATTGGTTTTCTCTGACACTTTGGGAGTCATCGTTCTTGACTAGGCACTAGAGGTTGTCTGCATATAGAGTCACATACATTGTAAAATACCATTCATGTGCATATTCCCCTAATCATTGCATTGCATCAAGAGATCACGTATAAAATTAACAGTCATGCATAAGTTTATAAGAGTCTAGAGTCTAGAAGACCAAGTGCATGCATACCCATAGAGAAAAGAGTGAGAATCAAAGAAATCCATCCCACACAGAGGCTCAAACTCAACTGCAAATCATTAAGAGCAAGATTAGAGAAAGCTTTAATCACACTCTAGATGAGTTCTATCTAGTTCAAGCGGACTATTGTCCATCCTCAAGATGATCTTCTAATCACCAAAGCAACAAAAGTTACTATGGACGCCATCAACACAATTATTCTCCTCGAAAAAATCCATTGGGCGTCATCTGCTCCGGGAAAATCCGTTGGGTGTCATCAACGTGGGGAAAATCCGACAAGCTCCCATCACTTTATCTGCATCGGTAATTATGATCTGCCTCGAGAAAATCTGCCTGGGCATCATCTGCCTCGAGAAAATCTGATAAGCATCATATGCCTCAGGAAAATACGTTGGGTAGCATCAATATCGGGAAAATCCGATCTACCTCGAGAAAATCCTTTAGGTACCATCAATGTCAAGAAAATCTGGTCTGCCTCGGGAAAATCCATTGGCCATCATCAACATCGAAAAAATCTGATCCACCTCAGGAAAATCTAGGCATCATCTGTCTCGAGAAAATCCATTAGGCATCGTCGACACCGGGAAAGACTGGAAAATCATCACGACACCGGGAAAAACTGGAACATCGACAGCAACATCGAAAAAAAGGAGAAGGGAAGTTCGAATCAGTTGCGATCAATCTGTCAGATAGGTAATCCTTTATATCTCAAGCCCTTGTTCAAAATGATCTAACATTCTGCTTTGCTTTCTTTGCAGGGAACCATCACCGGCATCACCTTCCAACTGCCATTAAAAGAGCGTTGACATCACCATCCGGTCGCCATTAAAAGAGCACCGACAACATCCATTTTCTAGCCGCCTTTAAAAAAGCATCGACATCACTTTCTAGCTGCCATTGAAAGAGAGTTGACCTGTCTTCCGGTGACCATTAAAGAGCACCGACAACATCCATTTTTCGGTCGTCGTTAAAAGAGCACCAACGTCATTCACCCTCCGGAAAGGCGATCAGCACTTGAGGCTACTTTGACCTTCGTCCTATTCGGACTCGATCAAAGTATGAGCTCTCTATAGACACTAGATTTTGTACTGGGAAGCGCGCACTAAAGCAAAACCGAGGAAAGCAAGAAAGAGACTAGAATTTTTCAAAAGCCACCAAGCTTTTATTGATCAAAAGCCACTGGGCTTTTATGAAGCAAAATTCACTAGGCTTTCGTGAAGCAAAGCCACTGCACAAATAGCAGCGACCGAACCCACCACAAAAAACCTTCATTTTTCACCCTTTCCACATACATGTGATCACCCTTTTGAATCCCATTTTTTCGAAAAGTCTCATTGGTCTTATTTCTTTTTACAAGGGTAAATTACACATCATAAGCTTTCCAATGCTTTTTGAATTGCCTTAATCAGAGTCTGGATGAAAGAGTTATGGTTGTTTGAACTTCAACTAGCCTCGGGGCAAGGGCAGACGACCTATGATCCTTGCACAAGGCCCAAAAGTTATATGGCATTGCTAAAATTCTACAAGACAAGCCCCAAAGTCAAACATAAGCCTAGAAGAGCTCTCAAAAGTTGTCTTGCCATTGTTGGCCCATAGATGGCCCGCGCATGTTGCCACGTCAGTGATCCGTGTGAGTGTGTGATGAAACCTTTAAAAGCTGTCTGGCCTTCGCTGCTGCCACGTCGTCACTCCGCGCCAACTCTTGGTCATGGATCCCGTGATGCACGCCTTCGCGCAGTTGACACTTGTAGAGTCAAAAGCCAGATAACTTTTAAGATGGGATATGGGCTTGAAATGTGGATCATGCTCCCTCCTTCGATCATTATCCACCCTTCACTTCACCTATAAATACCCGCTCATTATACATCCGAATCATCAAGGATTCCTCTCAAAAGCCTTCTAAGAGACTCTCCCTCTCTTCCTTCATTTCTCATACAAAAAGTCTCAATATTTTTGTCCCGCTGGTATGAAAGGATTCCCACATATTGACGTTGGTTCGCTCCTACTAATAATCATTCTGCATACATTGTGTGAAGGCGAGGTTAGATTGTTCATTCATCATCATGTAACCTCGTAATTTGTTTACATTATCCTTGTACATTATTTTGTAAATAATCGTCATATTTGCATGACACAAATATAACATCACAGAACTTCTTTTAAACTTGTCTCCGCTCTATTTCATTTCAATGTCGGTTTTAGTAGAGTCTGTTTCAAAACAGGAGAGTTCGAGAGTTCTTTAATTCTTAGACTTGTAACCTTACTCCTGGACTCGGAATTCGGGTTCGTAGGCCGGAGTTTTTATTGTTCTTTCTTTGGTTCGTTGATTTCCTTAAGTCAACTGGCGACTCCTTTCTATCCTAACTTGCAAAGCTCATTTCTCATGAATTTCGTTTTTGTTTGATAAGCTGGATCAATATCTCTCCCGGGGCCAACACTAATGAGCCAACCGAGGAGGAAATGGAGTAGAAGCTAGGGAAGGTCGAACGACATGCCTTCTTTCTAGCCCATTTCTTCAAGCTATAGACCTAGTGGGCCACTGGTCGTGCCCATGCCTCGGTCTTCCTGCTTGTGGGTCAGTCCAATGGCAACGATTCTTCCCTTTGGCCATAGTGGGGTGTGGGATTGATATGATTTGGTATTTCGAAACCAAAATAATTGTCCTTGAACGAATTTACAATTTAGGATACTTAAAGAATCGAAATGTTTTATTAAAAGCAAAGACATCTTTATTTGAGGATTAAGCAACCTTAGTCGGCTCTCAATCACATTTAAGTAACAGAACGGGGAAAGTGCCACCTTCTCACGGGGTCCTACAATATTCAACATGAGGTAAAGGCCCACTTAGTAATTTCCCTAAACCCCAAGTTGTTGATGGGTATGTCTGTATCGAAGTTGTAGAATCGTGATCAGTTTAAGTGGAAGCGTGTTCGTACTTGAGGAGTTTATGAATGGTCAACTGAGACCTTTATTGATCTATGCTAATAACATCGATTTGGATGCTCCAGAGAGTTCAAGCTATTGTGCGTGGGGGTTGATGATGATCTAAAGGCTATAGTAATTAATTTAGGTGGTTTAAGATTGTATTATAGGCAACACAGATAGTTCTCGGATCCACCTGGTTCGAGTGTGGGAAAGGGGGGTTTAGAGAGTAGAAAAACAAAATAGAGGCTCAACACAGGTCGTGTCATTTCTGACACAGATCATATCACTTTAAAATGGATCATATCACAGCTAACATAGGTCATGTCACAATTGACAAGGACTGTGTTGCTATGGCGATGGCTATACAAATCCATGTACAAACATGTTATATTTGATCTTTTTTTTTGTCAATGTGGTTTGATATGGGGTGTTGTTTGCCAACGTAACGAAGGTGTTAAGCAACCAAGGTACTCTCTAAAAACCCTAGCTCTATTTTTGTAGCCACTATCACATAAAGAGCCTCGGGTTGCAAGGTTGATCGCAGACTGTGTGAGTTATGTGAGGCGAGATCAACCGTAAGTGTTAAGTCTTGATTGTAACTCATTCAATGAGATCGTACAAAATTTGGAGAATCTCTAAAACACATATATTAATTCTTTGATAGTGTATCGTTCGTGTCTTTTTTTCTATTTGAGTTTTGCCACATTAAAAATCTTTTATTAATCTTTATTTCATTTATTACTTTTTTTTGGATAATAATACACTGAACTTTTAGGGTATTGGACAATAATGCCCTAAACTTTGTCCTTGAACAATAATACACTGAACTTTAAGTGGTGTTGGACAATAATGAACCCGGAACGATTTCGATGGTGGCTGACTTGGTGGTGATCTTACGGGATGGGCCGAGAAGATAAATTGGCTAAATAGTTTATAAATTATGACATGTCAGCTAATCTACATAAGCAAAGGTGATTTTATACAACTATAACAACAATATCTCAACGAAAACACGTTTAAGAAATGTGATTTTATGTTTTTTTACTCGATCTTTTCAAAGATGATTCCTTTTGCTTATGTGTGGATTAGCTGACATGTCATAAATTTTAATATTTTTAGATCAATTCATATCCTCCACCTGCTAAGTTGGATTGTCACCGAGTTAGCCACTGTCGGAATCGATCTGGTTGCATTATTGCTCAACACTCTCCAAAGTATAGTATATTATTGTCCAAATTTAACGATTAGTGTATTATTGTCCAACATTCCAAATGTTTAGTATATTAACATCCAAAAACCCTTACTTTTATTATTTTTTCTATTGCTAACACCGCCCTGAAATCACAACAAATGCAGCAGCTACTTTCCACGAGCATATAGAAGATGCAAGGTCAAAATTGTAAAAAGTTGAGGGACGATGGATAAACGAGAGAATCAAATTAGGAAGTGAAACTGGCCAGGGACGGAGCTACTTTCGGGTAAAAGGGAGCCTTCCTCCCCCCCCCCCCCAACCTTCATTGCACTAATATAGGCTCGCACTACTTATTAGCATAACTTGTCTGTGTAGCAGCTGGCAGAAGTCCTAACAATCAAGAGGTGGGTTTTGGGTTTGACACTCAGGAAGGTTATTTCCATTTTGCTTTGCCATATATCCCATGCTTTTTTTCTTCCTCCTTTCACATACTTCGAGAAATACTTATGCAGCTGTAGCAAATAATTAAAAATATAAAGAATAGACCAATAAATTTTGTTCTTGAACCTATAATCTATATATTATAATAGATTTCATTGTGGGCCCTACGAAATAAAGTCATGGGAGTGTTTCAAGGAGTTTAGACCAGTCACAGCGCATTAAATTGTAATTTATTTTCTATTACAGATTTTATTTACAATTAAAGAAATTAAAAAATATATCCTTAATCCACATCTCCTTGATAGTAGTTATATTCGAAACGAGTCATACTAAGTCTCAAACAATAGTGTTCAATTTTAATTTTAATTTTTTTTATTTTCTATTTCTTCCCATAATTTATTTACAATTCAAGAAATTAAAAAATATATCCTTAAACGAATCCTACGAAGTCTCAAACATTAGTATCTATATAATATTAATAGTAAATTTTGTGGGTCCCGCCGAATGGAGAAAGAAGATTAATTGTAGGGATTACGACCAATCAAAAAATAGATAAATGCTAAATTAAATTATTTTGATGCAACTATCAGTAATTATTTTGGCATAATAATAATAATAATATATTAATAATAATAATAATACATGTTTTGTTTGAACATTTAATAATTTCATCAATGTTCAGTACCATTTTATCGATGATTAGTTATTCATGATTTCCCCCTTCAAAACAACTATTTTGTTACAGTTCGTGTATCGCATGGGTTTAGGAATAATAATAATAATAATAATAATAATAATAATAATAATAATAATAATAATAATAATAATAATAATAATAATAATAATAATAATAATAATAATAATAATAATAATCTATGTAATATTAACAGTAAATTTTGTGGGTCCCGCTGAATGAGATTAATTGTAGAGATTACGACCAATCAAAAAACAGATAAATGTTGAATCAAATTATTTTGTTGCAACTATCAGTAACTGTTTTGGCATAACAATAATCTATATAATATTAATGGTATAGTTTGTGGATCTCACTGAATGGAGAAAGGAGATTAATTGTAGGGATTACGACCAATCAAAAAATAGATAAATGCTGAATTAAATTATTTTGGTGCAATTATCAGTAATTATTTTGGTATAATAATAATAATAATAATTAAAAAAAATTGATAAAAATAATAATAATAATAGTAATAGTAATTATAATTATAATAATAATAATAATAATAATAATAATAATATTAATCTATATACTTATAATGACGATCTATGTGGGACCCAGCAAATACTGCAACGAGAGTGTTTCAAGGAGTCTCAACCAATCACAATTAAGAAAAAAAGGACCCAGTTTTTAATAATTTTTGATTTCATTTTCAACCGGATTTTATTATAAACCTAAGCTGCTAGGGACTCTGACACCAATTACTGTTGTTCCATAACTATTTTAAATTTAATTTAACTTTAGAAATTAAAAAAAACTATTACAAATCCAATACGTCTTTGGACTTTGATAACGTTTCCAACTGTTCCATATTTATATATATTATAATAGAAATCATTGTGGGTCCCGTAAATAGAGCCACGCGAGTGACTGTAGGGGAATTGACCAATCATAACGTATAAAATTATATTTTTTTTACTATTTTCAATTTTTTTTAATTTCAATCCAGATTCTATTTCAAAATTTAAAAAAAACAGAAAGTATCACTAATCCTTGACTGCTTTGGACTCTGAATTAAATTATTTTGGTGTTGCCTATAATAATAATAATAATAATAATAATAATAATAATAATAATAATAATAATAATAATAATAATAATAATAATAATAATCTATATACTTATAATGACAATCTATGTGGGGCCTAGCAAATACTGCAACGAGAGCGTTTCAAGGAGTTTCAGCCAATTACAATTAAGAAAATTACAATTTTTTAATTTTTTTTAAATAATTTCAGAAAATCATAATAATAATCGATGAAAATAAAAACTTAGGCTGTATTGGACTCTGACCCCATTTTCAATAATTTTTTATTTCATTTTGAACCGAATTTTATTGGAAACCTTGGCTGCTTTGGACTCTGACCCCATTTACAGTTGTTACATAACTGTTTCGAATTTAAAACTTTTACGAATCCCATATGGCTTTGGAGTTTGATCACGTTTACAACTGTTAAAACATCCGGCGCAACTGCAGCTAGGTTACACATTACTTTTTCCAAAACATATAAATACAATACTTTCACATACCAGCCAAAATCACAATTGATCTTCGCCGTATTCGTCTCAATTGATTATTGACATTCCCTATTGATACTCTCATTAAGGTAAGTTTCAAGTCATTATTAAATAGATATTCAAACTTATTGGGTTCTACGTTGATTGCACTCATTCAAATTGATATATTAAAAAACGACTTTGAATTCTGCAGATTAATTTCACATCACCATTCTTGATATAATCTATATATTATAAAAGAAATTATTGTGGATCCCACAAAATAGAGTCACGGGAGTGACTGTAGGGGAATTGACCAATCACAACATAGAATTTTTTTTTATTTTCAATTTTTTTGTTTAATTTTCAATTCATATTTTATTTTAAAATTTAAAAAACAGAAAGGATCACTAATCCTTGACTCCTTTGGACTTTGAATTAATTTATTTTGGTGCAAATAATATTAATTATTTTGGTGTTGCCAATAATAATAATAATAATAATAAGGGAAATTCCAAATGGTAGGCACCAACTTTTTGGTATTCCAAATGGTAGACACCCTTTTTACCTTTTCCAAGTGGTAGGCTTAAAAATAAAAAAAATCCAATCTATAGGCCTTATATGAAACTGCCGTTATCTATCATTAAAAAAAAGAAAAAATAAATAAAAGTTGAGTTTTGAATTTTCTCTATTTCTCTCTAATTCACTCATTCCCTTTCATTTGCAAAACAAAATCTTCATCACTTTCTCTTCTTTGTTTCTTTCTTTGTTTGTCTAAACTGACGCACTACCCTTGTTGGGAATCCTAAAGCTTGAAAAGCGACCAGGTTCAGTATTAATGGTGGCAAACTGATACCTACCCGCTTCTTCTTCCTCTTCTCTTTCACTCTACAGTCTTAAACAACACAGCAATTCAGCTTCAAGTCCAATTCTTTACCCATTTTTAAAAGCTTTGGTGCCCACTTTTTTTCCCTCCTTCAATTATTCCCATATTCTTGCTTTACTCGGATAAAAAGCTCCACTTTATTAAAGATAGAAAGGTGAGTAGCTCTTGTATATAATAACACCCAAATAAAATTTAACCGAATTCCCAGCTGAATATGTAGTCATTTAACCAATGGGTCGTCTGTAAAACTGCTCAATCTTTTTCTTGCTGTAAGTTTTCTGTTGTCTAAGTCTTATCTTTGTTTCAGGGTTAGCTTGTGTGATGATTAGTGGTTTTGGGTTGGGTTTGGCTTGATTTTGATTTACTGAAAGACAGAGAGTCTGACAGCTGAAAAGGGTTTCAAATTTGGACTGTAAAAAGAGCCTCAGCACAGAAACATTGAATAAGTTGGTGTATTGGTAAAAGCTGAGTTACTGTTGATATTGTTTTTGCTAATTGATACTGTTTTTGAATTGGAATCTGAGGTGATGTATATCGTTCAGAATTCAAAACTCAACTTTTTTTTTAGTGATATATATAACGGCAGTTTCTATCATGCCTACAGATTGGATTTTTTTTTTTGTTTTTAAGCCTACCACTTGGAAAAGGTAAAAAGAGTGTTTACCATTTGAAATACCCAAAAGTTGGTGCCTACCATTTGGAATTTCCCTAATAATAATAATAATAATAATAATAATAATAATAATAATAATAATCTATATATTATAATAGAAATCAATGTGGGTTCCACGAAATAGAGCCACGGGGGTGACTGTAGGGAAATTGGCCAATCAGATCGTAGAAAATTATATATATATTTTTTTCTGTTTTCAATTCTTTTTTTAAATTTTCAATCCGGATTTTATTTTAAAATTAAAAAGACTAGAAAGTATCACTAATCCTTGACTCCTTTAGACTTTGAATTAAATTATTTTGGTGCAAATAACAGTAATTATTTTGGTATTGCCTATAATAATACTAATAATAATAATAAAAATAATAATAATAATAATAATAAATATAACAATAATAATAATAATAATAATAATAATAATCTATATACTTATAATGACAATCTATGTGGGGTCCAGCGAATACTGCAACGAGAGCGTTTCAAGGAGTTTCAGCCAATCACAATTAAGAAAAATACAATTTTTAGAAATTTTTTTAATAATTTCAAAAAATCATAATAATAATCGATGAAAATCAAAACTTAGGCTGCATTGGACTCTGACTCCATTTTCAATAATTTTCTATTTTATTTTGAACCGGATTTTATTTGAAACCTTGGTTGCTTTGGACTCTGACCCCATTTACAGCTGTTACATAACTGTTTCAGATCTAATTTTATTTTAGAATTAAAAAAAAAAACTTTCACGAATCCCATATGGCTTTGGAGTTTGATCACGTTTACAACTGTTAAAATATCCGGCGCAACTGCAGCTAGGTTACGTTCATTACTTTTTCCAAAACATATAAATACAATACTTTCACATACCAGCCAAAATCACAATTGATCTTCGCCATATTCGTCTCAATTAATTATTGACATTCCCTATTGATACTCTCATTAAGGTAAGTTTCAAGTCATTATTATATAGATATTTAAACTTATTGGGTTCAACATTGATTGCACTCATTGAAATTGATATATTAAAAAATGACTTTGAATTCTGCAGATTAATTTCACATCACCATTCTTGATATAATCTATATATTATAAAATAAATCATTGTGGATCCCACAAAATAGAGTCACGGGAGTGATTGTAGGTGAATTGACCAATCACAACATAGAAAATTATATTTTTTCTATTTTTAATTTTTTTAAATTTTCAATCCGGATTTTATTTTAAAATTAAAAAAACAGAAAGGATCACTAATCCTTGACTCCTTTGGACTCTGGATTAAATTATTTTGGTACAAATAATATTTATTATTTTGGTGTTGTTCATAATAATAATAATAATAGGAATAATAATAATCTATATATTATAATAGAAATCATTGTGGGTTTCACGAAATAGAGCCGCGGGAGTGACTGTAGCGGAATTGGCCAATCGAAATTTATTTTTTTCTGTTTTCTATAATAATATATTATTTTTTTCGTGGAATCCACAATGATTTCTATGATTTCTACTATAACATAGAAAAATATATATAATAATAATAATAATAATAATAATAATAATAAATATAACATAGAAAATTATTTTTTTTCTATTTTAAATTTTTTTTGTTTAATTTTCAATTCGTATTTTATTTTAAAATTAAAAAAAACAGAAAAGATTACTAATCCTTGACTCCTTTGGACTTTGAATTAAATTATTTTGGTGCAAATAATATTAATTATTTTGGTGTTGCCAATAATAATAATAATAATAATAATAACTATAATAATAATAATAATAATAATCTATATAATATAATAGAAATCAATGTGGGTTCCACGAAATAGAGCTACGGGAGTGACTGTAGGGGAATTGGCCAAGGATTACTAATCCTTGACTCCTTTGGACTCTAAATTAAATTATTTTGGTGCAAATAATATTAATTATTTTGGTGTTGCCAACAACAACAACAATAATAATAATAATAATAATAATAATAATAATAATAATAATAATAATAATCTATATATTATAATAGAAATCAATGTGGGTTCCACGAAATAGAGCCACGGAGTGACTGTAGGGGAATTGGCCAATCAGATCGTAGAAAATTATATATATCTTTTTCTATTTTCAATTTATTTTTAAAATTTTCAATCCAGATTTTATTTTAAAATTAAAAAGACTAGAAAGTATCACTAATCTTTGACTCCTTTGGACTCTGAATTAAATTATTTTGGTGTAAATAACAGTAATTATTTTGGTGTTGCCTATAATAATAATAATAATAATAACAATTTGTATCTATATAATATTAATAGTAAAGTTTTTGGGTCCCGTTAAATGGAGAAAGGAGATTGATTGTAGGGATTTCGACCAATCAGAAGATAGATAAATACTGAATTAAATTATTTTGGTCCAAATAGTAGCAATTATTTTGACAAAATAATAATAATAAATAATAATAATAATAATAATAATAATAATAATTGAAATCATTGTGGGCGCCATGAAATATAGCACGGGAGCGATTCTCGGAGTCTAAACCAATCACAGCGTAGTAAATTGTATTTTATATTCAATTTTTTTCCAGATTTTATTTACAATTAAAGAAATTAAAAAATATATTCTTAATCCACGTCTGCTTGACAGCAGTTACATTCAAAACGAGTCCTACTAAATCTCAAACAGTAGTGTTCAATTTTAATTTTAATTTAAATTGTATTTTATTTTCTATTTCTTTGAAGATTTTATTTACAATGAAATAAATTAAAAAAATATATCGCTAATCCACGTCTGCTTGACAGCAATTACATTCGAAACAAGTACTACTAAGTTTCAAACAGTAGTGTTCAACTTTAATTTAAATTGTATTTTATTTTCTATTTCTTTCCAGATTTTATTTACAATTTAAGAAATCAAAAAATATATCCTTAAACGAGTCCTACGAAATCTTAAACAATAGTATTCAATTTTAATTTAATTACACCACTAAAACAAAACTGTCCATAACTAATGACGTTAATATCTGAAACACTTCAAAACCGTTACCAATTAGATTATTAATATGACCCTTGCGGTTAGGTCAATGAGATTCATGAGTTATTGTAGATATCTATAAAAATATAACACATCTGTTAGAGGTTATATCTATTTCCCGGATATTAACCTATTATTATACATCTACTTTTTCAAACAACATACTAAATATCCCAAAATTAAACATTTCTTCATTTACAGTCAGAACCAATCAAGATTAATCTTATCGCACTTCAGAATCATATAGGCATAATCCTTTACATTCCCCATCAATAAGTTTGACATTCATAAACGTTTTCCTCAATATTCATCTGTAAGTTTCACATCCATGCCTTTTATGAAATTTCAAAAGTAACTAATTGAGTTCACTCCGTGCATCGCACGGGTTGAAGCCTAGTAATAATAATAATATGTATCTATTAATATACTAAAGCTAAATATTTGAATTTTAAAATATTGAGCAGATAGTGAGTTTAGGTGCATCATGAAATTCGTTATTGTCAACCTTAGTTAGCATTTTAGGAAATTTCCTATTTCACTAGACCCCAATACATGTTTTGTTTGAATAATTTAGTATGATTGATGTATGCAAGGTCGCGATGATCAGAGTATTGACCTCACAGTACACCACATTAACACACAAACACACAGTTCTAGACTCACAACAGAGATTCAAGCACAAACACACCAAAACAGAACCTCACGACAAGAAATCAATTATAATCTCTTGAAAACAGAGCACAAACACCAATGAACGATTGGATGAAATGGATGATGATAATATGATGATCAGAGGGACAAACTTACAATCAAACAGTAACCGAAGATAGTCTTGAGGCTCGAGCTGATATAGGCCCACCACAGCTAGAACTTCAAGGGCAATGGACTGGATGACCTCAATGGATACAGGCACACCACCATTGAGATTATCAAGCTCTACACCAACCACAAGGATTGCCAAATCCTTGCTACTGTAGTAGAATTAACCAAGAATGAGAGTTTAACGTCACTCGCAAACAAGAGGCTCAATTAAGGCACTCAAAATGCTATTGATTTCACTGATAGATGATTTCCTCAAGCAGCCGATTACAATGTATTTAAACCTAGGGTTGAGCTGGATGATTAAGGGTTTCCCCTTGCTCAAGAAACTCATTAATTAAGCATTAAGCTACTTAACTAACTTAGTAAGCTAATTAAGCCTCATTACAAACTGGATAGCATCAAAATAAAATGAAATAAAACCTAACAAATGCATTTTCTTTATTACAAACGGTTAAATCACCTCACAAGCTGGAAATGGCCTCAACAGCTCGGAAGTGAGTCTTCATGGAGGACCTCAATGCCAGATCACCTCACAGAACTGGAATATAGTCAACAGTTCCAGAAGTGATGTCTTCATAGAGGACCTCAGAGCTGGCAAACACCTTCACTGAGCTGGAAAATCCTCAACAGCTCTAGAGTGAAGTCTTCAAGGAACTGGTGAGGACCTCAATCCAAAGATATGGAATTGAGAAATAGCCTCACTGGTTGGCTGCTGTTGTTGGTGGTGATGTTGCTATTGTTGGACGACCTCATGACTTGTTGGACCATCATAAAACACTCTTGGATGTCGGTGTTTGATATAGCAGATGATGGCCTTGGAGTTGGTGTTGGTGAGGTCGTTGCTGCTGCTGATGCTGGTTCTGATGGAGGACCTCCATCATCCTCCCCAGGTTAAGGAAAGTTTGTCTTCAAACTTGGAAGGTCTTCGTGCTCTGGAAAGTAAGGCCTCAAATCTGCAACGTTGAATGTAGCACTGCCTCCATAGTCTTCAGAAAGGTTTAACTTGTTGTTGCACACAGGGTTGTTAGACCTGGTACTATTGTTCTTCCACAAGGAGCTAGGGGCCTTCACAGCAATTACTTAACTCTAGGTAGGGTTTAGGATTAAGAAAGGGGCGATGGACTTTTGAGGTAAAAACAACACAAAAACGCTAAGTTCGGTCAAAAGGTGAGACAATGGGTGTCGGGAGACTTTCGGGATGCAAACGGGGATACGGAAATGGGTTTCGCAGTAAGAGAGTAACGAGAAAGGGAAATCAAATGGCAATTCCGTTGGAAAATACCCACCGGGCTTCCTTTTTCAAGGATAGTCCGGATTTTAGGTGTGTTTTAATCGGCTGAGAGGAAAAGAAAACGGGTCGGGTATCTGGGTCGTGGGTCTTGGGTAGGCGGGTAGAATAGTAAAAGTGTGGGTTGGGTTTTTGGGTTTCTGCTGGGCCGAGAGAGGAGGAGAAGAGGGAAAAGGATTTGGGCTGAATTAGGAAGATTAGAACTAGGTTTGATTTTATTTCTAATATTTATATTTTTGTTTCATATTAACAATAATAATAACAAAAGTAATAAAATGCTATAAAATCTAATAAAAGAGTAAAACATAATAAAACTACTAAAATAATTATTAAAGACAAACAAAAATACTCTATAAAAGAGAAGAATTCGGCTCGGAACGAGACCGAACACGACTCCAACACAAGGGTTTGCTCGCCCCGAGCAAACTAAAAATAAAGAAAAGGACTAAAAAAAAAACTAAAATCCCTAACTCACTTTCGCAGGAATCGCGGATGCATTTAGCACATGCATCAAGCCCTTTAAACCCCCCGGTAGCCCGGGTGGACGAGGTAGGTCTCGTGAGAGTTTATAGCAACTATACCCACAAAAGCCACGAGAAAAGAAAAAGGGGAAAGAAAAAGAAGTGAAAAACGAAAAACGAAACAAACAAAAGCAAAGAAAATATTCTCGTCCCCAATCATGCACCTAGTTCCCGAACCCGCCTCAACAATCAATTGGAAGAAGCAAGTATAAACAAATTAAGACACGAAGGTTGGAAAACTGCCAATCTTTGAGATTTTGAACCAAAACATTTCCTGATGAGCAAAACACCTCGTGCATATGTGCAAGTGGGCTCTAGTCGGTCCTTCCTATCCTAAACCAAACAATCAGAGTTGTTCTCATGCTCAAGCTCGGGATTATCTATCCTACTTCACTCTTGGTTTTTCTTTCAACCTCTCTTTTCTTTCTTTTTCTTACACCACTCTTTTCTTTCTTTTTCTTCTCTTTTTTTACTTTTCTCTTTCTTACCATTCTTTTGCTCAACTCTTTTTTTCCTTTTTCTTGCTTTGCTCTTTTCTTTCTTTTTCAAAACCTACGCTCTTTTCTTTACACTCAATCCGTTTTGTGTCTTTTAGAGCGTTTGTGTCGGGTTTTGCGGGATTTAAGCACCGGCCTTCGCAAAGGGTTAGCCTCCCTGCTGGGTTTCTCCATACGTGAGTCATTGCACTTAAGGGGCATAGGGTGCCGATCCACCTAAACCAACCCATGACGGTAGGCCCGACAGTAATTATTTAATGCATTAATTAAGAGCTTAAGCAATTGAACAACTAAAACCGTCCAACTTAGGTAAGAAGACACAATCAAAGCATGTAAGATTTGAGGATTCCGCTTTCCCATTCCATGTAAAGGTCTAATAGAGATAAGTCATGGAAAAAATCCTTCCTAAGGCCCATCATTATTCATACCAGCCGCTTCTAACTGATCGAATCAACTGATTAGACAACTATCTACACAACTATGAACGGAAACATCTTCAAAAAGAAAAACAACTTTTGGGTTTTTCACAACATTTCTCCCCTTTTTTTCTTTCACACAAAATTGCTTAGATTTTAGACACAAACTACGAAAGTCAAAAACAAAGGAGTCAACAACTAGGTGGTCTACCCATGACAAATGGAAAATAGCACCCCCCCCACTCCAACACAAGACATCACAATGTCTCCATTGTGAGAAGGGTGTCACACGTAAGGTAGAAAACCAAGAAAAACATATATACAAAACACTTATCACATAAAAATCGGTGGCGACCCCAGCCTACACGGCATCAACAACAATATGTATCCAACATTCACACTCAAGGGGTTCGCCACCAAAAAAGAAAACCAAGCATGCAACATGGATCAAAGATATATACATATAAAGAGAGGGTGGAAAGAGGTTACCTCATAATCTTCAATAAAAGCACTCAATCCACGATCCAAAGAACATCACACCATAGGTTAGAAATAAACAAGAAAAGCATACTATGTGTGATGGTTCACATGCAAGATCAAAAGGAAAAACAAACTATACAAGACACTAGGAACTAAAGAACTAAGAAAACAAACTAAAATATTTACAAAACGACTCTTTTTTTTTCTTAGACTTGAAAACTGGAATGCAAACTACCCTCCCACTCCAACACAAAGAGGTTGTCGTGTCCTCAAAATGGAAGAAGAAGTAGGTAAGCAAGCACCACAAAATAAAAGAAAAAGACACCACAAAAAGAAAATAAAAGAAGAAAAGAAAAACGACTTGCTAATTATACACAAGAGGTGAGGAAAGATATTAACTAGAAGGCTTCTTATCAATAAGCTCATTCCTTCTCACCTCACGATATCGGGTACCAAGTCAGAACCATTCAACGCCCGGAGTAACAAATCATGCATCCTCTCATGCATCTCAGAATGGTGTCGGTAAGAGCACACCCGCAATGGCACATAAACAAACATTAGTGCCCTTAACAATTTATCAAACGCCTTAGAAAAGTCATAGAAACGATGAAATGCATGAATATACAAGACTTTTCTAGGCATAGTGAAAGAAGACATGACAAATGGATCTTCCCATTGACTCATAAATGGAGATTGAGTATACAAATCAACGGAAGGAGGCAATACAACACTTTCATGGACATGCTCATGGGAAGACTTGGATGCAAACAACGACTCATAAAGCATATCACTATCAAAAATATCATTGTCACAAACCAAGTTCAAACACTTAGGATCAATCCCCATAGACTCAAGTTCATCCTCACAAGATTTCACATCAATGGATTCACAAGAAAGGGTAGCTAATGCCTCGCTAATGCAATGATCTTCAATGAAAGTGAACAAATCGGTATCAAGCACACATTCAATCACAACAGATTCAATTTTACTCTCAACAAGATCATGCTCAATTATATCACAAGCATAATAGCATTCGATAAACTCATTTTTTTCTTCACACAAAGGCATGGACAACGGTGTGGACAATGGTTCATCATCAAGCATGTAATCATCAAGTTCTTCATCATCACACACAGAATCATCATGTTCCTCATGCTCACTAGGTGGGGCTAGAGCTAAGGAATCACTAATCCTTACAAAACTATGTCCATTACAGTAGTCATCATCATAATCATAATCATACACAGAAGAATCATCATGCATTTCAGGACTCAAAGACAATGAATGACCTATTTCAACATTCGAATCAACCAATTGTGCAAGATAAGTTTCCACCCTAGGTTTAAGCACGTGCTCAAATTCATGCATGCATTTATTCACCCTATCTTGTAAACCAACTATTTCAGCACCAATTTTATCTAGTCTACAAGATTCGGAAGCATGAGACGGAGATTCACAATGCACACACAAATGACGAGACTCAATATCATCACATGGAGAAAGATCATAACGTTTCTCATAGTGAAATTGAGCATGAAGAGCACACAGATTACCAAAACAAGAACCCGATGAATAAAAAGTCTCCCCAAATTGACGAGTATCCGTGTACAACCAATCAAATAATTCCCAAGCCCGATACTCATTTTCAACATTGAAATCAAAGTAATTCAGAAGAGAACGGGTCTCGAAATTCAATCCCTCATTAGTAACAACTAACACTTCCCAATTAGAATAAATATAACCATGAGGGGCCCAATAAGCAAGATAATCATTTAATCTATCACGATAATCACAAAATAATTCTTGCTCATTTTGAGGGAAGCTAAAACATGCCATCTTTTTTTTCGTTTTTTTTCGATATATTTTTTTTTCTCTTTTTTTTTTCTGTTTCTGATATTCAATTTTTTTTTTACTACATTTTTCTAGCATAATCAAGGAAGCAATTAAACTATTTACATACAAACCAATCACCTAATCTACCAAATAACGCCATCCCCGGCAACGGCGCCATTGTTCGGTTGTAATTTTTGTGGTTTTAAGTTAAGGTTGTCGGTATCAGGGATGGGTGTGAGGCTTGATTAAGGTAATCGGTTTGTGTAAAGGTTTTTTCTCAATGCGGAAAGCAATAAACTATGTAAATAAAACAATAAAATAACCTAGACATGATAATAATTAAGATAGCAATAAAAGATGAAAGCAATTAAAAGCATGAAATTAAGAAAGCACTTAAAAGCTTGAAATAAAATAAGAAATTATACCTTCGATGAACTACTTCTTCACTAATCTTCAATCTACTTGGATTTATCCCGAACAAACAAGAAATCGTGAATTGGATTACTAAGAATCCCCAAATCCCCACTTGAGAATGGAATTTGTGACCCTTAGCCCTCCTCCTCACTAAAAGTTGGATTGGATGTTGTAGACGCTGAATTTTGTATCGATTTTATTTTCTTTTTTTAGCGTTAGTTTTAGAAAATAGGCTAACCGATAAATGGCACGCAAGCCCCTCACCCACCTAAACCCGAAAGAGAAAGGCAAAAGCCCAATACCAGTGCAAACCCGTCTGGGTTCAGTGGGCCGGAGCTCAGCTCCAACCCATAGAACCCGTCTGGGTTCAGTGGGCCGGAGCTCAGCTCCAACCCACAGAACCCGTCTGGGTTCCTGGGCACAAGGCCCGTCGCTGCCTTCAGGAACCCGTCTGGGTACTTGGGTGCCTTCAGGAACCCGTCTGGGTTCTTGGGTCCAAGGCCCATCTTCACTCACGTGAACTTGTCTGAGTTCGATTGCTCTCTTTGGCGCGGCGACTAAAATCCTAACCCTAGAACGTGCCCCCTATTCCCTCATTCCACTATAAATTAAACCCTTTTCTCCCTTCCATAGACACGGCAGAATATACTGGGAGTATTGACACTAGTATATTCTCTCTCTCTTCCCCCTCCTTTGCATGCTACTTCTCTAAAGATTAGCGTGATTCTTGTATTAATGTGTATAATGTAATTTTACTTTCTTTTTCTTTTGTTTCTTTGCATGACATTAATGATAAACTCGTGAAATTTATTCAATTCCTCCCTCTTTTTTTCAACCTGTCGCTTTAATTTAATTCTAGTAGAGTCTATTCGTTGAATAGGCGGATTTGATGATTTTAATTGTCAAATTCGTAACCTTACCCCCGAATCCATCTCTGGATTCGCAGGCTGGAGTCTGTATTTTATGGTTTGTTGTTTTTCTCCTAAAATTCAACTGGCGACTCTATTTTTGTACTTTGGTTTTCTTTCTTTTTTTTACAATTTTCTATGACTTTTTACGTTTAGCGCGCCGGCTCGGTTTTAAGAACCCAGACGGGTTCTTCTTCACCCCTTTTTCTTTGATTCTCTTTTCTTTGCTTTTCGCCTCGTAGGGTTTCATGGCCAAGAACCCGTCTCGGTTCGAGAACTCGAGGCGGTTCGCCTTTTCCCTTCCCTTTCTTTCGTCCCTTTCTTTTCCTTTTTTTGTAAAGATGAACCTCGAGCGCTAAATCGTTTTTAACCTGCTAACGAAAACATTCTTAAAAGTTCAACCTTAATTAAGGATAAGCAATCCTAGTCGGCTCCCAATCACCCTTAAGTAGCGCCGCGAAAAGGTCATCGATCGATTTTTTCGGTGTCTACAGATTGGCGACTCCACTGGGGACTTAAACTTAAAAAGAGGGTAAAACTTGAAAGAATTGAATTTTAGTGTTTTTTGAAAAAAAAGGAGGAATTGATTTATTTCACATTTTTATCATTTTTTAGGCATATTGCATACCAGGCTACTCTTGGGCCTTTATGGCTGGGGAGCACAAAAGCGTTGGTTTAGGTTTAAAAACTAGGAATCAATCCCGAGAGCGGGAGGTCACTACTTGTGGGATGCACTTACATCGCCAAGCATTTGATCTCTCCTCTCCCCGTGTTACACTCTAAAGGTTTCCTTGAAACCCAAAGAGCAACACCCCACACATTCTTCCTTGAATTCCATACAAGGAAAATGCACCGGGGCGAGAACATGTGGTACCCTATTTATCTCCCTAAACCTAGAAAAACCTTGAATCTAAAGCCATGGTTAGGCTCATCCCGCATCTGTATGTCATGTGATTTAATCCTGTAAAAGTCGAGTCCCAGTGTCTAGCCCATTCATGAGTCGGGAGTCGTTCTAGTCCGCGTAGGAACATGCGAGGTGCGTTTTGGCTTATCAGAAGTCCAGACGGGTTTCTGGCCTGTCAGAGCCGACCCATTCGTGTCAATTGTCCGTCAGTGTGGGTCCAGCGCGTCAGAAACCCAGACGGGTTCTTGGCCATCGGGGCGATCGCCCATCTCGCGGTAATTGTGAAGCGGGACCCGATTAGAGGAAGAGGAACCCGACGGGTTTCTAACCCGATCGCCTTCTCTTCTCTTCACGGACACCAATGCTCTGATGATCCTATTCGGCCCTTTATGATATTCCCGAGTCTAATCCCCATTCGTCCGTTACTTGAATCGAGCGAACCGAAAGCGATCGTGACTCGATCTAAGTAAGGACCCAATAGACGATTAATATTGTCAGTCCGCATACTAGGTCCATGTAGAGTTAGGACATGCACTCCCATAAAAGTGGGTGAGTCACCTTGTGTCGATATAGGCGTCGTGTCCATGTCCTAGGTTCATATAGGTCCGCTAAGTCATACATGCATCGGGCGGGTGGCGTAAAGTTCTTTCGAGCACTAATCGGTTTCCATGCAAGCAAGATAACAGACCATCTCCGGGCCCGCATCCGTGACCCACAAACCGGCAGGCTTATTCGCAATCCCAATTACAGACTGTCGGCTCAATCCAGTGAATCCACCATGTCAGGATCTCCCAACAACAACCTTTTTGGGGAGAGTTCTGGTGACAAGCTACCTGATGGGCTATATGAGAGGATACAGGAAGCAATTGCTTTCTGCATGGCGGTCGAGGAGTAACCAATGAGAAACTGGAAAAGAAGTTCAATGAAAATCAACAAACTATGAATGGCGTACTGGAAGCCATTAAACAGATCAACAAAAAGCTCGGCATCGGACTTGAGGAAGAAGAGAACTATTATGACACCGAATCTGAGGCCGAGGCAGATGATGGGGTTGGAGAAGGTCACCCCAAGTCCAAAAATGGAGGCCCAAAACCTAAGTCATTTGGTGAGGTCAGGTCCAAATCTATACTGAATAACTCCAGAACTTCGGAGGACCCTTACGTCAAGAAACTTGAGGAGAAAGTTGATATGCTCACCAGAAGGATGATGAAAACTGATCCGACCTTCACCGACCCCTGTATGGATTTTGCCATCCCCAAACATTGTGTATCGAGAATAAGGGACAAGGTTGAGGTGCCAAACATGAAATTGGACCCTCAAAATCCATCGCATCACTTGGAGGAATTCCCGGTGGCTCCTCCATAAGGTAGATGAAGGTCTCTATACCACAGTCTTCCCTTCCACTCTAGAAGGTAAGGCCAAGGTATGGTACCAAAATCTATCCCAGCAAGTTAAGACCAACGCAGATGAGTTATTCAGAGCCTTCATAAGCCATTTGATGCGCTGACAAAAGGAGGTCACGTGGATGATTTAACTTCCACTGAAACAAAAGGAGGATGAATCGTTCCTCTCTTATTACGAGCGATGGCACTCCATGTTATCCAAATCGACGAGTCTGTCCCCTTTAGAATGCAACTAAGCACTTTCGGACAAGGAATCCATCCCGCATCACTCGGCATTTTGGTTTCCAATCCATCAAAGACTTTGAGACTTTAAAGGACTTGTGTGTTCAAATTGAAGCCGCTAACAATGAACCCTTAAAAGAACAATCATGGTTAGGCCAAGCAACTAGAATGCCTCTCTCTAGACACTTGGCTTTAACCGGATGAGTTTAATGTGGAATATGGATGAAGAAAGAGCGACGGTTTGAGAGTGTTGAGAAACCGGATGGGTTTCGTGGCGGTTAGAATGCGAAGATCACATGCGTGACGGCGTCGCAAGGATGCTAGCGAAACCCAGACGGGTTCCACCGACCTAACACCACCGCCCAGACGGGTTTTGGGCTCAACATCGATCACTGTTGCAAACCGGGAACCCAGACGGGTTTTAGGCCTGCCACACCGATCCCCAAGCCAGAACCCGGGCGGGTTTTGGGCCCTTCACAATTTCCAAGCCAGAACCTGCGAGTTCGTGGGCCATTGTACTCCCTTCCTCGGCCCATCTCTGTAGGCCAAAACTCCTTTCGGGCTCTCAACTCGCGATTTTCCATTGGGCCCGATTATGGTCGCGATGCGGGTCCACGAGCTAATTATGCGTCTTCGCTAGCCCTGAAACTGTAGTTCGAATTTACTTAATCATCTTTTTTTGTTTGGGGAAGTGGGAATGATCCCACCATGTAGGTTGCATATTGCATTACATAAGTTCCACGTCTCCCATCATGTAGGTCATATATTGCGTTGCATAAGTTCCATGTCTCCCATCATGTAGGTCGCATGTTGCATTGCATGAGCATCATATCAGTTTTAGTCGTAAGGTAAAAAAAAAATAAAAAAAAAGAGTCCTTGACCTTTTTCTGAAAATCGACCTTTTTCCCGGCTTAACTTGCTTCACTTAGGAAAATCTAGATGAGATCTCAAAAGTTTTCAAAAACCTTTTCTTCAAGCTCTTGATTTTGAGACAAGTTATAGAAGACGATGTCGCTTTGACTATCTTAGAAGGTATAAATGTGCGTCGCAAATCTTTGGGCTAAGCTTAGTTGATTGAGCGTCCGTGAGTCCACATTGCCTAAAACTTGAATTGATTACTTTCATCAATTCCATGATCCCTTGAGCGACTCATCCATTAGTTGCATCTCTAGAACTTGTTTTGCATCTTGCTTGAGACTACATGTTTGCATAGCAGGCTGTGACAAAGTGATTAAGGCATTCAATTTTCTTAAGCTACATAGCCAAATAGCCTTCCCTGCATTGTATTTACCGTTCTTTTTGCCCCGCCTAGCCTTTGTTCACCCTTTTTTTTCATGATTGAACCCTGACAATACAAGCCTTAGCCTATGATATCCAGTACCCCTTGAGCCTTGCTTGGTTGGAAGAGAGTCTGTCATTTTTGGAAGGAATAATTGGTTTGGTGTGAGCAAAATATGAAGTCCAGGAGAACTGAAAGTCCCATATCTTAAGCGAATTTGGTTATCTTTGTTCAAAGTCGAGGTTGTAATAGAAATTTCTTCTCCCTGATCACCCAAAAAAATCAAAAAAAAAAAAAAATCAAAAAAATAAAGGGCGGTTAGGAAGATTCAACTTAAAGTCCGTAAAACTTTGACTTCGGTTGTATTCGGTTGAGATGTTTTAGGATGGAAGGTGAAACGCTTTGCATACATTAAGTGAGAAGGAGAGTTTAGAGGATTTCATTGAAAATCAATCCAAGCATGGCTTTTAACTCCTCATTCCCAAATTTACCGCTCCTTACCTAGCCTAAGCCCCAATTCTGACGAAAAAGTCCTTTTGATTGTCACTTGTGCATTACATACCAAGTAGTGGAGCGAGGTTCTTACCAACTTATGGTAGTTTGCTTCTATTGGTTTGAGCATGAGAGAAACTCACATACATATTCAAAATTGAGTGTTTGAGTGTTCATTCCTTCTGTGTGAGGTTCTCTTTACGGCTAGCTTACGTCCATAACCAAGCAAGATACTTGCATTGTTCTTCGAATTGGTGGACTTATGCGTCGAGTTACTTGTTCTCTCCTTAAGATTCAAAACTTCTTCCTATCTCTTTCGAACTGAGTTTTGATCTTGTCAGTTAATCTTTGTGCTTGCTTGTTAGTTCGACTTTGTGTTGATCGAAAATCCTTTATCCGGATTGTTTTCAAGATATATAGAAAGTCATAACTGCATTGCATAACACCATCATTACATGAGCATTGCATCAACAGTCTGCATTAGTACATAAGTATAGAAAAATGCATTTAGTACATCATTGCATAGCATTGTCCTAAGTACATAGCAAAGAGTCGTGTATAGCATAGCATAAGAATCCTGCAGACGCATCGTTCTCAGTCGTCATCACGCCAGACCTCTGTGTCGCCACCGCCACTAGCGTTATCAGCTCTATGGACCTCGCTTCCACCAGACCCGAAGTAAGTGTCCCACTGGTAGTAAGAGGAGTCTACCATCTCTGTATCGCTACCTGAGCCAGATAGGTGCAGCACTTCGGCACCGCCTGCATTTTCGAGTGACGCCGGCTTAGAAAAAATTCAATCGAGTTTCCATTAAGCGGCGCTTGAATCAAAAAGGAAGCAAGTCACTACAAAGAACCATCAATTGACTCGGTTTAGCAAGAGTTAAATCAAATCGCCACTAAAGCGGGGCTATGCGACAAGCAAAGGGGACAAATCGGCTGGAATACCTGGAGGTCCACAAAGTCCACCATGGAAAAATTCAAGAAGGGCAAGTCACTACGACAACTATCAATTGACTCCCGGTTTAGCAAGAATCGCCTAAAGCTGGGGCTATGCAAACAAAGGGATCGAATCGGCCTAAAAGCGGGGCGAAAGGTGTGGGCCTTCTTTTATTCCATCCGGGGCCTTTTCACCTCACCCGACTCACGAAAAAGCGGAGAAGAGCCTAACACTTGACCAAACCCCAGACGGGTTTCTTTGGGTCGAAAATAAGCAATCGAGGCCGTTTCGAGCCCAATACAAGCTTATGCTCATGCGATTATGCTCAACTCGAGCCCGTTTTGAGACACAAACCGGCAGTAAATTCTCCGACTCATTTTGAATTTCAAATAACCGATGCCTTCTCTCTTTATTTCTTGCAGCAACGCATCGAATACGAAATCGGCCATCGCCTAACAATACATGACATCACCGTCGCCGCTAATACGCCATACATCTGTCACGCCACGCATCGGCCGTCGCAGAGCTGTCGCCGACATTCACCATCACCGCCGCTAATACGCCGACATTCACCATCACCCGTCGGGCTAATACGCCGACATTTCACATCGCCGCGCGCCGCCACGACACACACCGCCGCTAATACGTCGGCCGCCGGCTAATCTGGCGACACATCGGCTGTCAATACGCGACATTCACCATCGCCCGCCGGGCCAATACGCGACATTCACCATCAGCCGTCGCCGGGCTAATACGCGACACATCACATCAGCCGTTGTCGGGCTAATACGCGACACGTCACATCAGCCGTCGCCGGGCTAATACGCGACACATCACATCAGCCGTCGCCGGGCTAATACGCGACATTCACCATCAGCCGTCGCCGGGCTAATACGCGTCACTTCACCACCAGCGGCCGTCATCGGGCCCTAACAATACATGACACCATCAGCCGTCGCCGGGCTAGTACGCGACATTTCCCCACCGACGCCGCCGCCGGGCCTTCACGATTAACACCATATCGACATCGACGCAGGACCCAGCTTCCAAGCGACAACAGCGGCCATCGTCGGGCCTTCACAATGCGACGAGGGCCATTGTCGGGCCTTCACAATGCGACAAGGGCCATCATCGGGCCTTCACAATGCGATGAACATCATATCTACATCGGCGCAGGACCCAGCTTCCAAGCGTCAACAGCGGCTAACGTCGGACCACAATGCGACGAGGGTCATTGTCGGGCCTTCACAATGCGGCAAGGGCCATTGTCGGGCCTTCACAATGCGACAAGGGCCATCATTGGGCCTTCACAATGCAATGAACGACATCTCAACATCGACGCAGGACCTAGCTTCCAAGCGTCAACCAGCTTCAGAACAGGCTTCTGATTCATATCCAAGATCATCAAGACTACTTTGATCATCGTTTTACTCAAACTCGATCAAAGTGGGGGCTATCTGTAGACGCTGAATTTTGTATCGATTTTATGTTCTTTTTTTAGCGTTAGTTTTAGAAAATAGGCTAACCGATAAATGGCACGCAAGCCCCTCACCCACCTAAACCCGAAAGAGAAAGGCAAAAGCCCAATACGGTCTGAACCCGATGCGGGTTCGGTGGCGGAGCTCGCTCAACCCATAGAACCTGCGGTTCAATGGCCGAGCTCCAACCCACAGAACCCGTCTGGGTTCCTGGGCACAAGGCCCGTCGCTGCCTTCAAGAACCCGTCTGGGTACTTGGGTGCCTTCAGGAACCCGTCTGGGTTCTTGGGTCCAAGGCCCATCTTCACTCACGTGAACTTGTCTGAGTTCGATTGCTCTCTTTGGCGCGGCGACTAAAATCCTAACCCTAGAACGCGCCCCCTATTCCCTCATTCCACTATAAATTAAAACCTTTTCTCCCTTCCATAGACACGGCAGAATATACTGGGAGTATTGACACTAGTATATTCTCTCTCTCTTCCCCCTCCTTTGCATGCTACTTCACTAAAGGTTAGCGTGATTCTTGTATTAATGTGTATAATGTAATTTTACTTTCTTTTTCTTTTGTTTCTTTGCATGACATTAATGATAAACTAGTGAAATTTATTCAATTCCTCCCTCTTTTTTTCAACATGTCGCTTTAATTTAATTCTAGTAGAGTCTATTCGTTGAATAGGCGGATTTGATGATTTTAATTGTCAAATTCGTAACCTTACCCCCGAATCCATCTCTGGATTCGTAGGCTGGAGTCTGTATTTTATGGTTTGTTGTTTTTCTCCTAAAATTCAACTGGCGACTCTATTTTTGTACTTTGGTTTTCTTTCTTTTTTTTACAATTTTCTATGACTTTTTACGTTTAGCGCGCCGGCTCGGTTTTAAGAACCCAGACGGGTTCTTCACCCCTTTTTCTCTTTGATTCTCTTTTCTTTGCTTTTCGCCTCGTAGGGTTTCATGGCCAAGAACCCGTCTCGGTTCGCAGAACTCAGACGGGTTCGTCTGCCTTTTCCCTTCCCTTTCTTTCGTCCCTTTCTTTTCCTTTTTTTGTAAAGATGAACCTCGAGCGCTAAATCGTTTTTAACCTGCTAACGAAAACATTCTTAAAAGTTCAACCTTAATTAAGGATAAGCAATCCTAGTCGGCTCCCAATCACCCTTAAGTAGCGCCGCGAAAAGGTCATCGATCGATTTTTTCGGTGTCTACAGATGTTTTTGTGGCTAAACTAAAAAAACCTTAAGAAACTTTTGAAACAGAAAATCTAAACAAACTCTAAACACAACCCTAAGAACTAAACTAAGAGAACCCTAATCTGACCTAAACGAAGGTCCAAAAACCAAACCATAAAGCTAAACCTACTAAAGACCTTAATAATCCTAATGAAACCCTAAACTAACTGAGACATATGGAAACAAAAGAAATCAAAGAAAACAGAGAAATCAAAGAAAACAGCTACTACTGACCTAAATAACTACTGATCGAATATGGAAGAAAGGAAAGAACTCAACCCAGCTCCCTACTGCCCATTGACCGAGCAAAGGAAGAAAAGAGAGACAGAATCAGAGGAGAAAGACGAGAGAGAACCGAAGCCAAAAACCAAACAGGGGCATAACGAGCAGAAACAAAGCATTCAACCAAAACAAACCAAAACCCGAATCAAATACCAAAACACAAACTCATCAAATATTAAGAACAATCCAATACCATTCGAACATTACATCAAAACTGAACAAATCATTAACAAAACCAAAATCCCAGAATCGATTGAAAATGGAAGCGAAAATAAAGTTTCAAAAGTGGAATTTAAAGCATGAATTAAAGACATAAATTAAATCTAAATCTAATTCTAACCCTAGATGGAGGCTCTTGGGGCGTCACTCCCAAAATCAACCATGGATGCCTCCGAATCTGCTCCTTCCTCCTCTTTTATAATCGATTTCGTGCTCTTCCTTCAAATCTGAGCCCTCGATTCTCTTCAATCATGAACGGCCAAGATGAATTCGACGGTTTTGGGTGAAGATGAAGATGGTGATGGCGTCGAATGCTACTGCTGCGGTGTACTTGCTCCACTTCCTCTTCTCTCAATCCGAATCTTCTGTTAATGAAAAGAGAAAAAGGGTGAGTGAGAGATTGATAAAATCGCGAGAAATTGAGAAAGGGAAGAGAAGAAGAAGAGATGAAAGAGAGAAGAGAGATGGAGTTCGAGATGATGTTCGGTTATGGAGTGTTTGGATGGTTTGCTGCGCATCAGAACAGAGAGGAGAAAGGGTGACTAGGGAACGAAGAGAAAAAGAAAGAAGAAAGGGGGAGTTGAAAATGGGAATTAGGGTTTTAGGTGTGTTTTAATCGGCTGAGAGGAAAAGGAAACGGGTCGGGTATTTGGGTCGCGGGTCTGGGGTAGGCGGGTAGAATAGTAAAAGTGTGGGCTGGGTTTTTGGGTTTCTGCTGGGCCGAGAGAGGAGGAGAAGAGGGAAATGGATTTGGGCTGAATTAGGAAGATTAGAACTAGGTTTGATTTTATTTCTAATATTTATATTTTTTTTCATATTAACAATAATAATAACAAAAGTAATAAAATGCTATAAAATCTAATAAAAGAGCAAAACATAACAAAACTACTAAAATAATTATTAAAGACAAGCAAAAATATCCTATAAAAGAGAAGAATTCGGCTCAGAACGAGACCGAACACTTCCCCAAAATCCGTAGACAGACCCGGGGAGTCGATTAAACGGAATTTCCTAGTTAGTTTCTATTCGCGTTCACGAACTACAACACTAACTATCCCAATTCCTACCTTCCAACCAGCATTGAATGTAGTCGGGATGTTTTCACACCCAATTACATCCCACTTGAGGGAAGGATAGGGTTGGAAAGTTGATTTCCTAACTAGTTACTCACTAATATTGCTAACCCAAACCTAATCACCCATTCGCACCCTTAATATCTCCCTAACCCATTAGGGTTCTAGCCACTAAACATCCTAACTATCATGATACTAACATCAACAACATTAATCATGCTTAAAAGGATAAACAAGAAGACAACAAACAATCAACAAAATCAATAAAACCATCAAAAGCAAAACGGAGATTAATAGATGAACTATGAAATAAAAGAGAGAAGGGTTAAAAAATACTCATTGATTGATGACAAAAAGCAAAAACTCTGAATAATAAATGCTCCAATGCTCCAAATATGATAATAATCTTCAAACTTGAAATAAAACTTGAGAGAATCCAGAACAAGAATCAAGAACTCAGCCAAATCTTCACTAACGCTCTAATCAATGTGATAAAAGAAGGCTAAAAGTATCATAAAAGCTAGGTAAAAGATGATTAAGGATTGTCTAAAGGCTGATAAAGATGTATCTCTGCTAAAATGACTTAAAACAATATATAATAACTCAGGTTGTTACTCAAAACACGTCACTTAAACACTACAGACAAACTGTGTCCGCAGGGGACTGTGGGCACGGTCAAGGTGACCGTGGCCACAGTCCAGCGTAAGGCAGGAGAGTTCTCTCTTCTCTTCGCTGTACCGTGGGCACGGTACCCAGGCACCGTGGGCACGGTGTAGGCGATTTAGGGTTGGCGATTCTTCGCTCCTTCGCACTGCCGTGGCTACGGTCATGGGGGACCGTGGCCACGGTCTCTTTCGGCCAACTTCTTCCTTGGACAGGGCAGTATGCCCACCATGACTATGGACAGGTTGACCGTGACCACGGTCCATCTCGGTTGCAACTCCTCCTTTTGGGCGTTTGGCTTCAAGCTGACCGTGGCTACGGTCAAGGCGACCGTGGCCACGGTCTATCTTGGCCACTTGGTTACTTCAGGGCGTAGCACCCGCTACGGAATTTGTTGCGGGGGCTACCCTTTGACGCCTGGGAGCTTGTACTTTCGTTTCCGCGCCTTCGACATACTCGGCCCTTCGATTCCGCTGCCTTTGTCACGACCAGGGCTTGGGGAATCTTAGGGAATCTCGGGATTCCCAAGATTAGTGCAAAAATAGCCCATTTAGCATCGTATTGAGTAAAACCTTCGGAAACTACAAAAAATAAACAAAACGCATTAAAAGTTATTAAAACGAGCTACGAGACAAGTCAAAAGCCTAAGGATTTAGGCGGTATTTAGACGCGAACACGGGTCTAAACACCCCCCCCCCCACACTTAACCTTTTGCTCGTCCCGAGCAAACAAACTGAAAGAAACTAGAAAACAAGAACAAAATAAAAACAACTAACTCACTTTTGCAGGAATCGCGGATGCATTTAGCACATGCATCAAGCCCTTTAAACCCCCCGGTAGCCCGGGTGGACGAGGTAGGTCTCGTGAGGGTTTGTAGCAACTCTACCCACAAAAGCCATGAGAAGAAATGGAAGAGAGAAGGGAGTGAAGAGTGAAAAACAAAACAAAGAAAACGCAAGAGAAGGAGAAGATATTCAAGCCCCTAACAATGCACCTAGACACCCAACCGGTCTTACCAATAAAAAAGATGGGGCAAACATAAACAATTAAGGACACTTAGGTTAGATGAATGCCAATCCTAGAGATTTTTAACCCCAAACAGTTTCATGATGAGTGAAGTCCTTGTGCATATGTGCAAGTGGGCCTCAAATTGCACTCTCTAGCCTAGGTCGGTCGATCGAAGAAGTTTTCATGCTCGAGCTCGGGTTTATTTATCAACAACTTTACTAAGTGTCACCCACATCTATTTGTTGTCGCCCTTGGCTTTGTGACTGCCGTAGGAAACATAGAAAAGGGCTCCACATTTTTAATGTTTTTAGTGTGTCACCCACATCTATTTGTTGTCGCTCTTGGCTTTGTGACGGCCGTAGGAAACATAGAAAAGGGCTCCACAAGCTTTAAGGATTTCCTTATTAAACGTCACCAAAAACTATTGGTGTCGCCCTTGGCTTTGTGACGGCCGTAGGAGACATAGAAATGAGCTCCGCACTTTTTTCCGAAGTTTTTTTTGTGTGTCACCCAAGACTATTGGTGTCGCCCTTGGCTTTGTGACGGCCGTAGGAGACATAGAAAAGGGTTTCACAGATTTTATTAAACGTCACCCAAATCTATTGGTGTCGTCCTTGGCTTTGTGACGACCGTAGGAGACATAGAACGGGGGTTCACTTTCTCAATTAGATTATTAGGCGCGAGCAAGAGCATTAGACTACTAAGACCAACCAACTTTGGCAAGAAAGGAACAAAAATAGGCGTGTAAATGGTAAGGGCATCACTTTCACATTCAAAAGAGGGGTTTATTAGAGATAATTCATGGTAATCATCCAAACTAAGGCCTATGGTCATTCATGTCGGCCGCTTGTAACTCATTAGTTCGACCAATTGGGTGGCTATCTACACAATTATGGACAAGAACATCTCCTAAAAGAAAAACAAACACTTTTTGGGCTTTTCACAACTTTTTCCCATATTCTCTTTCATTTTTCACCACAGAAAATTTCAAATTTTAGCAAAAACTAGGAAAACAAGGAACAAAAAGACTAGGTGATCTACCCTTGAAGCTGAATATCCCCCCCCCCCACTTAAAACTCCACAATGTCCTCATTGTGGGTAGGAGTCACATGAAAAGGGTAGAGAACCTACAAAGACACAAACAAAACAACTAGCAAGTAGAAATGGTGGCGACCCGAGCCCACACGGCTCCAACAGCAATATATATACCAACACAGACATTCATAGGGGTTCGCCACCCAAAAGAAAACCAAGCATGCGACGGATCATAATAGGAATTCACGTAAAAAGAGTAAGGTGGAAAGATAGTACCTCAAACTCTTCAAAAGCGTTAAAACAGCGATCCAGAGTCGTCGTTCAAGTGAATCAAAACGATGTTAGAGAAAAAGACGACTTACAATCGATAGAACTCGCATGCTGGACCAAAAACAAAAGAAAGGAAAAACTAACTTAAAAGACTATGAAAAACAAAACTATTTACAAAATATACATTGCCAATGACTTACCTTATCCCCGAATCTCACTCATTGAGGCGGGAAATAAGGGTGAAACTCCATACATACCAACCGAAAGTAACACTTCATTTCATTCATCATAATCTAAAGTCATTTACAAACCATCAGTGATCAAAATACAACCGAAACAAGAGTAAACAAACTTCCCTGTCCACAAAAATAACCATCGAACGACCAAAGGATAACCCGGCAACACATGAAAGACCAACAACGCAAGGCAAACCCGAGCATCATAACCAAACAACCCCAAAATCATGCCAAAACATGCCTAATGAAACCGAGAGATCAACACACCAAAACCATCAGACATCGCATCCAAACCCCAAAGAAGCACCCCCCCACACTTATACTTCACAAAATAAAGTAAATAAAAGCGATGATAAAGGTCGGGTGGGGGGTTGAGTGCTTACAAACGGTCCTCAAGCGGACCCTCCCGGAGGATGACGGGGTTGGAGTTGCGATTGGATGCTAGCAAGCATCTCCTGTTGGGTCTCGATCAACCCTTGCAAGTTTTCAATCAACGTCTGTTGGTCTTGGATGAGCTCTCCTTGTTCTTGAAACTCATCATGAAGCTCCTGGAGTTGCTCGCTGATGTGTTCAAGAGCGGCGTCCCGCACTTGACTCGGTTCGGCTTCGTCCCTTTGTGCTTATTCTCCCTCTTCCTCCTCTTCCTCATCCTCTTCTTCCTCTGCCTCTTCTTCTTCGTCACCTTCCTCCTCGGGCTCCCCGGGACCACCCACTGCAAAACGATCCTCATAAGTTTGGCCACACGACCAATTTCGTTTGTCGGTGACATTTAGACGTTGCACGGCATTGTTGTCACCCAAATGAACGACGACGCTATAGGGCTCGTTCCCGTGACGGTAGAATGTTCGCGTCTTGTTTTTCTCCAAGAATTCCATCTTCCGCAGGCGGACACCGTCGATAGGATCGGGGAAAAACCGTGGAGTCCACTTGTTGAGGTAAGACTCGAACCCTTGTTTCCTTAGGAGATGGGTGATGATGTGACCCATACCAATGGTCATGTTCCGGGTTTCGAGGCTTATTTCTCGGAGACAATGGAGGATGCAGGAGCCGGTGTTGACTCGGCGACCGTTAATGGCATTGTAGAGGACGAAGAGGTCGTCCTTCCGGATGCTTGATCGCCCGGCGTCACGGCTAAAAACAGAGTTTGAGATGATGCGGTGGAAGATACGGACGCTGAGGATACAAAAGTCCCGGGCCTTAGAGTTGCTCGGGCAATAATATTGCGCTTTTGGAGTTCGAACCTTGGGATAGCGCCTCCTCCAGCAAGTGAGATCACGCATTGCCTCTTGTTCATTGAAGTTAACAACCTCGCCGTAGAATATTCCATCCTCGGGTAGGCCTAATGCATTGCAAAGATCCCTGAGCGTGTATTCGACTTCCTTCTTGGCCACAATGTATGAGAAAGAGGCTTGGGATGTGCCGTCTTCCTTTACAACCAAAGAGCTAAGGAACTCGAGCACCGGTTGTTCGATAATCAGCTCATTGATGGTGGCGAAGACCTCCCAGCCCATGGTTTTGATGAAGAAATCCATGCTCGGTTTACTAAATATATCCTTGGCCGTCTCCTCATGATAGAGGTCCGGAGCACAAATCTTCCGCTTCTTTAGCCGCTCATACCTCGCCTTGTGCATATCTTCCCGGAAGGTAACCTTAACCTTCAGGTCGCATTGAATGATGGAAGCCGGTTGACCCTTGTACTGGGTTTTATCAGGCTCGGAAGAGGTTGATGGGACGGGGGTAGGTTCCGGCTTGGTCCGGGCTCATTTCGCTCGACCCATTGGAGGTAAACTGAGAGGAAAAACAACCACGCAACAACGAAACACAAGAACAACACTATCCAAAATCCCGAACAATCACGAATTCACAACCAATCCCAATATTCAGACCAATAATTCACCAAAACACTCCCAATGTCAACAATATCCACCAAAATTTCAACCCCAAACTCAACCAAATTCGTTCAACCAAGAATTCACAAGAAATTGCACAATAATCAACCCAAAAGCTAGCAAATCGATTGTTTATGCACAAATGAACCAAGGAATACCTGGATTGAAGTGTTGGGGAAGGATTGGTGATAATTTCGAACCCCATCAAGAACACAAACCCAGAGTATTGCTTTAAGGAGCCCCGAAAATGGCAAAACACAGCGACGCGGTGCACAGCTAGGGCAAAATCGCAGGGGTTTGGGGAGAAATGGAGGAAATTGGTGATGGATTTGTCAAAGATTGCAAGGGTTTTAGGGTTGAGGAGTGATTTTCGAGTGTGAGAGAATAGAGGGAAATGAAAGAGAAATGAGGGAAAATGAGAATAAAACCCCGATAGAATTCGCAGTTTTCGGCTCACCGTGGACACGTTCGATTTGACCGTGGGCACGGTGTGTCTCGGGTTGAGGGAAAAAAAAGGGAAAAATGCAGGGTAGTCACCGTGGCTACGGTAACATTCACCGTGGTCACAGTGATCTTCGGGAAGAGACTTTTCCAAGAAAATGTTGCGATGTGACCGTGGCTGCGGTGAAACCCACCGTGGTCACGGTCCACTTCGGCCAAAGAAAAACTAGGAACACTTTGTATAATCTGACCATGGCTGCGGTGAAACCCACCGTGGTCACGGTACCTTTCGGCCCAGCTCCTGTACCTACAAGGCTCAAAACTTGCAAAAACATGTTAAGTCCTAAAATCTACCCTCTTATTATCCACTCCTTTGTCTTCCTCACTCAATTTATCATCAAAGGGGACTTTCCCAACACTCAAAAATCACATTCAAATCCCGACCCTCATAGAACCTCTCTTTATTTTCACTCTCGCTATCGATTTTTTTCATTTCTTTTCGATCTTTTCTAATTTTTCATCATTTTTTCTAATTTTTTCTATTTTTTTTTCGTTTTCTCAAATTTTTCAAAACCACTAAGGAAAAAGAAAATGCTAAAAATAAGGGGAAATAAAATGGAAAAAAATGAAAGGAAACACTAAAAGAAGGGGAAGTAAGTCATACCTCTCCCGAGTGCTTATTTTTATAGGTCCTACCTCGACCTTTCCCGATGCTTTTCAATCCTCAAAATTCTCAAGATACACCACAACTGTCCCGGCATATTCCTCGCCCATGATGTACGGTTTAAGCTTCTATGAGTTTTCTTTAAAACACTGCCCTTGTGCATTCTTCAGTTCAACCACTCCGGCGCGAAGAATTTTCACAATTTCGAATAGACCGGACCATCGTGATCTCAATTTCCCAGAGAATAACTTTAACCTCGAGTTAAAGATGAGAACCCTATCGCCTACCACAAACTCACGCCGGTTCAACCTCTTGTCCTGCCATGCTTTGGTTCTTTCTTTGTAGATTTGTTGTTCTCATATGCATGATGCCTCAACTCCTCAAGTTCTTCCAGTTGAAATAACCGACTACTTCCGGTCGCCTTAAGATCAAAGTTCAACTTCTTGATTGCCCACATGGTTTTGTGCTCAAGCTCCACGGGGAAGTGACATGCCTTCCCGTAGACAAGACGGTAGGGAGTAGTACCAATCGGAGTCTTGTAGGCGGTGCGGTATGCCCACAACACTTCATCCAACTTTTCTTCCCAATCTTTCCTCGAAGAGTTGACCGTCTTCTCTAGGATCTCCTTGATGGCTCGGTTTGAGATTTCCACTTGACCTTGTGTTTGTGAATGATAAGGTAGTCCCTTCTTATGATTTATGTCGTACTTTGCCAAAAGAGACTCGAACCTGTTTTCTATGAAATGGGAACAGTTATCACTAATGATGGAATGCCGAATCTTGGAAATAGGGTCTTTTTCAAGAATCTCGAAACAGACTTCCAATCGCACCTCACGCATGGTATGGCTTCGACCCACTTTGAGACATAATCCACCGCCACTATGTTGTATTGGAAACCTCTTGATGACGGGAAAGGTCCCATGAAGTCTAATCCCCACACATCGAAGACTTCAACTTCAAGAATATAATTCAACGACGCTTCATTTTTCCGGGAGATGTTTCCGGATCTTTGACATCTATCACATTGCTTGACATGCAAATGGGCGTCACGAAAAAGAGTTGGCCACCAATATCCGGCTTGTGAAACCCTCGCCGCTGTCTTTTGGGAGCCACCGTGACCTCCCACTGGAAACTCGTGACAATGAGTCAAAATAGATTGCACTTCATTCTCGGGAATACATCGCCGGTACATCCCGTCATTGCAAAGCCGGAAAAGGAAGGGATCATCCCAATAATAATGCTTCATGTTGTGGAGAAATTTCTTCTTTTGGTGATGGTTCAAGTGTTGGGGAATCACTTCGCTTGCCAAATAATTCACAATATCCGCATACCAAGGATGAGAGCTAATCGCCAAAAGTCGCTCGTCCGGAAAAGCATCATCAATCGGTTGGGTGTCCTCCAAGTCGACAAGAATCCTCGAGAGGTGATCGGCCACGACATTCTTCGTGCCCGCCTTATCACAGCTTTCCAAATCGAATTCTTGCATGAGCAAGACCCACCGTATTAGCCTCGGCTTTGTCTCCTTCCTTCCGATCAAGTATTTGATAGCGGCATGATCCGTGTAGAATACTACCTTCGAGAGCATAAGGTACTGCCGAAACTTGTTGAGTGCAAAAACGATCGCCAAAAGTTATTTTTCCGTGGTGGTGTAGTTTCTTTGGGCACTATCAAGCGCATGGCTTGCGTAATAGATAACCCTCGACTTCTTGTCCACTGTTTGGGTCAAACACGCCCCCACAGCAAAGTCACTGGCGTCGGCTATAATCTCAAATGGTAGTGTCCAGTCCGGAGGTTGAACCACCGGGGCGGAAAACAAAGCCTGTTTCAATCTGTAAAACGACTCAAGACACTCATAAGTAAAAATGAAAGGAGCATCTTTGCAAAAGAGGTCGGTTAGAGGTCGAGCGATTTTCGAAAAGTCCTTGACGAACCGGCGATAGAAGCCGGCATGTCCAAGGAAGCTGCGCACCCCCTTAACAGAAACTGGAGGCGGTAGGCGCTCTATGACCTCAACCTTCGCCTTATCCACCTCGATGCCCTTTGAAGAGATTAAGTGACCCAAAACAATACCTTGTTCCACCATAAAGTGGCATTTCTCCTAGTTGAGTACTAGATCCACTTCTTCACAACGAGTTAATACTTTTTCCAGGTTTAGCAAATAGTCATCAAAAGAAGTACCGTACACAGAAAAGTCATCCATAAAAACCTCCATGCATTTCTCAATGAAATTGCTAAAAATAGCCATCATACAACGTTGAAAAGTCCCAGGGGCATTACATAAACCAAATGGCATGCGACGGTAAGCAAATGTCCCGTATGGGCAAGTGAAGGTGGTTTTTTCTTGGTGTGAGGGGTGGATTGGGATTTGAAAGAACCCGGAATACCCATCTAAGAAGCAAAAATGTGAATGACCCGCGAACCGTTCTAGCATCTGGTCAATAAAAGAAAGGGGAAAATGGTCCTTCTTTGTTACTTTGTTAAGCTGACGGTAGTCAATTCACATTCTCCAACCATTCACAGTTCGGGTACTTACTAATTCTTTCTTATCATTTTCAATTACGGTCATCCCACCCTTTTTTGGCACACACTGAACCGGGCTTACCCATTCGCTATTTGCGATGGGGAAGATGATCCCAGCAGCGAGCAACTTCACTACCTCCTTTTTAACCACTTCTTGCATGTTAGGATTTAATCTACATTGTGGTTGCCTAGTAGGCCTAGCATCTTCTAGCAAATCAATCGAATGCATGCAAATGGACGGGGACAAACCTTTCAAATCTTCTATCCTATTACCTAATGCACCTCTATGCTTCCTAAGCATATCAAGCAACTTAGACAATTCAAAATCATTCAAGTTTGTATTCACAATCACATGATAATATTTTTCATCATCCAAGTAAGCATATTGGAGGGAGGGGGCAAAGGTTTAAGATCTAAAGGAATAGAAGATTGAGCTTGGGAGGAAGACATACCTTTGAAGATCGCATCTTGAATCTCCATGCACTCCGTAAAAGGCTCATCAATAATAATTTCCTCGTGCATAGGTGAAGAGTCAAGAAGGTTGGTGAAGAAAGTGATGTCGGTGCCATCGGTCTCAAATTGAAAGGATTCCAATAAACATGCACCCAAGGGATCATCACATGTAGACTCAAGTAGATGAGACTCCTCAAAATACTCATCAACGAGAAATTCCATCATATCAATCGCGTAGCATGAGTCCCCATATGAAGGACCTTTCAAAGACCCCTCAAGTTGAAAAATAATACTTTCATTCCCAACATTCAATGACATACTTCCATTCTTCACATCTATAATTGCTCCTGCCGTAGCAAGGAACGGCCTTCCCAAAATAATGGGGATGTTGTTATCCTCCTCCATCTCCAAGATAACAAAATCACAAGGGATCAAGAATCGCCCTACTTGCACCAGGATATCTTCCAATATCCCTAAGGGTCTTCGTATGGAACGGTCGGCCAATTGAAGGTTAATAGTAGTAGGAGCTAGATCATCAAGGTTCAGCTTCTTACAAATTGAGTGAGGCATGACACTCACACTTGCTCCTAGATCACATAAGGCACGGCCAATTCTCATATCATCGAAGGTGCATGGAATAGAAAAACTCCCAGGGTCGGCTAATTTCTCCAGTGATTTGTTATCGATGATGACACTACAATCCACCGTCAAGTGAATGGTAGCTTTCTCTTGAATTCTCCTCTTGCTCGTAAAAAGCTCCTTCAAATGTTTCTTGAAGGATGGGACTTCAGAAATGGCATCAAGGAACGGGATGTTAACATGAAGCTTCTTAAGCATTTCAATGAACTTCGAAAATTTTGCATCGGACTTTGGTTTTGTCAACCGCTCGGGAAAAGGCACCGGCGGTAACTTTGGTTTCTCCATGGCTTAGATTGGTTCTTCTTCCGCCATTCTCCCTTTCCCTTTCCTCAATCTCTCCATCTCTTCTCTCTCTTTGCTTGATTCTCCCAGCTCTTCCTCTTGTACTTCACCAACTCCCTCACCCAAGACTAACTCACTCTCCCTTTCTTCAATCAAATCCTCCTCTTCTTCAACATGCACCACATTGCCCTCCTTATCACCCAAGACATCTTCCACTACCATCCTAGGGCCATCGATCTCCTTACCGCTCCTCAATGTGATAGCATTGATGTGCCCCTTAGGATTTTGTTGGGGTTGGCTAGGTAGACCTTTGGAAGAGGATGAAGGTTGAGATTGGAAGTTGAAGACTTGTTGAGCAAGTTGAGCCAATTGGGTCTCAAGCATCCTTTGGCTAGCATTAAGAACCTCATTCTGTTTCAATTGGGCGGCATTGAACATCTCTTGATTCTTGAGACATTTTTGCATGAAGTCCATCTCTTGGCTCATTTGTGGAGGGGGTTGTTGTTGGTAGGATTGGGGAATTTGATGGTAGGCTTGATTTTGGTACGGGGGAGCTTGTTGATGGGGGCGGTTTTGATTTTGACGTTGATGGTTTTGGGCTTGGTTAGGGTAGGAAAATCCCGGAGGAACATATGATGGGTTTCCTTGAGGGCGAACGGGATCATTAATGCGGTAAGAGAGGTTTTGCCGATATAGAGCATTCGCTTGCTCATTGGATACCAACTCCGTTTGGCACTCGAAATTGGTATGTCCTCCCCCACATACCTCACAACGCAACACCGAGGTGGACGAAGGTGAAGGAATGGAAGATTGAACCTCCATAATCGGCTTGAGTTGTTGGGTTGTCTTCATCTCGGCCATGTCCTGAGAAAGTTGTTGCATTGTCTTTTGCATGTCCTTGATAAGATATCCCAAATTCTCGCTATCAGCACAACTTGTCACCTCCCTTGAATTTCTTCCCCAGTTGCAAGCATTCTCTGCCATTTGAGCTAAAAGAGCATCGGCTTGGTCGGGGGTCTTACTTAGAAAAAGGTCGCCCGAGGCGTTGTCGATCGATTGCTTCGTATTCATCGAGAGACCCTCGTAGAAGGTATGTAGAATAAGAGCGGCCGGGAGATTATGGTGCGGGCATGCTCATTGGAGTCCTTTGTATCTCTCCCAAGCTTCGAACAAAGACTCGCCCGGTTGTTGTCGAAAGTTCATGATCTCCGTTCGTATGCGAGCGGTCTCCATCGGCGGGAAAAACCTCCTCAAAAATGCTTGACTCAGGACGTCCCAAGTCCGCAAAGTGTTCGGGTTGCAATTATCAAGCCACCCTTGAGCTTTCCCTGCAAGAGAAAATGGGAAGAACTTAAGATGGATGTATTCTTCTGAAACTCCTTGCATTCTGATCATGCCGCATCTATCAAAGAAGTTGGAAATATGGTTGATGGGATTCTCCGAGTCAAACCCATGGAACTTAGATTGCTCAATGAGGTGAAGGAAATTCGGCTTGACTTCGAAGACAGTCCCGTCGGGGAGATCGGGCAAAACAATTGGAGAGCCTCCTGTACCCGTCGAAGGTGATGCGAACGACAGGAGGGTACGAGGTTCTGCCATAGCCTCTTGCTGTTGTCGCTCGAGAAGACGCCGACGGGTGTTGCGGCGTTGTTGCGTCGTGTAGTCCTTTCGATTTCAGGGTCAAAAGGTACAAGAGGTATTAAGTCTCTCCTGCGCATGCACTAAACAAGCAAACATCGTAAGTAGCCCTAAGGGACTCTAGACTCGACTCAGCAAGGTAAAAACATCCTAAACAAACACACGTAGAGTAAGGTAAGAACTAGAAGGGGCGCTTGCTCCCCGGCAACGGCGCCATTTTGTTGCACACAAGGTTGTTAGACCTCGGTACTATCGTTCTTCCATAGGGAGCTAGGGGCCTTCACAGCAATTACTTAACTCTAGGTAGGGTTTAGGATTAAGAAAGGGGCGATGGACTTTTGAGGTAAAAACAGCACAATAACGCTAAGTTCGGCCAAAAGGTGAGGCAATGGGTGTCGGGAGACTTTCGGGATGCAAACGGGGATACGGAAATGGGTTTCGCAGCAAGAGAGTAACGAGAAAGGGAAATCAAATGGTAATTCCGTTGGAAAATACCGACCGGGCTTCCTTTTTCAAGGATAGTCCGGATTGACTTCCCTTAAATCCATAGACAGACCCGGGGAGTCGATTAAACGGAATTTCCTAGTTAGTTTCTATTCGTGTTCACGAACTAGAACACTAACAATCCCAATTCCTACCTTCCAACCAGCATTGAATGTAGTCGGGATGTTTTCGCACCCAATTACATCCCACTTGAGGGAAGGATAGGGTTGGGAAGTTAATTTCCTAACTAGTTACTCACTAATATTGCTAACCCAAACCTAATCACCCATTCGCACCCTTAATATCTCCCTAACCCATTAAGGTTCTAGCCACTAAACATCCTAACTATCATGATAATAACATCAACAACATTAATCATGCTTAAAAGGATAAACAAGAAGACAACAAACAATCAACAAAATCAATAAAAGCAACAAAAGCAAAACAGAGATTAATAGATGAACTATGAAATAAAAGAGAGAAGGGTTAAGAAATACTCATTGATTGATGACAAAAAGCAAAAACTCTGAATAATAAATGCTTCAATGCTCCAAATATGATAATAATCTTCAAACTTGAAATAAAACTTGAGAGAATCCAGAACAAGAATCAATAACTCAGCAAAATCTTCACTAACTCTCTAATCAATGTGATAAAAGAAGGCCAAAAGTATCATAAAAGCTAGGTAAAAGATGATTAAGGATTGCCTAAAGGCTGATAAAGATGTATCTCTGCTAAAATGACTTAAAACAATATATAATAACTCAGGTTGTTACTCAAAACACGTCACTTAAACACTATAGACAAACTATGTCCGCAGGGGACCGTGGGCACGGTCAAGGTGACCGTGGCCACGGTCCTGCGTAAGGCAGGAGAGTTCTCTCTTCTCTTCGCTGTATCATGGGCACGGTACCCAGGCACCGTGGGCACGGTGTAGGCGATTTAGGGTTGGCGATTCTTCGCTCCTTCGCACTGCCGTGGCTACGGTCATGGGGGACCGTGGCCACGATCTCTTTCGACCAACTTCTTCCTTGGCGGGGGACGGTATGCCCATCGTGGCTACAGTCGATCGTGACGACCGGTCCATCTCACGCAACTCCTCCTTTGCTTCAATCATTGGGGCGTACAAGAAAGGCGTGTGGCGGTCTATCTTGGCCACTTGGTTACTTCAGGGCGTAACGCTCGCTACGGAATTGGTCGCGGGGGCTACCCTTTGACCCCTGGGCGCTTGCACTTTCGTTTCCACGCCTTCGACATACTCGGCCCTTCCGATTCCGCTGCCTTTGACACGACCAGGGCTCGGGGAATCTTAGGGAATCGCGGGATTCCCAAGATTAGTGCAAAAATAGCCCATTTAGCATCGTATTGAGTAAAACCTTTCGGAAACTACAAAAAATAAACAAAATGCATTAAAAGTTATTAAAACGAGCTACGAGACAAGTCAAAAGCCTAACGATTTAGGTGGTATTTAGACGCGAAAACGGGTCTAAACACTTGTAAGCATTATCTCCAATCCTCTCAAGAAATTTAAAAGGACCATATGCTCTTGGGGCCAACTTTCCCTTCCTCTTGCTTGGAAATCTATCCTTCGTTAGATGAATCCACACTAGATCTCCCGGATTGAAAACCATTTTCCTCCTATGCTTGTTTGTTGATGTAGAAGCTTGCTTAAAATACTTGATGATCTTCTCTCTGACTTGTTGGTGAAGCTTCTTGATCTCCTCTGCATGTTTACCTGCTTCATAACTAAAGCTCATAGAATTTGTTAGTGGATAAACCCAATGGTGTTATTGGATTTCTACCATAGACAACCTGGAATGGTGAAAGGCCAGTTACTTTGGATGGTGAGCAAATTCAGCATCAGACAAGAGGGTGTCCCATCCTTTTTTGTTTGTGGATATCAGTGACCTCAATAGTGTTCCAAGTGTCCTATTTGTGACCACTGTTTGCCCATCAGTTTGGGGGTAACAAGCAGTGCTATACTTCAGCTGGGTGCCCAACTTCTTCCAAAGAGTAACCCAAAAATGACTTAAGAACTTGACATCCCTATAAAAAAACCATACTCCTAGGAACACCATGGAGTCTCACTACCTCCTGGAAATATAATTCAGCCACCCTCACAGCATCATAGGTTGTATGGCAAGCAATGAAGTGAGCCATTTTACTGAATCTGTCCACAACTACCATGATTGAATCTTTCCCTCTTTGAGTTCTTGGTAGACCAACAATGAAGTCTAGGCTGATGTCCTCCCAAGGACTGTTTGGAACTGGTAAAGGTGTGTATAGCCCTTGAGGTAAGCTATGACTCTTTGCAATCTGACATGTAGCACACCTCCTGACCCAATGCTCAGCATCCTTCCTCATTTTAGGCTAACAATAATGTTGCTTCAACATAAGATGGGTCTTCTCAATGCCAAAATGACCTGCCAAGCAACCTCTATGAACTTCAGAGATCAACAACTCTCTTCCTTGGAATACATAACCTTGCTCCTTTGAAAAGAAATCCTTGGTCTATATTGGTATAAACTTGGAGGATGTCCTTGACATTTCTGGTACAACTCTCCAAAATCTTCATCATTCTCATACAAAGCTTTCAACTGTCCAAAACCAAGCACTCTTGCATCCAAAACTTGCAACAATAAGTACCTCCTGGACAAGGCATCAGCTCCTTTGTTAAGCTTCCTAGATTTATGATGGATCACAAAATGAAATTGCTGCATGAACTCCACCCAAGTAGCATGCCTAGTGTTGAGTTTATGCTGCCCATGAATGAATTTGAGGGCCTCATGATCACTGTGCAGAATAAATTCAGCTCCAATAAGGTAACGCCTCCAATGTTGCAAAGCTCTAATGATAGTATAAAACTTCTTCTCATATGTACTGTATTTCCTCTTGGCCTCATTGAGTTTCTCACTGAAATAAGCTACTGGTTTTCCTTCTTGAGTCAACACTGCTCCAATGCCCACGCCTAAGGCATCACATTCCATTTCAAAGACTTTGGAAAAACAAGGTAATGCCAACACTGGTGCTAAGGTTAACTGTCTTTTGACCTCCTCAAAAGCTTTCTGTGCAGCTAGTGTCCAAGTAAAGCTCTTCCCGTTCTCTAACTCAGTCATAGGAGCTAGGATAGTGCTAAAGTTCCTCACAAATCTCCTGTAAAAAGATGCCAAACCATGGAAACTCCTTATCTGCAGGATTCATGTAGGAACATGCCACTCTCTGATGGCTTTGATCTTATCCTCATCTACTTGAATACCTTCTGATGTCACAACATAACCAAAGAATATGACATGACTGGTGAAGAATTGACACTTCTTGAGGTTCCCATACAATTGCTCTCTACTCAGAATCTCCATAACACTCCTCAAGTGGTTCACATGATCCTCCTCAGATTGGCTATAAATGAGTATATCATCAAAATACACAACAACACACTTCCCAATCAAAGGCTTCAGAACTTGATTCATGAGTCTCATAAATGTTGAAGGTGCATTTGTTAAACCAAAAGGCATGACCAACCACTCATATAGACCTCCCTTAGTCTTAAAGGCTGTCTTCCACTCATCTCCCTCATAAATTCTGATCTGATAATACCCACTCCTCAAATCAATCTTTGAAAACACAGTTGAGCCATGGAGCTCATCAAGCATATGCTCAAGTCTTGGAATAAGATATCTATACTTAATTGCGATTTTATTGATGGCTCTACGATCAATACACATTCTCTGACTTCCATCTTTCTTAGGGACCAATAATGCTGGCACTTAACAAGGGCTCAAGCTCTCTCTAATCATTCCTTTCTCCAACAACTTATCAACTGGCCTCTTGATCTCATTGGTTTTAGCATGGGTCATTCTATAGGCTGGTTTGTTTGGTAAAATAGATCCCGGGATGAGGTCAATTTTATGTTGGATGTCTCTTTATGGGGGTAAACCTGGTGGCATTTTTTCTGGAAAAACATGTAGGTACTGGCTGAGGATGGGTTAGAATAAAGGATGGTTATTTTGTGGGGCTGGTTCATTTTGTGAGGCTGGTTCTTCATCAAGATCAAGTAAAAGGAACTCCTTCTGTTCATAGAACTCATGATATTCAGCTGACAAGATCACATCAAGGGTTGGTTCAACAATGAGGTTTTTGGTTCTTTTTGTGAGCTGTGATGGTTTAAGTGGGGTGAGGACAATTTTTTTGTGGTTTAGGTTAAGGGAATAAGTATTGGCTCTTCCATCATGGTTAACAGATCTATCAAACAACCAAGGTCTTCCCAACAATAAATGACATGCATCCATAGGTATAACATCACACCACACTTCATCTTTATAAACAAAACCAATTGAAAAATTCACAAGGCATCTAGTTGAGATTTTGATACCTCTACTTTGACTCAACCACTGGATGGTGTAAGGTGCTGGATGAGGACATGTTTGTAAATTAAGCTTTTGCACCATAGTCTGTGAGGCTGCGTTCGTACAACTGCCTCCATCAATAATCAAGGAACATATCTTCCCTTGCACTGTACATCTTGTGTGAAAAATGTTCTCCCTTTGCTCAGCTTCCTCATCAATGACAGAACAACTAAGGATCCTTCTTATCACCAACATTTCACCTTCATCTGGTCTGGCCTCAACTTCCTCTTCATCATACACTGGATCTCCTTCAGGTTCATCATGACGAAACCCCATCTGTGCAAAGGCCCTAATCTGATGTAGGATAAAGGGCATTGACCTGAACAAGCAATAATGCCACTCAAGGACTCTCAAAACAAGACAAAGGGCCTTTACTGGGAAGTCCTGCATTTTGAAGTGAAAGACAAATAACATGGAAGTTTGCTGAAGCTCCTAAAATAAAATTCTATCTTCTCTCTAACCAGATTGATAGATTACAATTTCCTATCTTTGCAGAGAATAATCGATCAAGAATCAGGAAGAAGATTCGACTAGAGATCTCCGGACCAATTCTCTCAAAAGGAAAGATATCAAAGCTGAAAATGGAAGAATGACCAAATCGCAAACTTGGAAAGAATCGCAGAAAAACCTCAACGACTCTCTTCTTGGTGTTTGCGAAATTTCCTATAAAAAGACTAATCATCCACTGGAAGGAATCAACGATTCCATGGAAGCAATCGATTGTTCAAACAAGGAAAAAGTGTGTTCTTGTGTTTGAGTGAAAGTGTACTGAGTGTTTTGTGTGAGAGTGCTATCAAACTCTAAACGGATCTAGAGTTGTGTTAGGCTTTCAATTTCGAATCCTAGACGGAATTAGGATTCAATTTGTGTAAACACCAAACGGAGATTTGGTGGGTGTAATTTTCTAGAAATAAGAAGCGTCCATTGTAAGGCGCTTGGTTCTCTGTAACCCTAAGGTCATTTACCTTATGTAATATCCAACATTGTTCAATTGACTGAAATAAAGGAGGTTATTCATATTCTACTTATTGTCCTTTATCTTATTATCAGTTATTGAATTGTGTTGAACCTTAATTTGAGAAGATTAAGGGACTAACGTCCTTTACCAGTGATCTAATTTTGCAAAAATTTTCATAACCCTATTGACCCCCCCTCCTCTAGGGTTCTTTCAATTGGTATCAGAGCTTGGTCCACTGAAAATTCAGAGACTAACCGCTCTGTGGCAAAGATCATGGGATATCACAACATGGGAGACTTAAGTAAAGGACGTTCATGGAACAGATCACCCTTGTTGACAGGTGACAACTACAGAATTTGGAAACGCCAAATGGAGACCTTCTTGAGAAACCAAGATGAGGACATTTGGGACATAGTCAACAAAGGAAATTATCCTACTCCCCAGAAGACTGCTGAAAATGGAACGATAAGTGACAAACCAAGATCTGAGTACACACTTGAGGAAAAAGAACAAGCAAAGAAAAATACTCATGTGCATTATCTTTTAATTTGCAATCTTAACTCTAATGAATTTGAAAGGGTGTCTAATCTTGATACAACTCAGCAGATATGGGACTACTTGGTCACGACCTACGAAGGAACAAATCAAGTGAAACAGACCAAGATCAACATATTGGTTCAAAAGTATGAAGGCTTCAAGATGGAAGAAAACTAGTCCATAGAGTCAATGTTCAAAAGATACAGTGCAATCATCAACCATCTCTAGTCCCTCGGGAAAACTTATTCTAATGAAGAACAAGTAAATAAGGTCCTTCGATGTCTTCCCAGGCACAAATGGGGACCAAAAGTAATGGCAATAGAAGAAGCTCAAGATCTAGAGACCTTGAAACTTGAAGAGTTGATCGGCAAACTCCTTGCACACGAGATACGACTGTTTGAAGGCATTCAGACCAAGGACATTGCCCTCAAGAGCACCAAGGAACCAGAAGAAGAATCAGAAGAGGATGATGAAGAAACCATGGCCATGCTAGCTAAAGGTTTTAGACGACTATACAGAAAGAATCCCAGATTCCGTGGCTACCTAAGAGAATCATCCTCCAAACGACCTTCACCCAAAGGTAAATCTCAAACCAAGGATGAAAATGAATACAAATGCTTTGCTTGTGGTGCAACAGATCACTTGGTAAGAGAATGTCCTCACGTGAAGAAAGTCAAGGAACAAAGTGACTTCAGAGGAAAAAGATTGAACAACAAAGCTATGGTTGCCACATGGAGTGAAAGTGAAGGCAGTGAAAGTGAAAGTGAAAGTGAGTCCGAGGAAATTGCAAATCTTTGCCTCATGGCAAAGGACCTTACAGAATCACAAGCAGAAGACAATGATGAGGTATTCACAAATCTCTTTTTTAAATGTCCTCAACATAACTTGAAACCAAGACTGCTTAATCTGCTTGATTACATTCCCACCCTCACTGACAAAATTCACTACCTCACTAGAATTGCTGAAACAAACTCTAAAACCATAGCAACTCAACATGAAATAATAAAAAACCTCACCTCTGACAATGTCAGCGTAAGAGACGAAATGACACAGAACCGAAAAGAGTTGAACACCATTCTCAATCAAGAAATGAACCAAGTTCACTCTATCATACACCTTGAGAAGAAAAACTCTACAGATAAACCTGGTTCACCCAAAACCAAAACAGAAACCTTACCTCTTCATAGACCCACAAATAAACCAAAACGAAGGACCAGAACCAAGTGGGTTCCAAAGAAGTCAAACAGTAGACCTGTCCCTCAAAACAAAACAAAAAACTCTCTTACAAAGCCTGGCCCAAAGAAAGGTATAATGTCGTTCAGTGTAGGTATGTCTCAGGGCTCACAACGACCTCTGGTATTTGGACAGCGGCTGCTCGAGACACATGATTGGAGATCCAACCAAATTCAGAGAACTCAAGGGCAACAAGTGTGGAAAGGTAACGTTTGGAGACAAAAGCCAAGGGAAGATCCTTGGAGTCGGCAAGGTCGGTAAGGATTCAATCAATTGTATAAATGATGTATATTATGTAGAAGGTTTAGAATACAATCTTTTAAGTATTTCTCTGTTTTGTGATAGAGGTTATAAAGTTTGGTTCAATAAGAACTCATGTGTTGTAGAAAAAGAGTCTCTTGAAATAGTCCCTTAGAGGTCATCGGATGAATAATGTGTATGTTATTGACCTCAGTGATCATAAGACCAATGACCTTACATGTCTTAGAGTTCCATCAGATGAAACCTGGTTATGGCATCGCAGATTAGGACATGTGAACATGAAAACCCTTCAAAAGTTGAAACACCTAGACCTAGTTAGAGGACTACCACCTCAGAACTTCATTCGTGACAAAGTATGTGATGCATGCACAAGAGGTAAACAGACCATAACTTCCTTCAAACTCGTGACTCAAGTAACCACCTCTAGATGTCTAGAACTGATGCACATGGACCTCTGTGGACCAATTCAATACAAGAGTCTAGGAGGACGTTCATACATACTAGTCATTGTTGATGATTATTCAAGATTTACATGGGTTTTATTTTTGAAGGATAAGACAGAGGCTTACCCAGAGTTTGAGATACTATACAGACAACTTAAGGTCCTTACAGGACTCAGTCTGGTGTCTATAAGAACAGATAATGGAAGAGAGTTTGATAATCGAGATCAATTTGGAAAATTCTGTGATCAAGAAGGTGTTACACATAATTTCTCTGCCCCAAGGACACCACAACAGAATGGTGTGGTTGAAAGGAAGAACTGCACACTAGAAAACATGGCCAGAACAATCATCTGTGAGAACATTCTACCCCTCTTTCTTTAGGCTGAAGTTATAAATGCTTCCAATTATATTCTCAACAGATGTACCATAAGGTCCTTCATGAAGAAGACACCTTATGAGTTGTTCAAGGGTAAGACACCAAATGTAGCTCATCTCAAGGCCATTGGATGCAAATGCTTCGTTCATAATAATGGGCAAAAAGGCCTTAAGCAAATTTGAGCCAAGATGTGAAGAAGGAATTTTGGTAGGATATTCCTTATCTAGCAAGCCTACAGAGTCTACATTAAAGCATCCAAAAAGGTGGAAGAATCCATTCATGTTGTCTTCGATGAAACTGCCACCACTCTATCAGAAAGGTCCTCCATCAAATTCCAAATTCATCAAGATGATGATGACGAGGACACACCTCGTATATTTCAGCAAGGTCCTCTTCAACAAAATGAAGAACCTCCTCTAGATGACACTATGCATGAGGAAAATGAAGCACAAGGACCATCGCGTGATGTAGAACAAGGACCATCTCCAAGTGAAGGACAAGGACCTTCACCAATAGAAACTCCTTAAATGGCTGATACTGTACAACAAAACACTGAGGAGTCATCAAGGATATTCAGGTTCAAACCTGCTCATCCGGCTGATAACCTCCTTTCAGGTCTGGAAACAGGTATTAGAACTCGATCCTCTCTTAGAAACTTTTGTGCATTTCATGCATTTGTTTCACAAATTGAACCAAAGACACCTGAAGAAGCCCTAAAGGATAGCAACTAGATCCTTGCCATGCAAGAAGAACTCAACCAGTTTGAAAGAAACTCAGTCTAGAGGCTTGTCCCAAGACCAACGCATCATCCAGTCATTGGAGTAAAATGGGTCTTTCGCAATAAACTAGATGAACATGTCACTGTGACAAGAAATAAAGCAAGATTGGTGGCCAAAGGATACAATCAAGAAGAAGGCATTGATTATGAGGAAACCTTTGCCCCAATTGCCCGACTAGAGGCCATTCGGATACTTCTAGCCTATGCTTCATCAATTCATATGAAGCTATACCAAATGGACGTCAAAAGTGCTTTCCTAAATGGACATTTGAAGGAAGAAGTCTATGTTGAGCAACCTCAAGGATTTGAACAACATGACCCAGACACTCATGTCTACAAACTTAAAAAGGCCCTCTATGGGCTCAAGCAAGCTCCTAGAGCTTGGTATGACAGATTGAGCTCCTTCCTCCTGAAAAATGGATTCAAACGATGTCTCATTGACAAAATGCTGTTCATCAAAACCTTAGGTCAGGATTCTGTTATAATTCAAGTTTATGTGGATGACATTATATGTGGTGCTACTAATGAAACTTTAGTGAAGGACTTCTCTGATCTTATGAGTAAGGAATTTGAGATGAGCCTAGAAGGAGAACTTAGCTTCTTCCTTGGCTTACAAATCAAGCAAAATGAAGATGGCATATTATAAATCAGAGTAAGTATGTGAAAGAGCTCTTGAAAAAATATGGTCTAGAAACAGCTAAGCACAGCAACACCCTAATGTCCTCTACCCTGAAACTTGATCACGATCCTACTAATAAGGCCGTTCCTGACAAACACTATAGAGGTATGATCGGATCTCTTATTTACCTAACCACAAGTCGTCCTGACATTATGTTTAGTGTATGGTTGTGCGCTCGATTTCAAAGTGCTCCCAAAGAATCTCACTTGATTGCGGTCAAAAGAATTCTGAGATACCTTGCAGGTACCAAGGACCTTGGACTATAGTACCCCAGCCACAATCCCCTTCATTTCACTGGCTATACAAATGCAGACTTTGCTGGATCAAGAACGGATCGCAAAAGTACTTCTGGAGGATGTCAAATGCTTAGAGTATCTCTGATATCCTGGCAATCAAAAAAGCAAAATGTCGTTGCCCTCTCTACGGCAGAAGCAGAATACATTACAGCCGGCGCTTGCTGTGCACAACTTTTGTGGATCAAACAACAGATGAAGGACCTTGGGATAGAATTCTCAGATATTCCAACCAAATGTGACAACCAAAGTGCGATTCAAATCACCAAGAGTCCGGTTCAGCATTCACGCGCCAAGCATATTGATGTCCGACATCATTTCATAAGAGATCATGTAGACAAATGCCATATCACATTGTACTTTGTTCCTACTCATCACCAACTGGCAGATATTTTCACTAAGGCCCTTCCCACTGAGCAATTCATCACTAATAGAAGGGAGCTTCGCATGTTACAACCTGATGACCAGTTGAGGGGGAGCTAAAGTTATCCCTTTCAGGGGGAGCAAAGGTCCTCTACCAGGTAAGCTCTACTCTTATACGCTCATGAAGGTCCTTGACACTCTTGTCAAAAAACCTCCTTGAGTCTATCTCACATAAAACCCTTGGCATTAAATCATCCTGACAGTTTCTCAATAACTGCTCGGTATGATTTTTTTAACTTACTTTTCTTAAAATTATTTTTTTTTCCTTTTCAAAACTTCCATCATTATCCATCACCTTCCTTTTATTTTCAAAAAAAAATCTACCCTCACTCTCTTTCTAATCCCCATCAATCACATCACCATAAATTTACCCCCAACCGCCACTTTCCTTCCCAACGCACTCCTTCTCCTTTTCAAAATATTTCGAACCTCTCCTCCCTCCCATCCCATATCATTACCTATTTTCAATCGCCCCCTTAAATTTCTCTCTTCCCTTTTTCAGACTACTACCTGCCTTAATTACCCCCTCCCTTCCATAAACCGTCCTTCCTTCTCCCTCATCCTATTTAAACACCACCACACCTTTTCTATCACCATCACTTATCATTATCATCATCCCCACCTTCTCCCTCTCCACCATGAAGAAAAGGCCTACTCAGAAATCCTCTGCCCCTTCCCCCCTACTGGAGTCGTAAAACGACTTTGGTCTCGCAAAAACTCCCCTAGTCCATCCCACTCACACTCCTCCTCCTCTGTACCCATCACCATCCCTAATCCTTCCACCACTCTGGCTCTCCCACGAGACCAAAAACTCGAAAATCTGAGAAATCGACTGATTCTTTGCTGTGAAAATGTTGATCTCGACTCCCCCATGAAGATCTTTCCATCCTTTGCTATCCTCAAGGACCTCGGGTGTTCATCCTTATTTAATTGTGAACCGGTAATATATCCCTCCCTTGTCCTTCAATTTTATGCGAATATGGTCTCCATGTCCAGTCGATCCCTCCAAACAACTGTTGCTGGTGTCGAGATTTTTATCTCGTCCATGTAAGTTTTGCCCACCATTGGTCCCTCCCTGCTTCTCAACCTTGGATACCAACAACAACCGAACGGCTCTTGGCTCCATGCTGATGAGGTTAAGGCAACAGAGGCCTCCACTTCAGCAGCCGCGACTAAGGACGTTCAAACTGCTTTCCAAGCTCACATCTCCAGCCTTCAGAAGGAAGTCCACTCTCTGCGGGACGAAGTTATGGTCCTTCGCGACGAAGTCAAGGCCCTTCACGTCATATGCACTGATCTCATCAGTACTACTGCAGCTCTAAAGGACCTTCTCCTCGCCTCTCAGAAGGATGCCCCAAAGACCCCTGCTCCAACCCCCATCCCAGATGACCCTACTATTCCTGATCCCTCCTCCTAGATATCTTACTGCTTTCCGTTGATTTTGAACTGTTTTTTTTTTTGTTTGCCAAACATTCCTCATGTTTCCTTTCTGGTGAAAGCCAAAAAGGGGGAGATGACTTTTGTGATCTCTGATGTCACATTTTACGGTTCTATGGTCTATAAAACAATATCTATTATGCATGATGGTTATTAATTGTCGCTTGATATAATTGTGTCTACTAGATATATCAATGCTATATAGTGTTTCCATATAGTTTTGTCTTTCACTCAAAAAGGGGGAGATTGAAGAAACCCCATCTGTGCAAAGGCCATTATCTGATGTAGGATAAAGGGCATTGACCTGAACAAGCAATAATGCCACTCAAGGAAGTCTCTCAAAACAAGACAAGGGCTTTTATTGGGAAGTCCTGCGTTTTGAAGTGAAAGACAAATAACAGGGAAGTTTGTTGAAGCTCCTAAAATAAAATTATATCTTCTCACTAACCAGATTGATTGATTACAATTTCCTATCTTTGCAGAGAATAATCGATCAAGAATCAAGAAGAAGATTCGACTAGAGATCTCCGGACCAATTCTCTCAAAAGGAAAGATATCAAAGTTGAAAATGGAAGGAAAACCAAATCGCAAACTTGGAAAGAATCGCAAAAAAACCTCAACGACTCTCTTCTGGGTGTTTTGCGAAATTTCCTATAAAAGACCACTCATCCACTGGAAGGAATCAACGATTCCACGGAAGCAATCGATTGTTCATACAAGGAAAAAGTGTGTTCTTGTGTTTGAGTGAAAGTGTTCTGAGTGTTTTGTGTGAGAGAGCTATCAAACTCTAAACGGATCTAGAGTTGTGTTAGGCTTTCAATTTCGAATCCTACACGGAATTAGGATTCAATTTGTGTAAACACCAAACGGAGATTTGGTGGGTGTAATTTTCCAGAAATAAGAAGCGTCCATTGTAAGGCGCTTGGTTCTCTATAACCCTAAGGTCCTTTACCTTAGGTTATATCCAACATTGTTCAATTGACTGAAATAAAGGAGGTTATTCATATTCTCTTTATTGTCATTTATCTTATTATCAGTTATTGAATTGTGTTGAACCTTAATCTGAGCAGATCAAGGGACTAACGTCCCTTACTAGTGATCTAATTTTGCTGAAATTTTCTTAACCCTATTCACCTCCCCCCCTTTAGGATTCTTTCACATCATACTGTTCCTCCTCAACAATTGACTCAGGTTCAACAAACAGTGTTGCTTGATATTCTGCTAAGGTCACTACTCTTCTGTTTGGACATTCTGAGGCTAGATGTCCAAGTCCTTGACATCTAAAACATCTCCTCTCAGGGAATGGTCGATTGGTAGGGACTGGGATTCTTTGTGGGGGATTTTGGGATTGTGTTTGAGGTGGTTTAGGGGCTGGATATCTTGTTTGTGGTTGTAGGGATGGATAGTTCTTTAAGGTGGGTTATAGGATTTGGTATAGTGGTCTGATTTGGTTTGAGGATAGGTTTTGGCTGGGTACTTGCTTCCATACTCCTTCCTTTGGGCCTTCTTCTGTTATTCCACCTGAAGCTCAACAACATTTCTAATGCTTTCATTCAACCCTGCAAGATACCTCACATAGGTCTGAACTTCATTCTCCTTCATGTTACACTTCCACAGTAGATGCTCAAACTCCTTGGTATACTCCTCAATAGATTTGCTACCCTGGAACAAGTGTTGAAGCTTGAAATAATTTTCCTTCATGTAACTTTCAGGTAGGAATTTCTCCTTGAGCTTCTGCCTCATTTCAACCCATATACTGACTTTAGGTTCATTGATTTCCTCCCTTCTTCTTTGCAAGTTGTTCCACCATGTAGATGCATATTTCCTCAACTTCAATGTAACCAACTTCACCTTGTTTTCCTCAGACAACTCCCTCAAATCAAACACCCAAAATACATCAAGATCCAACTCACCTCCATACTCAGGAATATCTATTTTGAAATCCAACTTCTCTACTCTTTTTTGTCCCCTCCTTTCTTCCCTCTCACTCCTACTCCTGGATTCACTAACAGTACTCCTAGGTGACCTCCTGTTATACCTCCTTCTTCTGTGATATCTAGGTCTTCCTCCTCCCCTTCCAGTTTCACTAAAAGGGTACTCCTCTTCTTCTCCTTCTCCAGACTCCACATCAGTCTCTCTATTGATCTCCCTCCTGTGCAACCTCATATAATATTGCAACTGTTCACTCATAATTTTCATTTTTCCTTCCATTTCCTCCTTCTCCCTCAAGGCTTATTCTGCTACTTCCTAAGGTGTTTTAGTACAGCCCGACATTATGAAATGCACAAATAACACAAACAGACCTTCCTCCAAGATGTTACTCAGCTCTGATACCAATTATGATGTATGCAAGGTCGCGATGATCAGAGTATTGACCTCACAGTACACCACATTAACACACAAACACACAATTCTGGACTCACAACAGAGATTCAAGCACAAACACACCAAAACAGAACCTCACGGCAAGAAATCAATTATAACCTCCTCAAAACATAGCACAAACACCAATGAACGATTGGATGATGATAATATGATGATCAGAGGGACAAACTTACAATCAAACATTAACCGAAGATAGTCTTGAGGCTCGAGCTGATACATGCCTACCACAGCTAGAACTTCAAGGGCAATGGACTGGATGACCTCAATGGATACAGGCACACCACCATGGAGATTATCAAGCTCTACACCCACCACAAGGATTGCCAAATCCTTGCTACTGTAGTAGAATTAACCAAGAATATGAGTTTAACGTCACTCACAAACAAGAGGCTCAATTAAGGCACTCAAAATGCTATTGATTTCACTGATAGATGATCTCCTCAAGCTGCCGATTACAATGTATTTAAACCTAGGGTTGAGCTAGATGATTAAGGGTTTCCCCTTGCTCAAGAAACTCACTAATTAAGCATTAAGCTACTTAACTAACTTAGTAAGCTAATTAGCCTCATTACAAATTGGACAACATCAAAATAAAATGAAATAAAACCTAACAAACGCGTTTTCTTTATTACAAACGGTTAAATCACCTCACAAGCTGGAAATGGCCTCAACAGCTCGGAAGTGACTCTTCATGGAGGACCTCCATGTAGGATCACCTCACAGAACTTGAATATCCTCAACAGTTCCAAAAGTGATGTCTTCATAGAGGACCTCAGAGCTGGCAAACACTTTCACTGAGCTGGAAAGTCCTCAACAGCTCTAGAGTGAAGTCTTCAAGGCACTGGTGAGGACCTCAATCAAAAGATATAGAATTGAGAAATAGCCTCACTGGTTGGATGTTGTTGTTGGTGATGATGTTGCTGTTGTTGGACAACCTCATGACTTGTTGAACCATGATAAAACACTCTTGGATGTCAGTGTTTGATGTAGCTAATGATGGCCTTGGAGTTGGTGAGGTCGTTGCTGCTGCTGATGCTGGTTCTGATGGAGGACCTCCATCAATGATGTTTTTCCATTAAACAATTTCATCAATGTTTTGTATTGTTTACTCTATATCGACGATTAGTTATTCATGAATTTCCCCCTTTAAAACAGCTATTTTATACACTATGTGTATCGCACGGGTTTAGGACTAGTATTATAAATTTAAGTGTATTCATTAAGTAATCTAAAATTTGTTTATTTATTAAAGTGAAGGAAATGAAATTTTAAAAAAATATTAATTTATTTATTTATTATGGTTTAAGTTTGAATAGTTAAGGTAGTGCATTAGATCGAAAAATATATTTATCGATAAATAAGTTACATTATTTACAATTTATTAATGTATTATTTTTATGTTTTGTTGTAGTATAAATATATTTTATAATTTTTTTTGACATAATAGAAAACCAAAGCCAAAACTAATACTCCAAAGTCCCGCCTAAGTGGGATGTGGAGGGATCAGATATAACAGTTTTATCCCCAAATTTTAAAATTTAGAGAAATTGGTTTCAATTAACCCAAGATTTAGAAATCATTCCTCACCTACTACTCCTAAAAAAGAAGCAAATGAGGTTTAATGAAATATTTAATTTTAGTCAATTACAATCTAAATTGGAAAATTAAGCTTTTTGAGCCATGCACATTTTAACATAATAGAAATATTATAATATTTGTGTCGCTCAACGTTTTGGTCAGTCTTTATCCCTGAAGGTGGCGCTTTGTTATTGTGACAGTGTGACATGGAAGCAGATATGCAGATCACAGTAAAGGTAACCGTTATTTGTACACAAAGTAACCTGATATTTCGTTTCTAAGGCCCATATAAGCTCATTAGGCTCATGGGCACACTTGCTTAAGTTGCTTTCTGAAGCCTACTTACGCTCCTGGATACATATGCAATGTCCAAAACCATGATCTAACATGTTTAGATCATTGAACACAACCAATTCTAGTAAAACGTACCATAAATCACAATCAGTTTGTATATCAGCGACAAACACAACTCCACCATCTTAGCAAGTACCCCAACACATATTAGAACAATTAAAATAAAAATTGCTTTAATCACTTCAACCCTACTTCCATAGGATGGTAGCCATGCCAGAAATTCTGAATCACCACACAAAGAGGACAAGACTAGGTAAACTTAGCAACTAAACCATGAGGACATAAGATTGCATAAGACTATGGTTGTGTTCGGCGGTAGTGTTTGGGTTAGCGTTTAGCGTCTGGACCAAGTCAAAACTCTAATTGCATAAAGATTGGTGTTCGGTAAGCTAGTGTTTTGAGGAGCGTTTAGCGTTTTAAGGAGCGTTTTGTGAAACGTTAATAAATTTAACGTTTAGCGTTTGAAGTTTCATATTTTTTGGTCAAAAAATACCCTTTGAAAATTTTATCTTTGAAAATTATTGATATCCTTTTATGTCAATTCACATTAATCTGTTAATTCAACCGCTAAATTTACCGAACACAATTCTCTTTTGGACAGTCATCCGCTATCCGCTATCCGCTATCCGCTGCTTAAACCGCTATCCGCTACATAAACTTCTATCTGCTATCTAAAACGCTAATTTTGCCAAACAAGACCTATATCTATCAGCATACACAAAGACTAAAAGCTTCACATAATGGTTAAGTGGAATATTTCCATAATAAGGATAGTTAAAAAAGATTTTTTTTTCAACTTATAATGTAATTGACTAAAGGATCTCATTTAACCTCATTTACTTCTTTTGTAGCCAATAACTATTAAATCTTGGGTAAATTAGAATCAGTTTTTTTAAACTATAAATTTAGCGGTAAGACGGCTAGGGTGCACCCTTCCATACCATAGATTGGTTGGATTTCATAGTATTAGTTTTGGTTGGATAAGTTGTTTGGCAGTGTCTCAATTCCATTCAGACTCAAGTTTGAAAATAAATAATTATTTTTCGTATTGATACTGCTTAGGCTCTAAGCAGTTGAGTACGACTAGAAGACTATATTCTACGTCTATTTGGGTTTACTATAAATACTAGCTTGTTCAACCTAGTTTGGGGTGACCAAATTATGTGCCTCTTAGGCACCCTTATGAGATCTCTTTTTCGATTCCACTTTGAAAGTTTTTATTATGAGATTGTAATCTCCTTTATATCTCGTTACCCTTCCTTTGAGATATGTCTATTGTCGTTGTGCTATAACCTTTTGAGATCTTTCCTTCTTGATCTCGTTGTGTTATATAGCCGTTTGAGATACTTTTTGTAATCTATTCTCGTTGTGTTATAACTGTTTGAGATCTTTCCTTATTGCTCTCGTTGTTTTATACAACCGTTTGGGATACCCTTTGTAATCTCTCCATTATAGTGGATTTTATCTTGTCTTCCGTGGTTTTTTCTCGATTTGGGTTTCCACGTAAAAGTCTTGTCTTCATCACCATTACATTGATCTTGTTTATTTTTTTCCTCAAATACTCACATCCTAAAATTAATTATATTGTTCATTTCCGCTACAATATTAGATCCGGTTCAGTATCTGGATCTAATCCCCAACAGAATATCTCATGTCCGAATCTCAATCCTAACATAAGTATTAAGCGGAAGCTAAGAGAGATATGCAAACCCGATTATTCATCCATAATGGTTTCTAATCTGAACATCACGATGTTTCCTACATGGATAATGAGGTCAAGCTGAAACACACTTAAGCTGACTGTCTCTTGGAGGACTGAGGTTAATTAACCATATATAAACAGATCAAGGTACGTAAAACACTTACGCCGTTGGGGTCAATAACCAAAAAATTAAAAAAAAAAACTCGGCACAAAATTTTATGGAATTTACTCCCTCTGTTTGGTTTTATTGGTCGTCTTTGGAAATTGTGCCAAAATTTTGACCGTTAATATTTTAATTTGTACAATACGAAATGAATGTCATTAGATTCGTAATAAAAAATACTATTAAAAAAGTATAAAATTATTTTTTTGCAAAACATTTATATTAGAAATTATTGATTAAAAATTGACACTGAAAACCGTAAATGAAAGATAAAAAAAAAACGGACGGACTACTATGTATCGAACTGACGATACCATTAAACACAAAAAATTGTGGTGCATGCCATTGAGATTATAAAAGGGAACAAAAACCAAAAAGTTCACTTTTACTAATCACGCAGTGAAAACAAACTATATATTGAGATAGGAGAAGCTTCACATTTATAATTGCACAAATGTTAAAGGTGTATTGTGAGTGTGTTTGTTATTCAATTCAACCCCTACAGAGACCTGGTGTTGTTGTTTCGTCATCAAAAGCAGGAAACCTGGAAGAAGAAAAAGAATGAAGTCCAATTTCACTGAATGTCTTCCGCATCCGAAATGATTGTTGGGACCTCTTGCAATGAGCAATGGCTCCTTGTACTAATGATGTTTCCATCTCTGAATTGACGCTGCTGCTTCGTTTGAGAGGTTGAAGATCATGGACGGAAGAAGATGAGGAGGAAGAAGAGGCTGATGAAGACGAGCATGATAACTTAGTTGCTGTTGGCCGACGTTTGAATGCCCCTGAAAATGACCTCCGATGGCAAATGTTGCCGTCCTTGGCATCAGTTTGCTGGGTTTCCTTTTTCAAGGCTTCCTGTTTGGGTTTGGCCGCAGAAGAAGACTCATTGGAGTTGAATGATTTAGCAAACAAGGACTTGATCTTAGTCTTGAGCTTTTTAGTCCAAGATTTGTTAGGAAGGGTATGTGCAGTAACAAATCTCTTGTAATTACATTGATGTGGGGTGACAAAATCATGGGGGCTAACAGTGACATGAGAGGAGTGAAGAGGGGATATATTGCAGGACTGAAATGGAGTGAGTTGAGAAGGGGTAGTGGCACAATTTGTACCCAAAGGAGTGCTGTAAAACTCAGCCTGGTTTCTGCGTCGTGGGGAGTCTTGGAGGAGCTTTTCAACCATTTGCAAACGAGGAGGAAGCTGAAGTGGAAGCAGCTTCCCCTTGTAGAAAAGCTCATCTGCTGGGGATGTTGTTGACTCTGTCTCTACGTTGCTTGATGACATCTGGAATTCAAACTCCCCACTCGATGCCTTACACACAGTAAACAACTCACTCAATGAACTCACTTCCATGTCTATGTAATCTTCTTCTTCGTCTTCTTCTTCTTCTTCTTCTTCTTCTTCTTCTTCCACCTCCTTCTTCACCTCATCTTCTTCATTGTCATATGAGTAGTACTCCTCCACTGCCATAATGTCTCTCTCTACAAACGCTCTGATGAGATGACAAAGCTACAAATTTAACAAAGGCCAATACTGGTCTTAAAATGTGGGGGATGGATGATATGCCAAAATAATGAAAAGAAACAAGGGGGAATAAAAGTTGAAATTTTCTGAATGCCTCCAAATATAAAATTCAGAGCATTATGGGCAGCAAGACCTTTTCAAATGTGTGTGACAAAGGCCCCAATTTCTGACCCATATGTCTGTATATGTATTTTTTCCAAAATCTATACATGTCCCTTCCCAAAGAATATCATTTTCAGCTGTGGACAGTGGACACTGGACACCCCCATTCATTTCTGCTTCACTTTGAAGAGAATCATTACAGGGTTTAGAATATGAATCTTGTCATTAAAGTGTAGTTTTGTGCAATTTAGCTATTGTACTAATTATGTTACCTTATCATAAAATAATGACCAAACAAGTGGCATTTAATTTCCGTCACTATTGGTTTTTGTTTTCTTTTGTTAATTTGTGCAGTTTCCCTAGCTGTGTAAATGGTGGCTGACAAGTCCTTATTTACTTATTAGGAGTGGCTTAAACGACAAAGGGAGAGTCGAGTGAGTGTCCAAAAGCGACATTTTCAAGGATGCGAAAAAGGAGGGAAAGCAGGGAAAGAGACACCAATTCATGCATAATGTATTGGCTTTGGCATCTTAAACAGCGCCTTTAACACAAAACAAAAAAAAGCCTACCTCTTTTTTTCTTAAAAATTTTTTGTGTGTGATTCCATTAATAAAGCACTGCAACTGAGGTGATGAATTAATATATCCCCATTGCTTTTCTGTTATGCTCAAGGTTTCACGAGATACTACTGGTCCCCAAACTGAAACAATATCAAAGACTCGTTCAGTACAGTAGATTAAGTACGTGAGGATTAGCTACAGAGAAACTCCATCATATCTATGGGCAACCAGCTGATAGCCAGTAGTTGTTATCTGGTAGTTGTTTCGATTAACTGTTTGACTTTAGTTGTTTGGATTAGCTGATTGTAGGAAAAGTATTTGATAAATTAGTTTTTGTGAAAAATTATCTCAAAAAAATTCCTCAAGTATCATTTTGAAAAAACTAGCTTATTGGATCTAAAAAACTAATAAGAAAAGTTTATTACCAAACACTTCAGATAGTTTTTTCATCTTATTAAAAAACTAACAACGTCCAAAAAATTCAAAATTAAAAAAAAAATAAAACTCCCAACCAAGCACCCCATGGCTGGATCATTTGTCTCTCACTAATTGTAAACCAGTTTATATGTTGGATTTCAAATAGGGAAATTGGATTCTAATAATACGAATTTTTTGTCATATAAGACTTAATAATACGAACTTTTGATTTGGTGATTAATAATACGAACTTTGACCCCCTATTGCCCCCAATAGTACACCATCGAGTTAAGTTGAACTTAACTCAGTGGCGGTCTGACGTGGTGGCGGAGGCACGCGCCTGGTTGTTTTGACTTTAACACGTCATCCACGTTGATTTAAAAAAATAATACGAACTTTTCTATGTTGATCTGAATAATACGAACTTTTACCTATATTACTCTGAATAATACGAAATTTTTTCTCTCTCTAAAAGTCCCACATCCCATTTTTACTTCTTTATTTTCTTCAATCCTCCCCCTTCCCATTCCTATAAAACCAGAAAACATAGAAAACCTCTCTCTCTCTCTCTCTCTCTTCCTTGCATTCCGCTATTGTTGAGAAAACCCAGAAAACATCTCCCTATTTTGACTTCACTGCTCTCCTTGTAGAGATATGGGTAAAAAAATGGTGATGAAAGTTGAGAAGAAGAAGGAGAGCAGTGAAGTGGAAAAAAGGGTAGCTGGGGAAAATGAGAAGACATTCCGCCGTTGTTGACGAATTTGAGCATCAAGTTGTGACTCATGATGAAGAGATGAAGAGGGGGAGGATTGAAAAAGATGAATATGCAAAAGGGAAATATGGATTTTTAGAGAGAGAAAAAAGAGGTGATGATGATGAAGAGGAAGGAAGAGAGAGGGGGGAGGGTTTTCGGGGTTTTCTGTGGGGAGGGTGAAGATTGAAGAAGATGAAAAAAATGGGATCTGAGATTTGTAAAGAGAGAAAAAAGTTCGTATTATTCAAAGCAACATAGGTAAAATTTCGTATTATTCAGAGCAACATTGGTAAAAGTTTGTACTCCATTATTTTTTTAAATCAATGTGGATGACGTGACAAAGACAAAACAACCGGGCGCTTGCCTCCGCTACCACGTCAGACCGCCGAGTTAAGTTCAACTTAACTCGGTGGCATACTATTGGAGACAACAGGGGGTCAAAGTTCGTATTATTAATCACCAAATCAAAAGTTCGTATTATTAAGTCTTCAATGACAAAAAATTCGTATTATTAGAATCCAATTTCCCTTTCAAATATGATTGGCGTCGACTGTCCAGTACCACTACATAACTGCGTACAGATCACTGAAATATTTTATGTTAATTAGTTTTAAATTTTTAATCCACAGCTAATAGAGCTCCCTCAAATATCATATCGCTTTCTCATAAGTATTTCATATCCAAAACATCCTCATAATAACCTAGTTAATGAAACAAGCTTGGAAAACTGAATAACGCCTCATCTTATTTTTTTTCTCACTCTTTGTGTTACTTTCATTGCTGGAAACCTGGAGATTTTTATAAACAATTTAGGGCTCTATAAAAGATACTCCCTCCATTTCATATTATTTTTCATAATTTTAATTTTCACGATCTCCAATATCACTCTTTGATTAATAATGTCTTGCATAATATATTATCATCAATTGTAATATTATATTTGTATGATAATATTTTTCGTTACGAATTTAATGATAGTAATTTTATATATCAATTCATTGTATATATTGAAAAATTTATGATCGAAATTTTTGAAATTTAACTGCATAATTTCCAAATAACATAGTTATTATGAAATGGAGGGAGTACTCCGTAGACTTCTGCCATCTTTCTCTTGCCCATTCATCAATGCGGAAAAGCAAAAGTTTCTGACAACTTTAAGGAAATTTTGTAACAGACTAATGTGCAGAGTTTTCAGTAAATTGTTGATTACCTCTTTTGCATTTTATTTGATCATTTATCAAAAATTTAGAAAACCATAAAATGACTTGGCTGAATATTTTATTAAATAAAAAGTTGTAAAATATGTTTATCAAAAAAAAAAAGTGGTAAAATATATAATAGTTTATATTATTTATGTATTTTTCTCTCTATCTTTTCTATCTTTATGTCCAAAAAAATCCATTAAAAAGTAGTTTGTTGACAAAGTTGCATTTGAAGTTGTAAAACAATAATCATTATGGAATAAAAAACTTAGTTAAAATGATAACTATTATGGGACAGAGCTAGTGCTAGTTTACATATACTTTAATTTGTGTGGGCTTTTGATATTGCAAATATACTAGTTTGGCAAAAAACGACTATGTGATACCTTTCATTTTGTAGAAACTATTTTTATGTCTTGTGTTTTTAGAATATATTGTGAGGTGCCACATAATTTAAGTTAACAATTATTAGGAGAGAAATATGATAATTTGGACATGTTTCTAATTAGATTTTGTAAATATACCAACGTTACGCTTAAAAATGAGGGGCATTTCAATAGCCCAAATAATTTCAACAAAACTTGCTCAAAATCTCCAAGTTTGTCTCATTGTTGACTTAAATTATGGTATGCCTTAAATATATTCTAGAAATATGAGGGTCTGCCTAAAAATAGTTTCTGCAAAATGAAGGTATCCCTCTAGTCGTTTTTTACTACCTTGAATACGTATAACAGACTCTGTTTTGTAAAAAGAAGGGCATTGATCTTTGTCACCCTCATTTCTCTTACGTTGCCTCAGATTTTGACACTTTTGCCACTAGCATGAAATAGTTTCTCTCCAAACTCTAAAATTCTCTCCAAACCCAAAAAAATTTTACAAAATCAATTACGATAATTTAACTTCAAATTAGCTTTAATATGCATGGTGGAAGATCATCGGATGAACAAAAAGTTAGTTTTTTCTTTCGAATTTTGTTGAGCATGTAGTGGCCCTCAGATGGCAGCTCGGCCATGGTCCAATCACCCTCATGTTGGGTTCGAACCACGACCGAAACACCTTGAGGGTGCATCTGGATCAAGGTTCGGACACCCCACAAACGCGGTCGGACTATAGTCTGGACGGGATCTGGGTGGGTCTGGAATTTTTTTTTCAAACACTATTATTATTATTGTTGTTGTTGTTTTTATTATTATGCTTTTATTAGTCTTTGGACTAATGTGAAAATTTTAATTTAGCTGTAGGTTCCGCTAGAGGAACTTGGCAGATATGGTAATGGTTATTTGAATTATTTTATGATAAAAGAGTCGTTCGATTTCCTTGATGTTGCCCATGAATGGGCCGATGAAATTACAAGGGGAATTGGAGTTCGATTTGTTAGAGTCTTGCCTAAGAAAAAGACTTCTGACAACCCAATAAGAGTATATTTGAGATGTTAGCGTTATGGTAGGTACCATGGGAAACTGGATATGTTCGACTGCAACACTCGGCTAGATACAAAGACAAAGTCCTACTTGTCATTGTAGCATGATCTCGCCCGGAAGAACGGTGGCATGTCTGAGGGTACGGGGGAGAGAAGGATACACAACCATGGGTTCATTCTGCACGAGGCGGGGCACCGACAAGGACATCCTTTGACAGTCGGTATGAAAGACCATGTTCGGGAAATGACTAACACTGGATGTACTCTTGCTATGATACACACATCATTGAAGCATAATTTCCCTGATTCTAACGTGAACGTCGTTGTTCGAGCTGCAATACAACTAAGGTTTTTATATCGTCTCCACGGGGCATTGAGGCTTAAAAATCTAAAATCTAAAATCTATTGAAGCTCTCACCAACTAGGCTTGACTTTCTATGATTTTGGATTTTTGGGAAAGTGCTAAACTAATGGTCAAACGAAAAGCGAAAATTGAAAGGGAAAAGACTCGAGGTTGAGTTGGGCCGCCTAACCGGTTCCCAATCTCGAGATCACTGCAACTAACGAGACTAGTCTGGCATTGCTAGGTGGGTTTATCGCTTGAAACAAGGCCACTTAGATTCTCTCTTCCAAGAGTAATCTTATTGACTTACCAAAGACCCAACACAGAACCTTGACAATTAATTGA
>CM055877.1:39281248-39586248 GCA_029582165.1 Portulaca oleracea | reverse complement strand
TACGTTAGTTTTTTATCTTTGTTGGAAAAGTAATTAAGTATGATTGAATATGAATTTATGGTCAAGTTGGAGCTAGTTTGTCTAATACATGTATCACATATTTTGTAGGAACAACAGGATCAAATTACCTTATATGAGGAAGAGTGCAACGACAAATTTCAAAATGTTTTTGTAAAGTTTAAGGATGGGTACGAATCCATTGAGCCGAGCTCAACTAAATGTGCACTACATTGTGGAGGCAGGTCTAGGCAGAACTTAACAGAGGTATTTCAATTATTTGTCTTGCGTTCGAAGCCTTTTTGTTGTTTCTATGTTGATAACGTGTTTAACTAAAGTCAAATCATATAGGTAGAGAGGGAATTCCGAAGGATACGAAGGATATTAGCTAATAGGGAGTCGGCAAGGCAAACAATTCGCCGAAGACAGGTATTTACCCAACTAGTAATGTATTTGCTAGTTGTAGATTATGTAATGGGTAGTTCTTAACTTTGTATATAATTTTCGTCAATAAAATATTATACAAAAGACGGGTTGTTAAATGAAGGGATAATTTTGGGGTTTACAAAGGCAATTGGGATCAGAGTTTTCTTTACGTCTTTAGTTGTGCAATTTGATCATAACACAATCAATCCCAGTGCAACCAAATTGTAACTAATGTGATTTGTGTGGAGTTGCTTGTTCAACTAAACTAGGTAATCAGATAAGCTTAACCTGTAGCGAGTCAAAATATAAGATCCTCATATGTTGCTATCAACATTTAAAGTTTAATATAAATGTTACAGGCTCAATATGAAGAGTTAACACAGAAAGCGGCTAACTTAGCAGCTGAGAATGAAAATCTAAAGAAGGTATGTGGTCGTGTTTTTATGGATAGTTGTTAAATGGTAAATTCTTATGATCCATGGTAACATTCATTTTATAATACAGAGAAAGGAGACAGTGTTTAACGAGTTCCAAACTCTGCAAATCACTAACCAGAATTTGGAGCAGGTAATTGTATGGGAAGTGACATGATTGGTTTATTATTTATAATATGAGGAAATGTTAACTGTCATTTTTGCTTCAAAATATGCAGATGTCCCAAATATTCAGGGAAACCCGTAGAGAAGACAAGTCATCAGATGATATAATCAACACTTGCAATGCCTTCTCCACAAATTTGCCATTTCTTATATACAATACTCCGTCATCTGTCAATCCTTTTTCCTTGCCATCATGTACGCAGTTACCTTCACAACTCAATCTAAGCCAACTTGTTAGGACAAGCACATCCCATGAGAAAGGAAATGCCCAGAATACTACTGGTTGGTGTATATTTCCCTGCCAATGGTTCCTTCCTTTACCTAATAATGTTTTGAATAAAGACGATAGTGAAGCTATGGTGGATGACGAAAATGTTCCTAGTCCATCGTCGATTTTACCTCAGTTGATCAATGGTTCTTGGGTTTTACCGCAAAATATGAAAGAAGAAATTCAAGAAATCAAATGCGGAATCTCTCCAAATAGAGCAGGGCTAAAAGAAGAATCTAAATTGAATAAGTTTGTGAAGGACAATAAGATGAAAGGAGAGGCAAATGTTGGAGCAGAGGCCAAGAAAAGGTGAAGGGAGTAGATGAAGCTTAAGAGTCTCCATTGTTACCCGTTCATTAGCGGATGTCATTGAGGAAGAAGCATTCGGTAGCTTATTTTGATAGTTTTTCCAATTCCTGACTTTGTGGCACACCTCGAAATGCTTCAGCAAATGCGCAAGTGTTGATATTTGTTGTGTTTGAAAAGTAAATTACACCATGTTTTCACTTATCATGATGTTATTGTTAGGGGATAATAGGTTTACTAGACTAAATAGTTGTTGTCTTGTTAATTTGTATTCGTTTTTCTGCATAATTAGTGACCAAAGACCTTATAAGACATGAGCAAGCAGTTCCTGAACAATAATATTGATGTTGAACTAAGATTGTTGCATTATTTTGAACTTTTAGCGATTTGACCAATTCAATTTTAAATTTTATTGCTTGGTAAAAGAGTGTCTAATGCATACATTTAGCATTTGCCACTTAGTTTTGCAAATGTTACTCATAGCAACGTCTGAGAAGAAGCTTTAGGGTTTTCCTTTTTCATCCCACATATGCCTCATGATTTGCTTTTGATTTGCTCCCATTTGATTTGCTATTTTCTAGCATTTAATTTGCTATTTGCTAGCATTAATATGCAAAGCTACTATTAAACAATAGTTCCTTATCATATAGTAAACAACAACAACAACAACAACAACAAAAACAACACCAACAGCAGCAGCAGCAACAACAACAACAACAACAACAACAACAACGGAGGCAGCAGTAGCAGCAACAACAATAATAACAACAACAACAACAACAACAACTGCAACAACTACAACAACAACGACAACGACTGCACCAACAGAAACATCAACAGCAACAACAACAACAACAACAACAACACCAACAGCAACGACAGCAGCAGTAGCAACAACAACAACAACAACAACAACAACAACAACAACAACAACACCAGCAACAGCAGCAGCAACGACAATGACAACGACAACGATAACAGAGTAATGTCCTTTTTGTAATTTTAATTTTGTTTGCTAGAAAATCCACTAATTTAATTGAACTGAAGTTTCCTAATCCACTAGTCAACAACTATCAGCTAAAAGCTAAAATACAACCGTTATAAGCTACTTGCTCTGTGTTTAGGCCTGATTTTAGGCCTAAATATCGGCTTTTAGCTTGTTATTTTTGCTCGATTCCGAGTCTTTTTCATCGTTTGTACTAGTGTTTTAGTTGTTTTGTAGGTTTTCGCACTTTTGGAGCAAAAGCAAGGAAAACGGGCTAATTTGAGGCTTTTTAGGGAATCCCGAGCGATTTCCCGAGCCAAGCTGGACCGAGAGCCGAAGCGGAGCCGACCCGGGAAGCCCTTCCCCAACTTTGGTGCTGATAAGTAAGTTAAACCTGCTACAGTCCTTGTAGCGGGCGTTACAAGCTTTGGAAGGAAGCAAAGGGAAGGGGGAGAGCAGATGTCGCGCCTGCTACGCACATGGTGACACCCGCTACGAGCTGGTCACGGCCGCTACATGTTCGGTGTCGCCCACGAGGCTGCTTCAAACACAGATCATCCTGGCTGGACAGAGGAAGGTCTCCCCCGCGATCATTCCGGGTTGCGCCCGCGACCCTGCGTAACCTTGAATTGCCAAGAAAAGTTTCGCTTAGGTCACCCCCGCTACCTCCGAGGTCGCACTCGCGACCTCCTGCTTTTCAGCGTGCGTTTTCTGGCCAAAACGACGGGGATTTGGGCAACTACTTTGTTTTGTGTATATACTCCAAGTGACGATTTTGAGAAAAAAAAAAGTAGAAAATTAGATTTTCATTCTGTATTAGTGAGTTTTAGAGAGAGATTAGTGAGAGATTAGCTTGGATTAATATAGGGTTTTGGTGATTTTGGGTTGTGTTCAAGGATTGAAGATTCAATCAATTAAGAGATTGTTGGATCATCATTTCCTTTGCTTTCCTTTGTTCATTTCCAGCATTTGGATGAGTATTCTCTTCCCTTAAACTCTTTTATTAATTGCTTTGCTTAATTACTTGCTTATTTAATTGTTCTTGCTTGCTACTTTGATTGTTTTGCTTGGTTTGTGATTGTTGATGTTAGATATCATGCTTAGGGTTGGTTTTGATGTTGTTAGCTTAGTTTTGATCATGATTAGTGGCTAGAAACCCCATGGGTCAGGGGGTAATTAAGGGTGAGAATGGGTGATTAGGTTTGGGTTAGCAATATTAGTGAGTAATTAGTTGGGAAATCAATTTCCCACTCCTATCCTTCCCTCAAGTGGGATGTATTTGGATCCTAAAGCTCCCGAATACATCCAACACTTGCGTTGGAAGGTTGGAATTGGGATAGTTAATGCTTACCCACGAAAGTGGAATGAGGTTTACTAGGGAATTTTGTTTCATTAACCCTCCGGGTCCGTGGTGGACTTTGGGGAAGTTAATCCGGACTATCCTCGAGAGAGGAAGCTCGGTTGGTATTTTCTAACAGAATTGCCACTTTATTCTCCCTCCTTATTTCTCCCTAGTTGCAAAACCCATTTCCTTATCCCCGTTTGCATCCCGAAAAGCCTCCGAAGCCCATTTTCCATTCTTAACCAAACTTAGTTTTATTTGTTGCGTTGTGACTCCTTCAAACCGATTTCCTTACCTTAGCAATCTTGACCCGACCTCGACCTAGATTCTATGACCAATGCCCCTTGCTCCCTGAGAAGAATGATAAAAACCGGTTCAACAAACCACTGTTACACAAAATGGCGTCGTTGTCGGGGAGCCAGCGCCCCTAGTTTTAGTTTCTTGGTTTTTGGTTAATTGAGATTGCTTTCATGTTTGAAATCAGTTTGTCCAAATCCCAATGAATTTGATGCTTCTTTATTTCTTGTGGGAGGTTTTCGAGTTCTAATGGCTGAGGGCCAAGGTGGTCCACCTTGTACCCTTCTATCATATGTCGTTCCATCATTGGGTACGGGAGGCAATTCTGTCACATTACCACCATTACCACCCGATGCTGTGTTCGAGTTTAAACCTCACTTACTTGACGTATTCGAAAGAAACCAGTTTCATGGGGACGAATTTGCTGAAAATCCCATTGCTCGTATTGATAAATTTGAAGACCGGATTAGTTTTATGCACATTCCAAGGATATCATCAGAATTTATGAAGTTGAAATTCTTTCCTCTCACTCTTTCGGGGAAAGCGAAGACTTGGCTTCATACTTGTCCACCTGGTTTTTATTCTTCATGGGAGGCACTTAAAGGAGATTTCCTTCATCGTTTCTTTCCGGCTTCAGACTTGTCCAACCTCAACCTGTTCAAGAAGTGGAGGTGAATGCTATTACTTTGTAGAGTGGAAAAGAAGTTGAGGGACCCAAGTTGGTGGAGGAGGGACCTTCTAGAAAGAATGAGGGAGATGTTGAGAATATGGAGGTTGAGCAACCAGATGAAGAGAAAGAGGAAGATGTTGTGATTGGGATGCCTAATGATGAGGAGAAAGAAGATTTGGTGAAACCCAAGGAGATTATGAAGGAGAATGACCATGATCAACCCACGGGTCAGTTGAAACCATACAGACCACCAATTCCTTTTCCCGGAAGATTGGTTCAACACAATAGTGATGAGAAATTCTCCAAGTTTATTATCATATTGAAGAAGCTTCAAGTTAATATACCTTTCCTAGATGTCATGTCGGAGGTTCCTTCATTCAAGAAACATCTCAAGGACCTCTTGACAAACAAGAGAAGAATCAAAGAGTCATCGATCGTTCATCTCACGGTTAGTTGCAATGCTATTACGGGAAGCAAAAGTCCCGAGAAACTAGCCGACCCCGGTAGTTTCTCCATACCGTGCTCGATTGGGGAAATGAAGATCGATAAAGCACTTTGTGATTTGGGAGCAAGTGTGAGTATCATGCCACAATCTATATGCAAGAAGCTCAATCTCGATGATTTGACCCCGTGACAATCAATTTGCAACTTGCCGACAGAAGTATTAGAAGGCCATTAGGGATTCTAGAAGATGTTCCAATTCAAGTGGGAAGTTTTCTCATCCCTTGTGACTTCGTTATTCTGGAGATGGAGGAAGATTGGAATATTCCCATTATTCTTGGTCGATCCTTTTTGGCTACTGCAGGGCAATAATAGATTTGAAAAGAGGCCGCTTATCTCTTCATGTGGGTAGAGATCATATTGTTTTCGACATCGATGCTTCAAGGATGAAATCCCAAAACGAAGTCAAAATAATTCCTTGAATAACCCTCTTGAACATGCCAAAATAATGCCAAAAGTCGATGGAAAGAAGATAGAATAGGGGATGAGAAAAGGGTATAAAAAGGCTCTTTTTGTTGGGCTTTTGGGTAGTAGAAAGGTAGGCTTTTTGTGGAGTTTTGTAAGGTTTATGGAAGGATGATGGAAGGTGGAATAAGAATAGAGATAAGAGGGCTTAAGAGAGAAAAGAAATGGAGATAATAATGATAGGAAAGTGATGGAAAAGGATAGGAGAAAGGATAGGAAAAAGATAGGAAGAAATACTCTTTTTTGGGGGGTTTTTAGGATAGTTTTGTGATGTTTTTGGGAGGCTTTGTGGGAGATTTATCTAGAGATAAAGGAAGATATGATAAGGGTATGGATTAGGAGTTTAAGAGGATGATCAAATGAGGAGAATGGTTATAAGAATATGGTGGAGATTAGATGATGAAAAAGACTCTTTTATGGCTTTTTAGTGGTGTTTTGGGTGGTATAAGGTTAGGCTTTTGTGGTGCTTATATAAGGATGGATAGGATGAGGGCTTGGAGGCTTAAGGTAGGATATGATAAGAGATTACGGGGGTAAGATAATGGTGGAAAAATGATAGAGGAGGTGGTAGAAAGGTGATAATAGAATAGAGATTAGAGAGATGATGAGAAAATGGAAGAATGGATGAATGAGAGTGTAGGAGAGGAAGAATGAGTGAATGATTGAGTGAGTTTGGCTTCATCAAGGGGAGGTATTTATAGGCTTAGGAAGAGCTTAAGATACATGCATACATGCTCATTCATCCACTCTTGCAAGTCTTAGTCAAATGCACAAGTTACTAGGCAACAAGGGGGAGTGTTTTGGAGTGGACGGCAACACATGGGTGAATGTATTTGGTGTGAGCAGCCTCAAGGCTGACCGACCTTCAATTTAGGGAGGATGAACCTTGTTCTCGTTCATATATTCTTGGACGGTGAGGGTTTGAATGGAATGCATTCGAAGACAGTTGTTCACACTATCACTACAATAGAATAGGTCTAAGGCGACCATTACTATCGGTTGCAATAGGCCTCTATCAGTCGCAGGAGAGGGGGAGCGATCGATATCAGCGGCCGATACGTATCGGTCGCTGCATATTCGTCGTTTTCCTAACCGGGCGACTGATACGTATTGGTCGCTAAACTTGCGACCGATACCATATCGGTCGCTGTGTATCGGTTGCAAGCTCAGTGACCAATAGTGTATTGATCGCAACATGTTGGTCGCAAAATAGCGACTAATACAATATCATTCGCAAGGTAACAATCACTAACAATGACCATTAATCAGCGAGTGATATGTATCGGTCGCCGAATTTAATTTAATTTAAAAAAAAAAATCAGGATTGTGATCGATTAGGTTATAATCACGTTGTGTTTGTCGATATGTTTATGAATTATCGGTCGCTGCTATTTTTTTTTTTTTTTGGAAAGGTATAAATCTGTATTCCAAAACAGGGGAAACCCCAAAAAATTTACAAGCTAAGGAAATCTATACAGCTATTGTATTTATTTGATTTACTAGCAATGTATAAACTTCTATCTCTAAGGTTGCACTTGATTTTTGTCGAAACCCAGTTCGCCCTCACATCTTTGTCTTTGAAAATTTTACCATTTCTCGACTGCCAGATATGATAAATGTAGCTATTGAAACTTGCTGCCATTAAGTCTTTCCTCCAGCCAGGGAGCTTTGATATGTTGAGTTTTCTACACCAATGTTCCCAGCTGGTAGCTCGTGGCAGATTTAGCCAATCTTGGAGTTTCCCTCTGATTTCAGTGGCATAGTTGCAATTGTAAAAGAGGTGCTGTAAAGTTTCCTCACTGCCCTGGCACAACACGCAATCCGTAGGAATTTGAGGGTTGTGTTTGTGCAGTCTTGTCCTCACCTGTAACCTATCATGGAGAGTAAGCCAGGCACAAAAAGAATGACGTGGAGTGCTAAGCCTGTTCCAGATGATCCTGGCCCATGGCCAATTTATCCCAGCCTGATGAAGGTTGTTATACCCATCCTGAATCTTGTAATTGCCTGTATTTCTATGTGTTCCTTTCATTTCATCCTTTACTCGACACAGTTTCTTGAAGTACCAGGACACATCATCACGTGGCTTGTACTCCCACCAGCTCCTCCCCCTAATGTATCTTTCATGGATCCACTTCACCCATAAAGCGTCTTTCTTTTCAGCTATTTCCATTACTTGCTTGAAAATGAGTGCTTTGTTCCAGTCATGGAGGTTTTTGATCCCTAAGCCTCCTTGACTTTTCTTTTTGCAGACCTCAGCCCAACTGATAGGGGGGTTTTGTAATGTTCATTAGCACCCCAGAGGAAATTCCTACTAATTTTTGTGATATATATATATATATATATATATATATATATATATATATATATATCCAGCTGATTGCGTCAAGATTAAAGACAGTCCTTCCTCATCTAATCAATGAAATTCAAACGGCTTTCATTCCTGGGAGAGAACTTCTTCATAATGTTCTAATGTGCCACGAACTATCCCGAGGATTTTGCAGGAAGATGACCAATTCAAAATGCATTTTCAAAATTGATCTTCAAAAGGCCTTCGACAATGTAAAATGGGGTTTTATCCAAGAAATCCTGCAAGGATATAAATTTCCTCCACAATTCGTTGAGTGGATCATGAGTTGCATCACTACCACCTCTTACACAGTTCAGATCAACGGAGGCACATATGGCTACTTCAAAGGGACCTAAGGATTACGATAAGGGGATCCGATATCCCCGCTCATATTTGTCCTTACCATGGAATATCTCTCAAGGAGTCTGTCTACAACAGCTAAAGAGGCCAGATTCAAATTCTTCCCACGATGTAAGAAATTAAATATTACACATCTGATATTTGCGGATGATTTGATTATTTTCTCCGCTGCAGACCCGTATAGTGTTCAAAAAATTGTTAACACTGTGGCTCATTTCTCTCAAGTCTCTGGTCTTAGCTCAAATGCAAATAAATCCAAGGTTATGATTAGTGGTGCATCACAATCCATTAAAGATTAGATCCTACGTATTACAGGGTTGGAAGAGGGAGACCTCCCGTTTTACTATCTAGGAATGTCGATTACTGATTGTCGGTTAAGCAAGATGGATTGTCAAAAATTGGTTGATAAAATCACCGCGAGGATCAAATCATGGAGAACTGCAAATATTTCCTATGCCGGTCGGGTTACTCTCACCAACACAATTATCATGGGCGCTTTTTCCTACTGGGCCTCTATTTTGATCATCCCACAATATGTCATTGATCAGATCACAAGGATCTGCCGCAATTTTCTTTGGGGAGCTGATATCAATTACTCAAAGACCCCCCTACTAGCTGGGCTACAGTCTGCAAGCCAAAATCGTGTGGTGGTCTCGGCATAAAAAATCTGAAGATCTGGAACACTGCCTTGATTTCTAGACAAATCATGACAATTACTAAGCAATAAGAAGTCTTTGGGTCAAATGGATTCACGAAAGATACATCAAACGACGAGATTGGTGGACTTACCAACCGAGGGGGGATACGTGTTGGTATTTCAAGAAACTTTGTGATGTAAAAGAGCAACTTACAACGGCAAATATCCCCAGAACTCAATACTCAGTGAAAATGGGATACAAAGCTCTTGATAAAGACAATGCCAAGTGGCCATGGGCAAGGATTGTATGGAACAAGCACAATACGCCAAGACACTCTTTTTGTGCATGGATGACAATTCATGGAAGACTACAAGTGAAAACCAGGTTGCACAACACCACCATACATCCTAGTTGCCCAATGTGCAGTAATCATGAAGAGACAATAGAACATCTTATGTATGACTGCACCTATGCCCAACAGATCAGAGATCATCTGAACAAGTGGATCAAACTTCTCAACGCCACAAGTTGGGAACAATGGGGACGGAAACTGCTGAGCCTCAAGGGTAATAAACTACGAAAGCAGATTATCTTTGCCGTTTTTGCCTCTTACATATACAACATATGGCATGCGAGGAATACTCTATCTTTCAAGAATGTCAGGAAGGAACCAATTAATGTATTTCAAATTATTAAACATCATCTTAGGGATAGAACGCTTTTCCTTACTAGGAACTCAGAAAAGAATTCAATATACATAGATATGTTGTGCAATTAGGTTGTAAACTGGCTTTATTAGCACTTTTTGAATATATTTCACATTTATTCAAAAATATATTAATCAAAAATATATATATACATATATATATATATATATATTATAGCTGCATATTTATCCACCAGTCAGTTTCATACATAATATAATTAAACATATATAATATTGAACATTCATGCATAAGTTTCATACATAAGCTAAATTTCCCACGTACATACGTTAAATATTCATAAATTTCATACATATAATTACTTAATATCCGTACAAATATATAATAACTAGAAATTCATAAGTTCAAGGTTGGGGAGGGAATTGCAAGGATCCTGATAAGTTTAGATATTGAGACGGGGAAGAAGAACTACCAGCTTGTTGATGTTGGAACACTTGTGTCAGTTGGCTTTGAATCTGAGAAAGGGCGGATGAGTGGGCAGCAAGTTAATCCCGCATAATAGCTTCGGTGGACGGGGTTGTGACGGCATGCCTCGAAGAAGAACAAACTCACTTACGATAACTACCTCACTTAATTCATAAGTTATCCGACGAAGTTGGCAGTCGCGTAAATTCATTCCTAATCAAACATAATAACTAACTCACTTACTAATAACTACCAAAATCATCCAAACTCGACACTTTTTTATGACATCTACAACTAAGCTACTTAAATGGTTGTTGAGTACTTACGTAGCAACTTGTTGTTGATTACGTAAATGGATGTGACATAATTATTTAGAATTTATGTCTTCATTTAGAGTTATGAGTAATTAAGTTAGCAATTAGGTTGGGAACACCCAAAAAATTCACGATACCAACTTTATAGGCTAACTTAAATAAAGGGACGTCTTCAAACAGCAGATTCATAGTTCTTATGGGGAACAATCTGTCAGAGTTTTATAAATATGTCTTCATGGGCTTGCGACGTACGAATGCGTCACGACTAGCATTCATACGTCACAACCACATAATGACCTATTTATAAAACTATGACAAATTGTTCCCCACAACAACTATGAATCTGCTATTTGAAGACGTGTCTTTAATTAAGTTAACCACCGAAGTTGGCAGTCGCGTAAATTTATTCCTAACCAAACATAATAACTAACTCACTTACTAATTTTTTTTTATGCAAACTAACTCACTTACTAATAACTACCAAAATCATTCATACTCAACCCTAATTTATAACATATAAAACTAACCTACTTAAATTTGAATAATCATACACATTCTCAAGAATTATTTTAACTTCAACTAATTATTTAATTAAACTCAACCCTAATTTATAACTAAATTAATTTAATTTAACTAACCAAACATAGAGAATCAATTAAACCTAATCACAATCCTAACCCATACAAACATATACAAACATCCTATAATTAATTATACTAATTAAACTAATTATTCATGACCTAGTAAACCCTAAATTACTCAAGTAAATTACTCAAATTCAACAACATAAATGAATTTTACAATTAAAAAACAACAATTTCAACCACATATACTCTTACATTAATAAACAACATATATGAATTTTACAATTAAAAAGCAACAATTTCAACAACATATACTCTTACATTAATAAACAACAATATTCTAAGTTTAATTTCAAGCCCTAACAACCTAATAATATAATAAACTCTAAACATTCATAATTTTCCCTAAATATTTACGTTCAAAACATACACTATTCTACATTTGGATTTCAAACTATAACCACACTAAAATTACTCAAGTAAATATTTCAAATTCACCCTAAAAATTTACATTCAAAACATACACTACCCTAAATTTGAATTTCAAACCATAATCACACTAAAATTACTCAAGTAAATTACTCAAATTCACCCTAAAAATTTACATTCAAAACATACACTACCCTAAATTTGAATTTAAAGTCATAATCACACTAAGATTACTCAAGTAAATTACTCAAATTCACCCGAAAAATTTACATTCAAAACACACACTACCCTAAATTTGAATTCCAAAGTATAACCACACTAAAATTACTCAAGTAAATTACTCAAATTCACCCTAAATGTTTACATTCAAAACACAATTCTAAATCGAATTTCAAACCCTAAACTTGACTAACACTAAACACTACCCTAAATTTGAATTTCAAACTATAACCACACTAAAATTACTCAAATACAACAATATATATGAATTTTACAATTAAAATCAAGAATTTAACTACAAAAATAAATTAGGGGACTCACATTGGTGGTTGCCGGAGATGTTGGCGTCGGTGGTTGTCGCAAGTGTGCGCACGTTGGTCGCCGGAGGTCGTCGGTGGTCGCAGGGTCGGCAGACGTCAACGGGGGTGGCCGGAGTGAAGGTGGTTGGGGCGGTGGTTGGGGTCGGGGTGTGAGAGGAACGAGCGAGATGGAGAGAGAAAGAGCAGCGAGTATCAAATGAATTATGCCCGTTGAGTCATTAAAAAGTGCCGGCGACCGATAGGCAGCGACCGATACGGTATCGATCCGATAGAATGTCAGATAAAATAAATATAACCTTTGACGTATTTATTGGGCCGCGCGACTGACACCCGGCGACCGATATGGTATCGGTCGCTGTCTATCGCTCGCCCGTGTCTATACGAGCGATCGATACGTATCGGTCGCTTAGGTCGGTCGCCCCAGACGTTTCATGTTGTAGTGCATGGACTGTAGAGGTTTATATAAACTCAAATGAGTGCGTTTGTGAGGATTTGAACTTGAGACTTATTTGGAGCTTCTTTGCATGTGTCCTTTACATAATTTATGCATGGTATGCATGGATAAATGAAGCTTGTTGCTTACGTAAAGATCGTGCATGCAATAGGCGAGATCATCCGCATGTAATGATGCATGCGTTTGTATCCGAACTTGTGCATGTAGAGTGCATGCGAGCAAGTGTCCCAATTTATCCTTGGCTTGGCTTGGCTTCCCTAATTTCCTAATTCTAACTAAATTACATAACTAAAGTATATAAAAAGGAAATAATAAAAATTACATTAATGGTATACAAAACTATGCAAAAAATCGATGTATGAACTAGCTTATCGACCAACTTCTTTTTCTTTATTTATGTTTCATTTATATAGATATGCTATATATTTATGTGCCAAAATCCAGTGTCTACACACGCCCAGCATCCCCTGAATTCCGGTGTGTCGCACCCGCGACCTGACACTGTTCTGCAAATTATTCAGCCCTAAAAACCGACTTCTTTCTCACTTTTCCCATTTCATTCTCTCACGAAACTCGACTCCCTCTCTCTCTACCGCCTAGCGACCACGACCCACTTCATTTCACACCTTTCCATCCCTCTTAATCATCAATTCGACCCTCACTCCTCCCTCCATTTTCGAAATTCAACCCTAATTGTTCTCAATTGCTGCGCAAATCTACTGTTGGGGTCCTGTTTTTCGCCCAGAATCGTCCCAAATGTGCTCATTTAGCAAGCAATTCGATTTCCACAGACTAAGTAAGGTAATTCCCTTGTGTTTTGTGTGATTTCCGTTTCATTCTTACTTGTTCTGTGTTTGTGTGTTGTATTGTTGCTTTGTATTTGTCGGGACATACACATACATTTGCTTCATTGTGCACACGAATTGCTCTGTTATGACCACTGTCCTCTGAGGTTTTCAAAGTGTTGGTGTGTTGCTGAATTTCATCTCCCTCGGTCCAGATTGACGTAACCTTCTACCATTGCTGGTGATCTCTGATTTTTCAAGCTCATTTGGTGTGTTCTTATGCTGGATTTTTCGATTTCTTTGAGATTAGGGCACCCAATTGAATCCTCTAGAATCATAGTCTTTCGCACTAATTCACCATAATGATAAGATCGGATAGGAGAATTGTTTCACCCTCAATTCCCGCCTCAAAGAGTGAGATTCGGGGTTGAGGTTAGCCTTTGTCAATGTATATGTTGTACATATTTTCGCTTTTCTTTAGTTCTTTAGTCTCTAGTGTCTTGTTTATATTTTTGTCTTTGTTTTTCTTTCGATCTTGCATGTGAACAATCACGCATAGTATGATCTTATTGATTATTTCTAACCCAAAGTGTGATGTTTTCTTGGATCGCGGATCGAGTTCTTCTTTAATTGAAGACCTCGAGGTAACCTCTTTCTGCATTCTTTGAATGTGTATATCTTGATCCATGTTGCATGCTTGATTTTCTTTTTGGGTGGCGAACCCCTTTGAGTGTCTGTGTTGGGATTATATTGCTGTTGGAGCCGTGTGGGCTCGGGTCGCCACCACTTTTATGTGCTAGTAGATCTTGTTTGTTTGCTTTTTGTAGGTTCTCTACCCTTTCATGTGACACCCTTTCCACAATGAGGATATTGTGGCGTCTTAAGTGTTGGGGGGGGAGAGAGATATTATGTTTCTAGGGTAGATCACCTAGCATTTTTCTTAGTTTTTGCTGAAATTTGAAAAACATTTTGTCAGAAAAAGGATAAAAAGGCGGTGAAAAACCCCTAAAGTTTTTGTTTTCTTCTAGTTTTTGCTTTGTTCATTAGTTTCGCGTAATCAATATTGTGAAAACTTTGTTAATCTTCTTGAAAGAAACCGTTATGAGCATTGTCATCCCTAGTCCGGGTGTTGTCATGACTCATTTGTTTTAGATTTCCTTCGTTGATTACAAAATGAGATCCTTGTTCCTTTCACATTCTTTTTGAAACTGTTCGACTTTAGTGATGCACCCCTGAGCTCATTGAAAAAGTGAGAGTATAACATGTCGTCATGCTTATAAGTGTGTTTAATGTCTTGCCACTATTAATTTGCGTGGAAGGATGAAGGAGTAGAAAATTATTACTTGCTTTTTTCACCCTCATTTAAATTCCCTTGGATATACAAGCATGGAAGCATGCCCTTTTTCTTAGCTCTTTTTACCAAGGATTATTTTATATGTTATGGGTGGAACTTTTGCTCAAGCGATAGGGATACTATATTAATTTCTTAGCTCTTTTTGGCAAGGATTATTTTCTATGTTAGGGGTGGAACTTTTGTTTTCATCAGCTTGTCGTCCACAGACAAATGGTTAAACTAAAGTACTTAACAAATGTTTGGAGAACTATTTAAGGTGTGTGAGCATGAAGAATACTAAGGATTTGGCAATGTGGCTTCCTTTGGCTGAATGGTGGTATAATACTACTTATCAATTTATTATTCAAAAGACACCATTTGAAGTGTTGTATAACCAAGAAGCTCCAGTTTATCTACCTTACCTTCCTGGTGAGTCATGTAATAAAGAAATTGACAAGACCTTGCAAAGAAGAGAACAGATGTTAAAACAGGACAAATTGAATTTGCAAAGGGCTCAAGAAAGAATGAAACAATTAACCGATAAAAGGAGGGCTGATAGAATTTTTGAAGTGGGAGATTGAGTTTGGCTTAAGCTACAACCACATAGACAAGTGAGCGTGTAGGGGACGAATAATGTGAAGTTGCAGCCGAAATACTTTGGTCCATTTAAATTGTGGAAAGGGTAGGTTCTGTGGCCTACAAGTTGAACTTGCCTGAATCTTCTGAAATTCAAGGCTTTTATAGGCATACTACCTACTGAACCTTTCGTTCTAGATTGTTTGCAAGCTACTAGTACTGCAATACCAAGGGTGCCAATTAAGGTGCTGGCTAGGACTGTTGGATAATTTCAAGTGTATGATAAGTTTAGTGACTCGAGTTTATCTAAGTTAACTCATAAGATGGGCTATTGGGTACAAGGAAAAGTCGAGTAGACTTTTCGGGACCTAATTGGCCCTATTAAGGGTAACACGGGTATGTGTTACCAAGCAAGGAGGTAACTTTGATAATATTTAGTCAGTTTTATGCATGGATAATTTAAGCATGCTTTATACATTTTATGAGAGGATAATAATAAGTTAATTATTATATTATCTAAATTATCTAATGATGACAAGAAATTTTATCCACTTGAAAAAGTGGTTGAATCTTATCCATATCCACCCTATCCAAGTGGTTTCTTCATTGCCTATAAATAGGGTGGATATGATGACATTTCAAAGAGGATGTCAAATGGTACCAAGTCTAAGAATACCATTTGCAAGTTGTTGACATAGGACCCATCATAATCATTCCAACGAGAATCTCATCTCCTTGGTTTTTGGTGGCCACAATCTCTAAGGTTGACAAGGAAAAGTTTGAGTCTAAGTTCCTACAAGGCGAGTGTTTTATCCTGCAGACTATATACGGCAGTTATATAAGTCGAAGGAGAGAAGGTATGCCTTCGACTCACTTGAATACCCGAGTAAATTCTCATCCTACACCGATTTTACATCAACAGTCTTCGACTTATTTAAGATTGGGTATGAATCGGGGCATGACAAGATCAAGATCGAGTTTTGAGATGCTTTTGGTCGAGTTTGATGGCGGATCATGACTGCAATCAGTTGATGAAATAGATTTACTGTCATTAAAGATCAAGTATGGGAGATCATGACTGGGCAAATGATCATTCTTGATTGAAGAGATTACGCGCTTATCTTGCAGTGATGGATCAAACGTTGCATGAGATAAGTCATTAACTTTTAGTTTGTTAATTTAAGATAACTATGCAACTGTGTTATATGATATGTACATGGCTTCGTCATGAATGTTTGGTTTGGTTTGATGCGTGCATGTGCTAGCACTTCCATTTATCATGATATATCATGATCTGATTCATGCATTTCCAATTAAGTTGAACGTGTGGCAACATATTTTCATGCAAGTGATTAAAGACAAGATGAAATTTTTGTGGATAATGCATGTAAAAAAGGTTAAGAATTGGTTAAGGATTAGTTATAACTTCCAATAACTCCTTTTGGTATTATCCTATTTTGATCATAAGTTATGTGGATATGTGATTATCAAGTTTAAGTTGTATGATTTATTTATACATGTTATATCCTATGTTATAATTTATGATGTTGCATGATTTTAATAATACATATGTTAAGTTATGTAGACTATAATTTTATGATCATGCGATAAGTTGACAATATGTGTTATATTGTTTTATTTGAGTACAAGATGATCATGGTTAGTCTATTAATTAAGTGTTATATGTATTATTCAAGTATGCATGTTCAAGTATAAGATTTGCTACAAGAAAAGAAATGTATATTTTATGTACATTTGAAAAGATTATAAGTCCATGACTATGTTATTATAGATGGATTAAATTAAGTTTAAATTGGCTAATTATATGATTATGAATCCATAGTTATTATTTATTTGGATATAGTCATGAAGAGAATATTTCATAAGTAAATGTGAAGGTTTATTTACATTATAAGTTAAGTAGTATTCTCTATAAGTTGCTCTTGTAGATCATGAATGAGTATTCATGGCCAATTAAAGTAAAACATAATTAATTTTTAGTTATATAGTTTGTAGCAAATGTCCAATATGTAATAGTGTAATTACATATATGAGATGGAGTTTTAAATTCAATAAGAGTACAAGTAAGGATTTTATTCTCCATGATAACTTAATAATTAAAGTTTATATTAAGTTTAAGTTGTAATGGTTTAATTACATGTTTAAGTTTAAGATGTAATGGTTTAATTACATGTTAAGATTAAGCTTACAAGTTGGTTATGGTTCCAATAAGTACAAGGTTTAATATGACGATGTTCTTAAGAAGCCTACAATATTGATTATTATACTAGCCTACAATATGATAGTTTAATCACATTGATTGCTAGATAATCTACAATATTGATTGCTAAGGAGCCTACAATATTGATTGTCAAGAGCTTACAATATGATAATTTAATCATATTGATTGCTAAGACCTACAATATTGATTGCTGTAAGCCTACAATATGAAAATTTAAGTCATATTGATTGCAAGTAAAGTTTAAGTATTCGAGTTCATTGCCTACAATATGATGGTTTAATTATATTGATTGCAAAAGTTAAACTTCTTTCTCAATGTCGAGATGTAATACAATGGTTTAGTTGTATGGATATCGATATCGAGTTATAATATAATGGTTTAGTTGTATGTATTGTCGACGTATTTAAGTACTCAAGTTTAAGTTACAAGTATTATTAAGTATGACTATCTTCACAGTTTAATAATTGATCATGGAAAGATATGGATTTATCTAGTGATCTTTATTAGTCAAGGATGAAGTAGGTCATTGTTTTCAAGTTGTTTAAAGAAAGACCTCGGTTTAATCCTTTGGTTAAAGGACTAAACAAGGATTTGATAATTTTGTATTATCAAGGGGGATAGGTATAAGCCCGATTTTAACAAATATTAATAATAGTGCCTCTTTTAAATACTTGGCTTGATGCCACGCTCTAGGAGGGTGACTCTATTAGATAGTGTTTGTGATAGCACAAATTCTAAAAACTGTCCCAAGGTTAAGTATTGTGCTTAAGCTGTAATGTTTAGAGGTTGAGTGTTTACTCTTAATAGACTGTTTAAGGATGGGGGCTCGATTACAGGAGCATATAAGTTTCAGTCTACCTATGTGAGCAAGAGGTGTAGCCGCCTCAAGGAGCTAATAGGCTTGACTTTGATTTGCTCACGAGAGGATATGTGACACATGGCGGATAACGGTGTCGTAAGTTCAAGGAATCTTAGTTGATGAGTTGTGTTAGTGAAATGAATCCAAATGATCAACAAGGATGTGAAGTTCAATGTTTAGTCAACTATCACGTTCAGACATTTATAATTATGTTCACTAGATGGAAGTTCAAGTCGCAAGACACTATCCATGATACATAGCAATTCCTTACTCTCTTGGTGATTCAAGTTGTGTGTTTATGATATGTCACAAATGGCGGGGGTGTTGGAATATTGGTTAATAATTTCATACACTCGAAATGGAGGGGTATTGTTGGGTAATTTCAAGTGTATGATAAGTTTCGTGGCTCGATTTTATCTAAGTTAACTCATAAGATGGGCTATGGGTACAAGGAAAAGTCGGGTAGACTTTTCGGGACATAATTGGCCCTACTAAGGGTAACACGGGTATGTGTTACCAAGCAAGGAGTTAACTTTGATAATATTTAGTCAGTTTTATGCATGGATAATTTAAGCATGCTTTATACATTTTATGAGAGGATAATAATAAGTTAATTATTATATCATCTAAATTATCCAATGATGACAAGAAATTCTATCCACTTGGAAAAGTGGTTGAATCTAATCCATATCCACCCTATCCAAGTGGTTTCTTCATGGCCTATAAATAGGGTGGATATGATGCCATTTCTAAGAGGATGTAAAATGGTACGAACTCCAAGAATACCATTTGCAAGTTGTTGACATAGGACCCATCATATTCATTCCAACGAGAATCTCATCTCCTTGGTTTTTGGTGGCCACAATCTCTAAGGTTGAAAAGGAAAAGTTTTAGTCTAAGTTCCTACAAGGCGAGTGTTTTATCCTGCAGACTATATACGGCAGTTATATAAGTCGAAGGAGAGAAGGTATGCCTTCGACTCACTTGAGTACCCGAGTAAATTCCCATCCTACACCGATTTTACATCAACAAGGACAATTGTTGAGAGAAGAAACCCAACAACTGTGCAATATTTGGTGCAATGGGATGGACTGTCTGAGGAGAAAACCAGTTTGGAGTTTGCGGACAATGATCGTAGTTTAGTGGTATTATATGGTATTATATTTGAGACTAAATATTAAAAACGATTGAGCTTAAAACATATTTAATAAAATAAATTTTGAGTAAAATAGTTTATCAAATTATTGTTAAAAATGTAGGATAATAAATCAAGAATAAAAAACAGAGGAGCTGAAACGTGTGGGTTCGGTTCTCTTTTGGCTCGTCTATGGTCACCGATTCACTTCAAGCAACCCTCTCCTCTCCTCGAAACAAACCCAGTTTCAATGTCCATTTCATGGTGGATACGGGTCCTTGGATGGTCAATATGGCCATAAACGAGAGCGATGTTTCATTCTACGGAGACCCCGAGCCATAGGTTGACATCTTGAGTCTTTATCATACCATTCCCGAGCCTTCTAAGGGGCTCTGGGACCATCGACAAGAATAACGAGGCGAAATTAACCTCATAAGCTTGAAAAGGGGCATGCATTCACTCTTTCAACCATACCTCCTTCAATATAATTTTGATGGATTTCAAATTTTGGGAGTTTAAAGTAGACACCGAGAGCTTTCCATTGATATATTATGTGGCCCCAAATGGAGTCCGGATGAAGAAGTTATTTGAGTTTGAAGTCAGCAGAAAACTGCTCAGAAAGGTCGCGCCCGCAAAGCCGAGTGTTGCGCCCTACGACGTCCTAGCTGCCTAGAACGGTCGTGCCCGTGACGCCTAGTGTCGCGCCCGCGAAGTCCTCCTGGTCTAGTGCCCCCTTCTGCAAGAAAAGTCATAGCTCCCGCGATACCAGTGTAGCGCCCGTGACGGCCCTGTTCCGGAACTAAGTTTCGCTTTTTTCCCCCTTTCTATAAATACCCTAATGTTATATTTTGTAAGGACTTTTTTTATGAATGTTTACGAATTAGACTCAAGAAAAATTATCTCAATTGGAGAGTTGTAATTGTGGGTTTTCAAACCCTAATCAATGAAAGCTAATTCTTTGGGTGGAAATTGCTTGGTGATTTCTCTTCTTTGTGAGTGGATGTTTCTCCTCCACTCTTGGTGAGGGTGTTTCAAGACTCTTTGCTTGTGGAAGGTCCTTGTGCAAATGATTGAACATCTTAGTTCAATTGGGTGAGTGATTACTCTTTACAATTGTTCACATCCCTTTTAATTTTTGTTGTATTTGTTGTTCTTCTCCAAAAATCCAAAACCCTGAAAATTAGTTCGTAGTGTTTATGAGTTCTATGGGTGGATTTCCATCATCCATATGATTTTCTACAGACCCTCGATCTCGCTCCCTCTTCAGGAGCTTTAACCACTATTAGTTTAAAGGAAGCTAAAATACGCTTAATTTTTGTCTTGAATAATTATTAATGATGTTGCTATTCTCAATAATATAATTGATTGCAGAATGATTGTATTTATGAGTAACAATTTAATATACTTTTTCTTAATTAAAACTAAAATTGATTTTTCACTAAATTTAAATATAATTATTCAAAAAAAAATTCCAATCTTTCTGCAAACCTTTTTCCTGAGTAATGGTATAAAAATAAATTATTACTAGAGACTAAAATAATAGAATTAGATATTAATTTTTGAAGATGGAGTATATATGTCTAAAAATCTATACTGGTTGACTTGTTAGGATAGTTTGGCGCTTCCCTTGCAAAACTTGTACGTTGATTGGAGAAAGCAGTTAACCAACTTTGCCTCCATCTTCATACTAATACGTTTTAATGTTGTCAATTTTGATTCAAAGAATGAAGCAAGTCACCAACCACACTCTACAGAAGGCCAACCCACTCCAACAAACCTTCAAAATCTGACCACAAAATAATTCAAACTTGCTTTCTTATTTCTTCTGGTTGAGTTGATCCTTTCAAGTTTCAAATATATATACCTTGCGTCATTCTCCCAATTCAAGCAACGGCATTGAATTAATCACTACTTTTCTCTAACTATTCAAACATTAGACCCCCCCCCCCCCAAAGCAGCCAGCATAGAATTAATTAAGACAAAATCCTACCCCTTTAATTATATATATTCAACACCCACAAAATAAAAGAAGATGCCAAATGATTGTTACTCAAGTTCGGTGACGCTAGCTATGGGAGAGAAAATATCCTGGTACTCGGCCTTGGTTCTGGCGGTTTTGTTGGCTACGAGCTTATGCGAGAAGATTGAAGGGGAGTTCTTGTTGATTAGAGATGATTCCGAGAATTTGATGATGAACAGCAAGGTCTGCGATGAGATATATCTAGTAAGAGAAGGAGAAACCCTTCATTCTATTAGTGAAAAGTGTGGGGATCCTTATATTGTTGAAGAGAATCCACATGTCAATGACCCAGATGATGTATTCCCTGGTCTTGTGCTTAAGATTACACCTTTTAAGAATAGGTAGATTCATGTTGATATAATTTCCCCTTGTTTTTTTTATCACCCCTTCCATCAGCTTCATTATTGTAAATTATCAAGTCTGTTCTTGTATAAAAATGCATGGAAGAGGTCTGCTGCGACTGAAAAAAATGTCGGCTGCTTATGGAGTGCAGTGGTGGCGTGGTGGGTATGTTCCAAAATCATACAGAGCATTTGTAATACGGAATCATATGGTATATTGATATTGATATATATTGAACCATAGCAAACTTCAACATATTGATATTGATATCGATATTGATACGGAGCATGTTGCAACCATTTTTCCACTTTTTTTTTATATCCATTTTTCCACTTTCATGTCCAGTTGAGCAAGAGCTTGGTGCATATAGCTATGGTCCCTATCTTTCGACAAGAAGAAAGTACAACCCTATTTCACCATGTATGAATCGACATTGCTTTGGCCCCCGTGTAGGGAGTCTTGCAAGAGGTCTTTCGGTGGTGCTGCTTGAGGAACAACGTTGGCTGAATCTGTTTGCATAATCTCTTGTATGAGACCCGTGTTCTAGCTTATCATTCGCCTTCCTAACACCAGCTCTGCTACGGTTTTTTTAGCAATCTTTGCAAACACTTTGAATAGAGCAAGGATATGATAATTCAGAGATAGAAGAGTGGAGTTAATTAGCACCAATGGGTCTGCTTGTGTAAACATATGTAATTGCCATCCTTAAAGCTTGTCCTTGATAACCGACACTAAGAATCCAAATTGGTGGACCTCGTGTTTTTGGATACATGGGGGTGCACCAAAGTATCTCTCAAAGAAGTCCGATATTTGGTTTCCAAAATTTAGTTTTAGCCCCTCCTTATCCTCTTCATTGATCCACGAACAACGTAGAGTCATTGGCAAAGAATAAGTGTGAGACAGACTGTGTATCATTCGCCACTTTGACCCCTTTGATAAAGCTAGTGTTTTCTGCATGATATAAGCTCTCAGACAGGACTTCTATTTAAAGGGGGAATAAATATGGGAATAAGGGGTCCCCTTGTCCTAAGCCCCTTTCCCATGGGAATAAATATTGCACTGATTGAACACATTGCATAATTAGTGAAACCCACAATGCCAAAAATCTCATTTTTCTTTATAATCGCTTTATGAAAGTCTCAATGGACCCTGTCATAGGCTTTACTCGATCATGGAGAGTTTAAAAGCCACAAATTGTTTCTCTGAATTCTTCATCGCGATCTAGTGGAGAATCTCATGTGCTAGGAGGCTACTTTCTCCCATTAGTCTTCTGGGTATATATGAAGGAATTTTGGTTGGAACAAATTAGGATTATCCTACTTGAGGTTTAGTGAATGTGGGAAACTAGGTTTATCCTACTTGAGATTTGAACATATTAGTATTTTACTTGTTTTCCGGCGGATGACAATTTTACCCTTGTAGGATAGTATGGAAAGTCTAAAATAACACTAATTAAAAAATGATAAGACAACTTTGCCCCTCACAAAAATTAACCAGTCAATTCACTATGTTTGCGACCTCCTTCAGTCCTTCATGTTCGAGCGTACATTCCCTGCTGTATTTTTTCTCTGTAGAACACCAAGCAGCAAGAGAGGAGGAAGGTAAGGGTTGTCTTCTTGATTTTTATCAATCATTATTATTGTTTGGTATCCATTTTCTGTTGATTTCAATTTCTATTTGTATCATCCTGACCATATAAATATGCCCTCCTCTTCCCGTGTTTTGGTTTATTTATTTTTGAATTTTTCTAGGTTTGATTCATCTATTATTGTCTTAGTTTGATCAATATCAATTTCTAAAATTCGAAATTATAGTTTTGTGTTAATCAACATGACTGTTTTTTTGGGTTTCAATTTGATTCAACTTTTTTTTTTAAAGAGTTTGAATTTCTGTCATTTTCTTGGCTTAGTTTGATTCAACCCTTTTCTATCGGTTTCAATTCTAAAATTAACTAGATTATTCAAGCTTATAATTTGTTTCGCAAGCGTCAGATCACTAAATTTTCACTGAATTTGTTTTGCTGTCAATTAGTTTTCGATGAAGTTGGCTACTGATGATTAATATTCAATTAAGTTTCACTGAATTTCATTTTGCTGTCAATCTTATGCTTGTACAATCTTCTGGAAATGAGAGGAAAAATACAGGGAGAGCATGAAGGATAGAGGGAAAATGAGAGGAAAACGAGGTATCAAACTTGGTTATTATATAACCTACTTTGCTGCATTAAAAGGAATAGAAATAAAATGAAAAATGTGAGGAACCTACTTTATTGAAAGCAGTAGATGGAAGGCAGTAGATGGAGAAATGAAAGACAGAAGGCAGTAGATGGGAGATAGAAATAGAATGAAAGACAGAAGGGACGGCAATCGACAGACACAAAGGAGGGTGTGAGGTAATTTTCTAATGTGAACCTTTTTATGTTAAGGGAAATTTTGTCAATTAAGATTAATTTTATCAACAATTTGATCTGAAAAGGTTGGATCTAATATTTAATGTAAAGGTTAGGTAGGTTAATTATTAGTTGATTTAAACTTGAGGTAGGATAAAACTAATTTTCAAAACCTTAGGGTTAAAATCCCACTTTCACTAAACCTCAATGGGTAAAATCCTAATTTGTTCATTTTGGTTGAGGTTGATCGGCTTATCAATAACCTTTCTTAGTCTATTTATCATGCACTTCGTGATGATTTTGTCTACTACATTGCAAAGGCTTATTTGCCGAAAGTCCTTCAACATTGAGGCACTTTTCTTCTTCTTCAGAAGGATGATCACCATGTTATCGACTTCTTTCAGCAGTATGTTGGAGTTTAAGGCATCACAGACTCCCATGTTTAGGTACCCCCGTAAAAGGTGACCCTTTTCCCGGTGATGCACTACTTAATCCTTAAATAAGGATATTTTTTATTTTATGAAAATCGTTTTCGAGGTGATGAAACTTTATTCATTTGTAAACGTATTTATATCATAAAAATACTCGAAATTACCAAGAAATATTTTACAAATAATTTATCATTTATCCATTTATGAATTTGGGTCGAAGAGGAGAGAAGAGGCCTTCCTGGGAGGCTTGTACGCCGCTTGATCTACAATATCTCCACAATGGGGTCTGTCTGTCCTCGGCCCAAGGGAAAATGAATGGAAAATGGCATATATAGGTCAAGCGGCCTATGCCATTTTCTAGGTCCATTTTCTCTTGGCCGAATCCCCAATTCATGAAATAAATGAAAAATCATTGGTAATTACTTTTTAGTAATAATACATATTTTTTAATGATTAAAAGGATTTATAAAAGAGAAAGAGTCGCCAGTTGATTTAAAGAAATCGACAAAATGAAATAAGAAAGAAAATGACTCCGGTCCACGAACCCGAATTCTAAGTTCGGGGGCAAGGTTACGAATTCGAGAATTGAAGAATTCTCGAATCCACGTGTTATAAAAACAGACTCTACTAAAATCGAACTTGAAATGAAATGAGTGGGGAGAAGTTTAATAGATTTCACAATGTTATATTCTTGATCATGCAATATTAAAACATGAAGTTCTTACAAAAATATGTACAATCAAGCAACTTGAAGAGTAAATTACATGATAAAAATACAATAATAAGATGAGCAAACCTTGCTAGATAACGGATAGGGTGAAAGAAGATCGATCCCTTGACTTGGCCTCGGTTTAGAGCTTGGATGAGTATAAGGATGGTTAGAGGGATCGTGTATGGATGCTAGTATGGTGATAGCGATGATGATTATGTTAGAGAATTAAAGAGAGATAATGGATATGATGTAGAATGAATAGCGAGTGTGAGATTTTGAGAGAGTTTTGGTAGTATGGATGATGATAGTTGATAATGAATGGTATGGAGAGGTGGGGTATTTATAGGTGGATGAGAGTTGATGAGGATGGAAAGAAGAGGGAACATGTTCCAAGGATCATTCCCTCAATATGCATGATCATATGCCGCTTGACCTACGTCGTGATCAAGAGTCAAATGTCAAAGCTGAGATCAAGGGATGACGGGGCTGATTCTGGCGCCAAAAATCAAATAAAATGCCAAAGGCTAAGCGGCATATGGCATTTAAACACACGGATTGCTGACTTAGCAGTCAACAATGGACCAGTGTTTAAATGTCAAAAGCTAAGCGGCCTATGCATTTTATTACGGGCCGGAATTGCTTGCTGGGCCAGTCTAAAAATTGGTGTAGGCTAAGCAACCTACATGCTTCTAATGTGGGTTGATCTGGTCCGTTGGGCCTACATTGACTACACCGTGGGTCCAATGACCCATTTTGGTATTCGACCTGTGACTTGCTGAGTTTTGACGAGTCGGAAATTTGTTGGTGTAAATCTCCGTGTCTACACCATGGTGATCTTTTACTTAATTTTAGCCCAGAATTCTTTGAAAAGAAAAGGGATAGATGCCATTTGGGCCCAGGGCCTTCTTACCATTCATTTGGAACACTACTTCTGTAAATTCTCTTATGGTAACAAAGAGCATTAAATATCGACCTAAGAGAAAGTGTTTTTAATTCTTTAGACCATATTCTGCATCATTCTAAAACATAATAACAATTGGGACGTGTCCTTGAAGAGCTCTTTGTATGAGGAGACCATTAGGGCCATCATTTATGCATATAGACCTGAGAGTCGTCCTCCTTCAACAACCCATGTCTTCTATTAGTTGTCGCTCTTGTTTTAAAATTCCAAAAATGGAACTTGGTCATTTTCTCACCCTTGACGAACCAGTTTAAGTTACTTCTTTGCTTCAAATACTACTCTAGTTTGTTGAATGCCACGCTTAGGTTCGAGTTCCTTAGTAGAAAGCGACCAAATGTCGATTTATATTGAGAAAGTTCCCGGAGATAATTTTGGAGTTCCACCATCTCTTTGAGTAACATTTTAATGTTGGTACAATCTTTCCTCCTGCATTCCAAAGCCACTTCTTCATTGCCCTTAAATAATACTTCTTTAAGCATTCTAATGATAGAGAACATTGGGGTACCTGCCACTTGTTTGTTGAAAGATGCTACACTACTCCTTTAAAGTCCCCTACCTTATAGACCCATGGTGGCAGTTTAAAGAAGATTGGCTATGGTGACCCGACCCTTCCACGACAGTTCATGGGATAACGTAGCCTTCCCTTTGGTGCCCGAGTATCTCCCTTGGTTTCCTAGAGGTGGTCGCTAGATGCATGTGGTCTAGTCAACTTGGAGGGTCGGCCAGTATCATCAGAGCATGCTGCTTCAATGTGATTGATCTCGAACTTAGTAACTCTCTCAGTGCCCACCACCGTGCTTAGGTCAGTGTCCAGTAAGTATCCCTGGTGCTTGCCTCTATCGATGGCCATTTCGCTTCATGAATCACCTGAGAGGTGAGTAGAGGGTTGTCGAGAGAGAGGATTTCAGTCGGAGTAGTATCTAGTCGAGTAAAGGAGTCAGAACTGCAACTTTGTTGGAAGTTGAACAGGCCCTTAAGAATTCCTCTTTATTTGTGTTAGCCCATGACTCCCACCTGCTATGAGATATGGGCTAGGTGCTTACTGCTCCCCTAGACCCACCTTTTGCAAGTATCGGTTCCGCCATCCGAATTTCCTAGTTAGGCCCATGGTGACCTCGGCTGTCGTCTTAATTATCTTGGTTCTTCATGGCCAGCCCAAAATTGGTTAGGGATTTAACACTCCAACCACTAGGCTTCCTACCCCGCCTAAGCCATAAAGGTCGAGGTTGTCCAACGGATTCGGAAATGCCATGCATCTAAGTTGTAAATCACATGGGTCTGGATCGTCTGGTCTAGCAAGTATGTTATCCCTTGCGTGTAAAACCCATCTCTTCGATTTTCTCCATGTTAAGAGTTGTCCAGGCCTTAATGTTCCTCCGGTTGATACTCTTGTAGCCATCGGATCGCTTCATGTAGTATACCAAATGTTGTGTCAAGAGAACCTTCCGGTGAGAAGTCGCCACTTGGTAGTGGACTTCGCAGCGGATCATTTTGTAGATCTGGGTATGGTGTAGGGCAGGTGGCGACTCCATGTTCGTCTCCTTTTAATAGACATCTTCTTCTTCTTATTGTAAAACTTCCATCGATTGGGGGTTTGAGCTTCTTGCATGTCTTGGTACAAACTAGAAAGGCTGAGTTGATTGTCTAAGTAGGAAACCCGGCAGGACTGGTTGTCCCCCCCCCCCCCCCCCCATGTTGTTGGGACCAGGGTCATTGCCTCCATAACCCCATTCCGACCCTCCCTCTGGTCCACTTTGATACGATCCACCTTGCTCAACATTAGGTTGGCTATGTTATAAGACATGGCCCAAGACTTTCACTTTAACTCTGGGGTTGAAGTTGTTGTAATTGAACCTGCACTAGGTTCCTAGGTCAATCACGGGCCGATGAGAGATGATTGTTGAATCATCATGGTCGGCCATCGGTGCCTAAATTGGAGCAATTCCAACTGCATTCACATATTGGCCTTCGTAAAGTCAAGATCTAGCGTTGTCGAATTCAAATCGCATCTTTTTAGCGCTATAAGAGAACCTTTGAAAGTGACAGTATTGTTGGTTGTCATCTCCACCGCATCCAGGTGGTTAGGGGAATGGAAGGAGACTCAAGATGATCCAAACTTTTGGACTTCCACTGCTTCTCGAGTTCTCCATCTAAGATTCACCCACTCTTGAAGATCCCTTACTTACCATCTTATGTTATCTATCATCTCTCCTATGTAAGCATTCGGCCAAAGTGTTTCATTCTGTAGGGGTGGAGTTTGCAGCTCCAAGTCTAGTCCCATAGTTTTGAAAAAGAGTGAGTTGGTGCTCATGTTTTTTGGTGGGAATGATCATGCTTCTACTTGCGTTTGAAATGAATTTTGTTGGTGAGAGTGCAGAGGGAAACTTTGTTAATGTTCTGGAATTTTTTGAGAGTAATGGGTTGAAAGTGGATTGAAAGAGACTTTGCTATGCTCACTCACACAAGCGTGGTTTTTAGGGTTTCTGCATGGGGTTAAGGGCACTTGGTGGTACGTCCTATTCCCATGATCCCTTATAAAGGGAGGGACATACTCCTCCAACTACTCCATTTACTCTTACATTGAAGGGCTACCTACTTCTCTTCCCTCATCAATACTCCTCCCTGACGTAAGCCCTAGTCCCCAACTATCTTTCAATGCTACCAATAGGCAAAAAAGACACCCAACTTTCCCGCACCCAAATCAAGTAAAAAAGAGGCACAAAGACTTCCTCAGGATGCCTGAAACTCATTTCCTCAATGAGCTTGTAGAATATTAACACTCTATTCAAATTCTAGCTACAAACCTCTGATATGTAAAGACTTTCTCAAGTCTACCCCTATCCTACTCGGAAGATAAGAATTCACCAACCTTATCAACTGCTCTATGTGCTTTTGGACAATACTCATTTTGATGCCTTAACCAGATCTTGTGTCGATTCCGCCGCGACTGTTGGCTTTTTACCGCTTCATAACCGAACGTCGATCTAAGTCCGCCTTTGCCAACATTCAACTCTTTACTTCGAGTGCTTGAGCTTTCCCACTATCTCCGATGCGAACGCTTTTGCAACAACTACTGATCTAGAATGTATCAAGTCGAATAGCCTCGAGAATGCTGAAAATGTGATTTGTCAAGAAAGTTCCCAAACCTAGGAAAGAGGCTAAAACCTAAAACATGAAGGTGAGGGAACCAAATATCATGCCTGAAATCTATGTAGTCAGAATTGGACCGTTCACAGAACCTGTTGACCCAGTGGGTCAATGGTTCAACTGGTCGGACCGTTTTGGCCGAATTAGATCGGTTGAACGGGGTGACGCTTGAACCGGTCACAAATTAAAAAAAATTTCATATGCTTGAAGAATAATTAAGCAACCAAAATAATTAAACCGGCACGAACGCGACATGAATTGGTCGAAACCGGATTAAACCGGTCAAAAATCTAACTGAACCGGCCAAAAACCGGAATAAACCGGTCAAAAACCGAAATTTTTAAAATTAATTCATCAAAATTCCGGTCTGACCGTGAACCAGGCGGTTCAATCGGTTCACCCGATAGAACCATTTTTGCCGGTTTTTCCCCGTTTAAACCAGTAAACCGAGTTAAACCTGAAACCGGACCGATCAACTTGCCGGTTCACAGTCGAACCGGTCCAAGACTATATGTGGTATGCAAGATCATCAGTGGAGAAGTCTATTTGAACTTTGGTGGCAACCTCTTTTTCATTGTATAGTTCGTTCAAAGTAGAATTTTAGCAAACTAGCAACTGCTCAGTGCTCATTATTGTCCCCCGTGAAAGATTGAATGTCATTCTTGAGGCATTTTTAGTTTATTCTTGCTTTGCTTTCTCTAATGCCCATTCTCTTAATTCTAGGTCAACTAGTAGTCTTCAACTACTCGTGTTTTGTCGACGAGTCAGTGTTAATTGATGCTCTGTTAGTACATGAGTTCGTATATAGTTTGTTACTGGTAAATAAAATCATCAATTCTTGCCGAAAACAAAGGGAAATAGACAGAACTTCTGAATCAAAATCAGGACTATCGATAGTTCAAACATGATATCCAGATCCTGACCAGAGCACGAATCATCACCACATTTAAAAACATTACAGCATCACAAAAATTTTGGCAAGAGTACAAACTTCTCTCTTCTTTAGTAGAAAGGTCAAGCAATTATCACTCAACATTTTGACACTGTACACCCATGCACAAGCTAAACCAAAATAAATAACGAAAGAGAAGCAAAAATCCTGTTCATCAGCAATGGCAATAAATATATCCCAGAATCACATCCCCGCGCACTGCTCGCCTCCTGTTAGACATCAATAACCTAGTTTTAATAGATTCAAGCATTCGAAGTGAGAACTGCCAAGATACTCGTCTTTTCATGGTCCTCAAAATTTTCTTTCAGAATCACTTTCTTTACTTCGTGTCAGCTCTTCTCATCCAAAAATCCCTTTTCATTTCCTTCAAGCTCCCACCCCCACTAAAACCAATACATTACTGAAACATAGTCTTCCTCCAGGACGATGTAGTGATTCTTGAGAGATTGGAACTAGGAAAGAGCTTCCACAACAAGTTTGCAATCAAAGCATCCATATACTTTCAGACGACCTTAGCTTCAGCTCAATTTGACAAGACCATCCAACAAAATGCTCAAGTCAAATGCTCAAGCTTACAAAATCATGAGTTTGATTGCGCGCATTTGGTTTCAACAAGCCAAAGATGTACCTTGAGATGCCGCTGCTTCCACTGACATCTTTCAAATTACTCTGCAATACAAATCCCATACTCTTTCTGTTTAATCAGGATCCAGCAACATTAGGGTTTGCTTTCACCAAACTTCCCTTGGCATGTCCACCACTTGGTCCACCCGAGCTTTTATTATTCACCATCTCACCAGCTGCAATGGATTTCTTTACCTGCCAGCACGTAGAGGCACAACAAATGGTAAAGACAGCAGGGCTGTAAATCTAGAAAAAAGTTGCTTTAATGAAGATAGTTGGTTACCACTGCTAGTCTTTCTCTATGAACATCATTAATGACCTGCAAAACCGGCTTTAATCAGATGCAAGTCAAGTAATGACAAAAATGCCCAAGAGCATGTAGCTCAAGTGGCAAGGGAGTAGGAGGTTTGTCTCCCCACCAGTGTTCGAATCCTGGTGGCGGCAATTTCCTTGCTGGAGGCTCCTTGTGGGGGTTATGTTGCAATACCCCCACCCCCAACCCGCTAGCCTACTAGGTTTACAACCCCTGTAGAGAGGGCCTAGTGGGTGGGCCAACTTACCCTTTTTTTTAAAAAAAATTTAAAAAAAGCAACGACAAAAAAAGTTGGGTTTTTTATGATGCAGCAACAAGCCAGTTGATAACGTTGTCTAGTGCTTACTGGTTTCTTAAAGGTCTTGATCTCATCTCCACTAAACCCAGGAAGTGTCATATTCCAAGCTCTCTCTGTGTTCACATACATGTTACTTGAAACCAATCAGTACCCTGAATTCTCACATGGTAACGTATATAGGGAGAAGCTTGATAATATAAAATGGCTAACCTATGTGCAACAATATGTCCTTGGCTTCCAGTGTGCTTGACTTCCGGTGTTTGGCCAATGAGCAACCAAATGTCGTCACCTGTTCACCAAGACACAACTTTTAAGTGCCTGAGAGGACCTTTTAATGCAAAGGATGATTGCTTAACCAATGACAATAGCAATCTCAGATAAAAGAAAACGTAATACCCTAAACTACTAAAAGTACTGATCAATGCAAAACTTGCATTGTGAATTTCTAGTTGTCATTCAACATTCTTCCATATCCAATTGTACATACTGACAACAAAAGTCACAAATAATGATCACAGATGAAAATTAGTTGTTCAGAACCTCACCGTTTCAATAAAATCTTCAGCAATGTTAACTAGAACATCTTCAACTTCAGGATCTAGCTTTTCAGATGGATCAATCTGTCATTGAAGCAAAGAACAAATCAACACCAGAAGTACACCCAACCATCAACTCCTACAGGAACATGCAGAACAGCTAACTATACTTTGCATGATACGACAAACATCTGGCATCAGCTGAAAGATAGACATTTTGAAGATTTACATTTCGATTGCAGAAAAGAAAAACACTTCTCTTACCTCTGCTCATCAAAAAATTTTCCACTTCAAACTGCCATAATTGTAGAGACTACACAAAAGCATGATAAACTTCACTTTTTGAATTGATAGACGATGAGAACAGGTCTCTTTTTGTCTGAGAATTACTAGATTCTACACAAGGGTAAATTTAGGTAAGACAAAATGCTTCAACTTTCAAGACATTGGAACAAGTGAACCAGCAGCAGGAATAAGCATGTCCAAAATTAGAGAGAGGGGAAAAAGAGAGAAGAAAAGGAACCATTCCACTCACAAAACCAATAACCTTTTTCTCAATATTTTCTGCTTTTGACCATCAGGCTCCATTTGGTTCTTGGAAAATGAGATTGGAATAAAATTTCTCATTACTAATAGCATAAAAGTCAAGTTTTCATTCTTCCAATCCCTCACTGTCCCCCCCCCCCCCCAAAAAAAAAGAAAAAATCATTTAGCCTATAACATATTTTCTCACTTTTCACCTGAATTTGGAAGGAAAATATTAACTTAATCAAACAAAAATTTTAACGATGTCATTCACCTAATTCCCATTCTTCCATAGTTCTTTTGATAGGAAAAATATAAATATATATTAATAATAGGATCAGAAGAACAAATGCATAGCAAGCATCTACAAAATTATGTACAACCAAAATATAGACTATCGACAAAACCTAACACATCCAAAAAAGAAGGGCACATCTTCCCATTAACCCAAACGACAAGATTTGATGAAATTGACTATCAAGCACTGAAACGGAGTTTCAATTCCCTCAAAGACCCTTCGGTTCCTTTCTCTCCAAATACTCCAAAAAATCACATGTAGTATAATCAAGGCGGTCTTTAGTTTCCTACCAAAGACACCATCCCAAGCAAGAACATGTCTCCTAGTTGAAGAGGAAACGATCCAACTCACACCTAGGCAACCAACTCCCAAAAGACCTAGCAAAGTCACAATGAAGTAATAAATGATTTAGGGATTCAAGATCCCCCTTACATAAAGCACCTACTTAGCGAAATTTTCCGCCTTTTCTGTAAAGTATCACAAGTCAAGATGCTCCCATATGTCGCTTCCCAAATGAAGAAGACAACCATCAATGGGGCCAAAGACTTCCAAATAATGGTGGAAGGGAAAGCACCATCCTCCAATAGATATAACGAAGAAGGTTAGGAATTAAGAAGCTTTAAGTAAAAAGAGCTAATCGAAAAGATCCCTTTCTTGCTCAAATCCCATCTCACCATGTCTTGTAAAATGGCCACGTTAAGGATGTTGAAGAAGTTACCCAAAGAATCTTCATCAACAAAACCATCCCAGACCAAAATAGGACACCAAATGGGTGATCCATTAAGTTGTTCCCTCTGATCAGCAATGCAAGCATTTCCATCCAATGCAAGAACATTAAATACTAGGGAAAAAATCTTTCAAAGAAGACTCACTACACCAATGATCATACCAAAAAGAAATAGTAGAACCATCACCCGCAACAAAAGAAACATGAGTGAAGAAATGCCCTCGCCCATTAGCAATGAACTTCCAAAGACTACAACCATAAGAGCCACTCGGAATTGAAGGTACCCATCCAAAACTCGCTTCAACATATTTGATTGTAACCACCCTCCTCCATAGATTTTCCTTTTCATTCATAAACCTCCACGGCAACTTACCTAAAAGAGCCATATTGCACAATCATAAATCCATCACCCTAAGTGAAATAAGTTACTTCACAATGTTCCATCTCACCAAGTGATACTTGAAGTCACTCCCGAAAGAACCCCATAGGAATTTCCTTTGAATTCCTTCCAACTAATTAGCTACTAAGGAAGGTAAAGTAAAAAGAGAAAGGAAGTATGTTGGAAGGCTTGACAGAACACTTTTGTGAGCTAATCCACCCCCTTTTGAAAGATATTTACATTTTCAGTTGGATAGTTTTTTCTCAAAGATTTCAATAACAGGAACCCAAATATCTAACTTCTTGAAACCAGCATCAAGAGGAAGACTAAGGTATGTGGACAGGAAGACTCATGCTACAACCCATAATTCCCGTTAGCAGTTGCATGTTGTCAACTTGATAATAATAGATTTGTCAAATTTACCATTAAACCCAAGACAGCCACTAACCAAGTGAGAAACTAAGATTCACCATTTGTTCACAATCAATATCACAAAAAATGAGTGTGTCATCAGACAAATAAAAAAAAAAAAAAGATGACACGTTCAAGTTTGCTCAATTTGGACGGTTCGTAGAAAAGCCAGATAGGAGTCCTTTTGAAGCTGACTTGATCATTCTCGAAAACAGCTCCAACACCAAGAAGATGGGTGATAATGGATCTCCTTGATATGGTCCTTTGGAAGTGGAAAATAGCTTAGTAGGAGAACCATTGAAAAGTATTGCAAAAGTGGATGAAATGCAATGTCGAATCCGAAGAATCCATTTGCCACTAAAACCCATTCTGGACATGACATAAAGAAGGAAGTCCTAGTTGACATGGTCATAAGCCTTCTCCGATTTATAAACCACTCCCAGCACACCCACATTGGAGTCCTTGATCCTTGAGTCAATGAGCTCGTTTGCAACCAGAACATCAAAAATTTGATGACCTCAAACAAAAGCATTTTGATAATTGATATAAGGTTTCCAATAATACTCTTAGGTCTAAGAGAAAGGACCTTAGAAAGCAACTTGTAAATGCACCCGACCAAACTGATAGGCCAGAAATCTTTGATGTTGACTGCATTTGCCTTCTTGGAATGAGATTAATGACGGTGGCATTCAAGCTAGAAACAAACTTGTTGGAGGAATGAAGCTCGCTAAACATTTGCATCACATCACCACGAACAGTATCTCAATTGTTTTGAAGGAAAGCAATCGTCATACTCACAGGCCACAACATTCAAAAAGAGCTTTAGTGACTTCATCCTCTCCAAAAGGCAACTCAATGCTCCCCTTATCAGAATCACTTAAAAAAAAAAAAAAGAATTGAGGATCAACTACTTTTGGCCACCAAGATTCAGACTTGCAAAATAGTGATTTGAAAAAATCATGGATGGCAACCTTCATGTCCTCATAATCAACAAAAAAACATATTATCCACAACAGTAGACGATAATCGATTACGTTTTCTATGTAAAATGGCCACCCTATGAAAGAACATTGTATCCCCTCTTTAAGCCATAAAGACCTTGATCTTTTGTCTCCAGGAAACTTCCTCACTGTTACACTTCTAGCCCATACATCCTTCGCGAGCCTTCTTCGCTGAATGTCATCGTTTGAAATAACACCACTTCCATCTTAAGCATCTAAAGAGTTGATAATCTCAAGGAGATTATACTTTTGTATCTTGATATCACCAAAAACCTCTTCATTGCACTTCCTGACTTTAACTTTAACATATTGTATTTTCCTAGTGGTGCAAAACTGGCTAAGCCACAAAACTGAGTCTCTCCCAACCTAGTCTTGACAAGATCAGAAAAAACTTCATGTACAAGGCACATGTTCTCTGATCTGAAAGTGGTCTTACCCCTAGCTGCCTTTGCAAAATCAAGAGTGATTGGAAAATGATCAAACAGAGTTCTAAGAAGTCTAAATTGAATCATGTCAGTAAAGAACTCCTCCCAATCAGCCCACGCCAAAAAAGTCCCATTCTTCCAATTTTCTTCAAGTCAATGAAGGAAAGTAAGTCATTTAAAAAAATAAAAAAAATCCATCTTTATGTTAAGAACCAAAGGGAGCCTTAACGCATCCCTCTGGATTGTAACTTTGATTCATATTCTTCTAAAAGTTTTTTGACCAAAATTTTAGAGTCGTTTGATAAGTGTTGATAAGTTTGGCTAGTGTAGATTTAATTGCCATTTCTTTCAATAACATCTATATTAGAATCCTACGTTACCTGGACTCGACAGTTAGGGTTGTCTTACCAGGTTCAACACGACCCGACACAGATCCAGAAACGGGACCCATGGCGGACCTGGCCGAAATTGCAGGACATGACCAAGAATGAACCCTAGTCACGACAAACCCTAGATCGAACAATTGGACAACTAATTGGTGGGTATTCGAGGTGGTAGTTAGGGCTGATGGTCGAATGGACGTTGCGACCCCACTGTTGGGTTCTCTCCGGCCAGGAGTCACATGTTTTCGGTCACCGGAAGTGCATCTTTTTTGTTTGCCTTGACAGATTTCTCTCGTTGGCTTCCACCTTTCCAACCGCCGGTTAGAAACAGGAGAGAGGAGAGAAAGGGGGCAAAGGTAGTGCATGCTTTTAGTTGGGTACTAAGGTTTTTCAGTTGGCAAATGTTTTCAAATGGGAGAGAGTAGAGAAAGGGGGTAGAGGAGGCGTGTTGCGTGCACAACCACATTGGAGTTGGACCAAGGGTTTTCTTTTGATTCATTTCCACTTTTTTATTTTGATTTAATTATTTTAAAATGTGGTAGCAATTCTTTTTGAGCTTTTTAAAAGTTGGGCTAAATATATTCTCTATAGGCCAAATTAACTTAAATTAAAGTACCATGGGTTCACAATTTTTAAAGATGCCTTTAAAAGAAATAATAATATTTCACTTCTAATATAATTAAATATGTTATGAAACTTAGTGTCATGTTTCCCATTCCGTGTCGGACCCTTGGATATTGTGTTTCCATTTCCGTAATTTTAGGGATGCCATGTCAGACCCTTGGATCCGTGCCCGTGTCGGACACCCATGTCCCGAGTCCAGGCAACATAGTTAGGCAACAACTTTGCTAAATTAGTTTGACCATATAACTTGTTTAGAATAAAACATAAAAATTTTCTTACCATCTATATTTCCTTTGCAAGTTATCTATTAAACATTTGTCACAGATAGGAGTTCTGTTGTTAAATTGTGGATGTCAGCACTGGATTCTGCTTAAAGATGGATTATTTTTATTACCATCTATATTTCCTTTCCTGTGTCCGCATAATCGTTTTGACACATTAACTCAAGAAAAAGGCAAGTCATAAAGACTGATAAAAGTCAGAAACAAAAACAAATGGAGCAGCTCCAAACTACAAAACTAATAAAAAGCGAGCAATTAACAATAGTGTGCTGAAATACGGATTATTTTACTTTTTTGTTCCTCTTTGTTTTTTGGATTGTCGGCAGAGGGTAGGACTGGGAACAGTTTAGCAATTTACCTGGTTTACAAGCTCCTGGATGTTTCTTTTGCTGAGGATCTTGTTACAAGTTTCCAGGACATCAGCACCACCAGGCTGATCTGTAGGACTTGGTTGAGCAATGCTTGGTTGCACTACTGCCGGAGAGGGAGGCCTCTGAGTTCCTATCCCCTGAATCCTTGCACCTTGTTGGTTTCCAGAAGGTTGTGGGACTCTTGATGGTGGCAACTGCTGCCCAGGATTATCCTGGGATTGATTTGATGTCGGACAAGGTTGCTGCTGCGGTTGGGAAGATGATAACTGCTGAGATTGTGAGGTTGCAGGCATGGGCTGAGGTGATTGCTGAGGAACATGAGGCCTCTGCTGCAGTGATTGGGAATTTGCCTGCTGTCTGAAAGACTGAGATGGTAAAGGGGGCCGCCCATGAGGAGCAGATGACAACCACGGTTGATGTGGAGATGGTTGGCTTTGTGAAGAACTGGGTGTTGATGAACTAGGTGCACCAACAGAGGAGCCTCTTAAAATGCCATGCCCCTGAAAATTCTAATAAAGAATAGAAAATAGATGATGAGATCAAGCATAGATAGATTACAACTATCAACATATAACCAAGCAAATATACAGCCTTCTGGAGCACAACACATACAGCCAACAAATGACAGGAAAAACCTGCAGAACGGTCAACAGCAATCAAGAAGAAACACCAGAAACTGTACACCTTTCTTTCTGGTATTAGGAAAAGTGGGGTTGACTAAAGAAAGGTACAGGCAAATAAACTAATATCATCGTCAGGCATCAAAGTTGTAAACAATAGCAAACCAAAAAAAAAAATTTACAATTAATCTCCAGACAAACAAAATGGAGCAAAATGAACAGACATGATTGACAAATAATAATATTAAGAATAATGTGTTCTAGAAGTGCCACATTGGTGGTATATACTTGACGGCTTGTCATGGTTCACATGAGTTAAAGAACATTGGTGTATAAATGTCCTATATAGTCATGCGCAATGGAGAATTCAAATCCCATCACCAGCTGCTTCATTCTTATTTGGCAAGAGCTCTCTGGGGGAAGTAGCTCTTGGTTGCTTATGCATTTCTCTTCATCCTAATTTTGCTAGAGCTCTAGAGGAGCTACATTTCAGCAGCATGCATGTTTCTCATAGTACTTCAAACCTCAAACTGTCACATAACCATCCACGACTTTGGCAGGATTTTTTGCAGAGATTGAAACAAAGGCAGCAATAGTAGCACTAGCACCTCATGATAGACATTATAGCATTTGTAGATATTAAAAAAATGCAAATAAAGATTCAGGATAACTGACTCAAGAATCAAGACTCTTGGGCCTTCGGATAATTATGAAAACTCTCTGTTACTTTAGTTATCCCCCTTATCTTGCTTGTAGCAAGCTTTGAATGTACATGGGATGCTTGCCTTATATTGTTCCATGTTTCCTTTTCAATTATTGGAAAAGAAAGAATAATTGCAACTCCCTATAACAAATACTCCCTCCATTTTTTTCTGCCTTTCACGCTTTTTGAGGTTCATCTTTAATCAATAATTTTTTACATATTATGTTTATTCAAAATACAATATTATAATAGTATCTTTTTATTACAAACCTAATCAAATCAATTTTGTATGATGAATCATTATACAAATTAAGATATTAACAATAAAAGTTTCTAACACTGGTGATGAATCATTATACAAATTAAGATATAAAGGGTCAAAATTTTAACACGAATCTCTAGGCGATCGACACTAAAAAAGGAGGGAGTAATAACTTTCAAAGACCCAAACAGTTTATGCATTGGTGAAACACAAATGCTGAGAAAGCATTGACAATGTCGGTCTCACCAAGGTGAGCATACACGCCCCACTAAACAAATGATAGTTTTAGACAATATCTGTAACGCCCCGACCCCTCTCAGACCGCAGACATTACCGATAACAGCTTCAAGGATCGTTGACTGGCCCCACAAATCACCACGAGTCTTTCCAGCATGCTTCGTCCTCGCTCACACGCTGGCTAGGAAAACTTCCCAGGAGATCACCCATCCTAAGACTACTCACAGCCAAGCACGTTTAACTGAAGAGTTCCCAACGGATAAGCTACCATAAAAGAAGATGCACTTTAGTGATATGAGTAGTTATTTCCATCCCTTTAAGCCACATTCCACCATATATCCGGGGTGTTACAAACTTACAATCACCCCCACTTAAGCGCACAACGTCCTCGTTGTGTCACAATCCACTCCAGAATCTTTGCCCCGCTAGGTGACTACCCATGGATCTCCCGTTCACTAGCGTAGCTCACGGTCACGGGTCGGCTCTGATAACATCTATAACGCCCCGGCCCCTCCCAGGCCGCAGACATTACCGATAACCGCTTCAAGGATCGCTGACTTAGTGATATGAGTAGTCATTTCAATCCCTTTAAGCCACACTTAACCATATGTCCGGGGTGTTACAATCACCCCCACTTAAGCGCACAACGTCCTCATTGTGCCACAATCCACCTGCAATCTTTGCCCGCCAGTGATCGCCATGGATCTCCGCCCATCGGCGCACTCACGATCGCAGGTCAACTCTGATACCATCTGTAACGCCCTGACCCCTCCCGGGTAACGGACATTACCGATAACTGCTTCAAGATCGTTGACTGGTCCCACAATTCACCACGAGTCTTTCCAGCGTGCATCGTCCTCGCTCACACGCTGCCTAGGAAAACTTCCCAGGAGGTCGTCCATCCTAAGACTACTCACAACCAAGCACACTTAACTAAGGAGTTCCCAACGGATGAGTTACCTAATCCCTTTAAGTCATACTTAACCATATATCCGGGGTGTTACAATATCCTCTCAAGTTAGTCTCACACTCTTCGTGAATGCAGCCAGTTCTTCCTCTCTGAAGAACTCTATTGATAACTAAAAAAAGCACGAGACTGATGAAGAATAGGGAGGAAACATAACAAAAATGGATTTACATAAAATAAAAGGATTAGAGTGAATAAAAAAGGATAGAGAGACACAATCAAGAAAAGCACCAGTAACAAGGGAGAAAGCAGCATCAATAATAATACTAAATTTGGCTTTCCAATAGTCAATTACCATTAATGGGCTATAATTACCTAGTCCTCTAAGTAAGCCTTACAATTACAATCACTAACATAAACTGTTAGGCAACTAAATAAAACCAAGGGGAAAAAAACAAATAACGTTGAACTCTTAATGGCCTATTTTCATTACTGATGAGACACAAATATGATATGCCTCCACAGAAAATACTTTCCACATATTTTGTTTATGAGAATAATGAAAGATTTCAAGTTTGGGTGCCCAATTTTCATCTCAACCGCCAACAGAGAAGCTTTTACTCTCATATGGATGTACAACTGACAGCTGACAACCAAATTCAAGAAAAGCCTCCCAAATTATGTAATTTGATGTTCAACAGCATAGCAAACTAGAAACATGAAGCACTAAAGACCCATATCTATATCTAATTAATTCAGATGATACGAAGTGAACTAGAAATTGAAAAAGGTGCAGATAATACTTTCTTTTCATGCTAAACTCCCAGCCATCAAATCAATATGGAATTATTATAAATGCACTACAGGCCTACATTTATATTCACATATCCTATATCCATAAGTTAGACCCTTTTGTCAGACATAACCAGTGATTAAAATTGTATCCCATCAGAAATATAACCCCTTCAAATGTGCAGATCATAGGGTGTCATTGCTTCACTTTCATAGGACTATAAGAGAATATTCTCTCACCAGCAAGTTTGTTTAGTTATATCAAAGAATAGGGAAAAGTACCCATAACTACACTTATGATTTATGAAAAGACAGAAAACACCAATCCACTTCAGTTTAATTAGACATTTCCCTCCATGGCAGCAGGTAAACTACAGCTGGCTCTAGCATTACCAAAATAGCACCAGCAGTAGCCACGCACTATAGATCCCAGGAAGTGGAGTTTGGGAAGTCTCAATCTACACGGTGTTTCCACCAATGTCAGCAAAGAAACTGTTTGCTAAATACCAAAAAAAAGTTACCAAATCAAAGCTTTGGAATTTATATGAGCAAGCAAAACAAAACTGGGAAAAGCTAGCAATTGTGAACCGTATCGGGCTGGGGTCCAAACTTCAAAATCCATGGTCTCCAAATCTTCCCACACCACCTTTGAGAATCACGAGCGAATCCACGTCAAGGTCGGGTGTTGAGTACATTTTAAAGTGGACCTGGGACCCTGGAGGCGTGATTTGATCGATGTTGGGTGTGGTATCCACTTCAAGTGAGACCCAGGACCATGGGAGTGGAGCTACGAGTCCTTATCAGGACCTACTTGGGGCCTTTGAATAGGTTCGAAGTATTTCAGCAAGAATAAGCGACAAGAGTCAACATGGGAAGTGGAAAATGGCGTGCCTTCACTCTTTAAGTCATAACTCCAATACAACTCTGATGAATCTCATATTTTGGGAGCTTAAAGTACATACCGAGAGCTTTTCATCGATACCTTATGGGCCTAAAACAAAGTCCGAATGAAGTTATACGAGTTTGAGGTCGGCAGAAAAACTGCCTAGAAGGTTGCGCCCGCGACGACTTGGCCAAAACGTGGTCGCACCCGCGACGACCAGGGTCGCGCCCGCGACACCTGGAGCCCAGAAATGTCGCGCCCGTGACGTCTCAGGTTGGGCCCGCGACGCCGCGCACCTCCGGAATAGCCAGGTCGCCTTCGCTCCGTCGCGCCTGCGACGGGCCTGAATTACGCGTAATTTTCGGGCCTAAACGACTGTGTTTAGTGCTTAATACCCCTTGTATAAATACTCTATTTGCACTGTTTTCAAGGTAGACTTTGCTTATTATGATTATGCTAATGAAAATCTAGGATTTCCCTAATTTTCTCCTCAAATCTTGTTTACTTTATCCAATTCTTTGGTGATATTGCAAGTCATTGCTTTAGTGATTTTTTGGCGAATTACCTTTAGATAATCATGGTGGAATGTTAGGCCATTGGTGGTGGATTTCTTCCTTTATCCAAGGGTCATATCCAATCCTCTTTGTGTTCAAGTTTGTGTGAATGGATGATTTTGGTTCCTTTTCATTGTAATTACTCAAGTTCCTATCCTTTTGATATTCAAGCATGGATGATTGAATTTTGCACCATATTTAACTCTATGGTCATGGGTGTTCAAAGGACTTCCCTCTTCTCATCAATCTAATCATCCATAACTCAAGCTATCAATATTCCACCACGCCGCGAACGCTCCATTTGGTATCAGAGTTTTCCCCATACGTTCCATTTGGTATCAAAGCTTCCCCAAAACGCTCCATTTGGTATCAGAGCTTTCCGGGTACGCTCCAAATTGAAAGGTTGAAAATACCGACAACATAAACATTTACACAAACAAGCACTATAGATCTAATGCAGAGGCTAATAAATAGCAGCTATGAAGATAAGTGATTATACTCCAAAGAAAAACAGCACAATGATAATCCCAACTTTGGAAGTAAAAGAGGAAGCCCACACCAGGAGTCATTTTTAGCATTAGAAGGCAAGTTGCATGCATTCCTTTCACAGGGAAATTATAATGGTCATCGCAAGTTATACACTGCTGACTTTGAGTCTTACTAGTCACAGCAATGAAACAACTATCCTGCATTTTCCTTATCATTGTATTAGCATCAACTAAATTACAAAAAAATAAATAAATCGTGAACGACTTCTTGTTCTATTGCTTTGTATTAGTTGATAAACCAAGCTCCCATAGAATAGCTACTATCTAATTCGAAGCATGCGTACAACTACAGATATCTAACATCCTCACCTGGTCCATAGTAATGGGTTGGACCTCTCGAAAACAAAGAACGAATTGTTAGAATCGGAGAACTTGGAAAGTCACACAAAGCCTAAGTAATATCATAGTAAAGCCAACCAAAAAAATAGGAAAATACACAAGCAGTTCCCCTTCCTAAACAAAATCGTAAAACCAATAAACTAAACTAGTAATTTTGAAATTCTAGAATGTGCTACTCTTGCATCATGTTTGGCTATCTGCAGAGTACGTTCCTCGGGTATAGGCAACCAGCACTTGAGCATATGTAGTCAATTCAAGCAATAGGGAATGCATCAAATATTTGACTACAAAATTCCAAGTCTAACAGAAAGAGATCCGAAGACAGAAGAAAAGCAGGTGGGTGGGTGGATGTGCGGTGTGAGAGAAAGAGACGAACAGATAAAATGGATATTTGAGATCCTCCCTAAGGCTATGTCTTATGGTGGTTCTTTTGGATGAGTATGCATGAGAGAAATAAAATAAAAGAAAAATGAAGTTGAGAATGAGGGAAAGAACGTCTGAGCGTTCTTTTGGAAATGGGGAACGCATGAGAGAGAAAAAGGTGGAAAGAAAATAAAGAATGGGTGAAATAATGGAGTGTGTAAGTCACTTTGGCCAAAAACGCCATGTGTGCAACTCACATCCTCCAGTTCTTTCCCCCTTCCTTTTTTTGTTTTCTTGGTTTTTGTCTTTTTCCAATGATAACTAATTAGTTTTTCATTTTTGTTTTTTATTTTGTACAACTAAAATATTATTTTCTGGCCACTTATTGATCCTATCCTTCACCATGTTCTCTACCATAAGCAATAGTCATACTTTACTATCTATTAAAATATTCTATGTGTTCTTCATTTTCAAGAACACCATAAGATATAGCCTAATGCAACACCCCCCCCCCCCCGGCCCAAACCACCACAACATAAAACAAAGGAGGGGGAGGAGAATGGTATTTGAGAGAGGACAACAGAAAGTACATGTGCAAGATCAACTATGTCATGTTGATCATTTTTTCTTTTATAAGTAATGAAAAGGTGCATTGATAGGGTGCCAAGGGATCTCCCATAAACAAGAAGGTAAAAAACATTATACACTATATAACCCTTATACAAAAGGGTTGAAAACCAAAAACATTATGTGCTCAAGCTCTCCTCTATTATATTATACTATCAACAAAATCCAAAAGAAAAATCAAAGTGCTATGATAATAAGCACATCAATCCTACAATACAATGTCCTCGGCGAATACAGCTTGAATCATAATTGGACAGAACTTTATTATCGAAGATTCATTGATCTCTCTCTTTCCAAGCAGTCAACCAAATAGATAAAGGAATCAATTTCCACATTCTATGTACCCACTCTTTCTTCATCCTTCTCCAGGCCACCAACACATCTTTCACCTTTCAAACTGGAGAGGCCTAGGTACCAAAGTGAAGAGACCCACCTACAATGCAAAAGAAGATGGTCCACTATGTCTATTGTCTACCTCCGAACAAAATGAACACCTAATACTAAAAGGACCACTAAAGCCTCTTCTCATTAGCATGTCCTCCATAGGAAACTTACATTTCACACAACCCAAAGCAGGGAAACAAGTTTTTAGTAGATGCTTATAATATCTAAACACACTTGACATGGAAATCAAGCCCATTAAGATTCCCTAAAGACAAAGTGCAAGAACTCCTAAAGGTAAACCCCTTCATGAGGCCAAACCATTTCGTCCAAACCATGACATAAAAACCACCCTCTTAGCAAAAATAGCTAACAAACCACAAATATGATCCTCTATCCAATCATTAACACCTATCTGAAAAGTCAAATCCCAATGAATATTCTCCACTCCATACAGCCAAATCATTGACCATGCCTCCTTGAAACTGACCATTCTTTAAAAGATTAGGAAATCGCTCCCTAAGAGGTAGGTCTGTACACCAAAACATCGATAAATCCAACACCAACGTCAAATGCACAAGGGATTTGAGTCAGGAAACGTATTTTGATATCGATTTCCCACGACCAACCCCATGAGTATGCAAGCCTTCTTATTCCACCAACCGAGATCATCAAACCACCATTTTTTCCATGGATCACTGAGAGAGGACTTGTACCAAGTCTGCCTTCAGCCTTAAAGTAAAATTCCCCTCCTAGCTAACCTAATGAAAGTCAATGCTAGTATCATTACTACCAAGGAAATCTCTCATGATCTTATGTGACCGATTGTCAATGCCAACAGACTTGGGAACAGACACATGTAGTAGATTGGAAAACTCTATAAAATGCTCTTCAAAACGGTTGTTCTACCCCCTTTAGATAAAAGCTTAGAGTTCCAACCCACTAGTACTTTGAGTGCAGAAATTGATTGCAAACAATGAGTATCATCATTCTTCAATAGAAGAAGGTAATGCAAAAAATCCTGAGAAGCAGGAATCCTAGTTAGATTACCATTTTAAAAAAATTTAAAAACAATATCTCCTATAAAAAAATAAATAAAAACCATTTAAAAGTTTAAAAAATTAAAAAATTAAAAAAGAAACAATATCTCCTGCTTTATTCACCAATCTGCTTAAGGCCTCTATAATTAAAATGAAAAGGTATGGTAAGAGAGGATCTCCTTGCCTTGAACTTTTAAAACTTGGATGAAAACCCCAAAAGCTTCATCATTAAGCAATACATAGCATATAATGGATTACAATAGGAAACCCATTTTCTCTAGTTGTTAGGAAGCCCATCTTCTGGAAACTCCAAGAAACATGATCATTAACTTTCTCAATATTGAGCATACCCAAAACGCTTGTTTGCCTAGAAGGCCCATTTGCTAAGACTTGATACAATAATCTACACGCTCATTTGCAACTAGGGACGCATCAAAAATTTTATGCCTTACGATGAAAGCATGTTGGTTAGGACCAACTTAACCAGAACTTTCTTTCACCTTCACGCACGACTTTGGGGAAAAAAAGTGTACACACCAATACAACCCCCAAACAAATTGATCTAAAATTCTTGACACAATGCGCAACACCAACTTTAGGAATCAAGCTCATAAAAGTATCAGTAAAACTTTTCTCAAAACAACATTTGCTATATAAAAGCCCATAAAAAATCATAACCTCCTTAATAATACTCCAACAATGATGAGAGAGAAGCAATATTGAAATCAACCAGTGCTTTATCTTTTATTAGATCATTACCAGTTTTCCAATGTTCATCCTGTGAAAAGTCTCGTGGTTCTACAATGTCACGAAGAGCAATATATTCAAACGAGATTCCATCAAGGAACAGCTCTGAGAGGCTCATCTTCATGAGAAAACTTTTCATGAAAGTGTGTGGTCATAAGTGTTGTCAAGGAAACACGAGCAAACAACACACCATCCAAGTTGATAGAGAACTTGCTCTAATACCAAGTTGATGGAGAACTGGAAAACTAAACAAAAGAATTCAACATCCCCATGCTGGATTCGGGAAAATATTAGCATCCATGTGTATAATCAGTAACAATTGTGATATTCAATATTCAATGTAGTTTGTCTAACAAAGGCTAGCAAAACCCTTGTTTATAGGTAAACAACCTTCTAATACTAAACCTAAAGAAATAGGAAACTAGAATCATATTCCTAATCAAACTAGGCAACTATAATATTCCTAACATAATAGAAAACTAAAACATATATAATATCTAATTATTATTCCTAAACTTCTTAAAATAGTCTTCAATCCTCCATCAGATGCATTGTTATTGCTCCTTCTCACCCAAACACAACACCTTATCCACCAAGTTCGCCAACTTAAAATCAAGATGACCAAACACATTACAATTTCCGCACTTTAAGCTTCTTATGATAATTTAGCTTTACTACAGTGAAACTAGACACCCTAAGAACACTGAGTTCTTCCCAATAAGCTTTGACCAAATCCCAAAAAACACCAACCATCAACCACATATCACACATTTTCAAAACATAAAGCACACATACAAGAACTTCCCCAACCAAAAGTGATATTCCCAATAAGAGGAAAAAATAAACCCGCCAGTATGAGAAAAACGGGCTCCCCTTCATGGCTAGTCCAAGCGAAGGAAGCAGCTTCTAGTGATCCAATCAATAAAATAAGAGAACCTTCTCATTTGCTCAAGATAATCTGCCAGATCTTTCTGAACTCCCTCGAGAACTAATGATCCCACCCAAGCAACACACATATCCCAAGAAGACATGAAAGAAGAAAGATTTAGAGTTCAGCGAGAACCAAAGACAACAGAAAAAAGCAGAAAAAAAGCAGAAAAAAGCAAAGTGCACGAGAGACTTAAGAGGAAGAAACAACAAAATGAAGAGAAAAAAAAAGAGAAGGCAAAAAAACGTATAAAATTTCAATTTAGAGTTCAACTTCAGCGAGAACCAAAGACAACAGAAAAAGACAAAGATGGAGTTCAATCGAAGAAGAGCAAGCCCACAAAAAACAAAAATAATGGAAATTCAAGTGATAGATAACAGCACAAACTGACCTAAGAGGAAGAAAAAGAAAAGAGAAATTCGAGTGAGAGACAAGAGACAAGAGACGAGAGTAGACATTAAAGAACTGGTGACCACAACAAGAGGACGAGAGGAGTAGGGCACTTCGAGGAAGGAAAAAAGAGTCAAAGAGATGAGTGCAGCACAATGAAGGCTACGGTTAGCAATAAGAAGCCTTATAATATTTTATTTTTCCATTTCTTAACTTGCTTAAAGGTGCTTCAAGGAATCAGGGGGATGAGAGGAGCAACTTCTTTGCACCAAGGGCACTTAAAAATGTAAATAGTCCCAAAAAGCCTGTGTTTTTCAATTCAGTTGTATGCATGCGCTTCGGTAAGTACATAGCCAAACACTTTTTTGCACCCGCTTTCACAAAGAAACTCCCACGAGCTTGGAGCTGTACCTCCGACATTAACCCCTGCTTTCAACCACAAAATGATATGATATTGCGAACCTAAGGACAAAACACCCATCCTCATAGCCAAGACACTTCACCAAAAGGTCTGTGAACACTTAAAATAGACTTCAGTTAACTCAAACTTTAGAAGCTCCCAAATACTCCTTAAATACTTATTCATTCCCTTGAAGGAAGACGAGCTAATCCCATTAACATTTACCTCAACACTCCCAAAAACGCACATCAACAGAACAAGGAGAACAAGAAATGTTCTCTAAGTAAGTCTCTTTACAAATGTTTAGCATTAAAAAAAGGTAGAATCATCGAAAATGTGTAACATTTGAAAAGCCAGCTCATGGAGCAACATATTTACAGTGACCGCCCTCAGAAAGGAAATTTGCATTGATTTTATCACCATTTTCCCTCCAAATTTAGAGAGAATTATGAGGAAAATACAATACGCACATCAATGGAATGGAAGGAATGGGGAAGGGAAAACTGAAATGAGCGACTGGTGAGGCAAAACAACAAAGCATTTTTTATTCATGATTAGTAGTAGTGAGAACATTTTTCTTTACATCTCATTTCCCACAAACAAAAAACCTAAATAAAATGCAAGGAGATTAAAAAGCCAAGCAAAACCTGGGGAACTTGAGGCGTATTGTTTGATGCATTCTGAGGTCTAATGCCTGAACCTGCCTGTACAGGTCTCTGCTGGTGGACTGCTGACGGTGGGACCCCACCTGGCCGTATTTGAGAACCCATCATCCCCAAACTTGGCATTCCAGGCATTGAAGGTCTCGCCTGAATTTGTAAGTGTCATGAAAAGACCAGTGAGTAAAATCACATACAACACCGAAATAAGTCATACACAAAAAGTTACCGCAACCTACCCTTGCGGAAACTAGTCACCGTTCTTGAATTGAATGATTACCAATAGCTTCAAGAAATTTAAAAAGTATGGTAACCACTCTCCACAAACGCAGATTTGAGATGCTTCAAAATTCCACACATGCACTTACAGTTGAGTGTTGACAAAAACCTAAAGCAAGATTCTCTATCACGCTGAGATGGTACATAAAATCCCACAAAGTTCCAGAGTGAAACGTTTTTCCCAATTATTCAACCAATCTCAACTCACATGCCCACAATAGAACAAGGACAATTTCAAGATTAGCGCTCATTTTCAAAATCAACCTTAAACCTAACATCCTTTCTCCTTCCTCATACAAATTAGAAATCCTAACAAATCAGCAATCTGTCCATCAGACCAAAGGAGCCACATTGACAAGTTACAGTATGGAAAACAAAAATTAGGGTCAAGCAACAAGTAATTAAGGAAAAAGAAAAACTCACCGGACCCGAGCTAGGGGCAGATGAGGCGACATTAGGATCTGGCACACTGCGGGGAACTCCAGCATACTGAGACCCAACAAATGCCGGAGAAAATGAGGTGGGCTGATTAGAAGCAGAAGCAGGAGGAGGAGCGGCAGCAGGGACTCCAATGGCAATGCCGCCACGCTGAATTGGTGCAGAAGAAGGCGAGGAGACAGCGGAGGAGAGAGAAGGCTGGAATTGAGATGGGAAATGAGAGAATTGCGAGGGTTGTGACCAGGGGCGGGTGAATTGCTGGGGTGGCCTGTTCTGCTGTTGGGGTAGAGCGGGGAGTATGTTTGTGGAGTTAGAGTTAGGGTTAGGGTTAGGGTTAGGGTTAGGGTTAGGGTTAATGTTAGGGTTAGGGTTAGGGCTGGGGATTGAAGAGGTTGACGAGGAAGAAGGGAGAGAAGATGAAGAAGGAGGTGGTGGTGGTGGTTGTTGCTGCGGCGGAGGAGCGTCTGCTGACTGTGGAGCACTCGGCTGTGATGATGATGACGGAGGTTCCATGGAAGTTGCCTTCGTATCAACTTATGGAGCCCTTGACGTACGTTTCTCCTTATATATATACCAGTTGGGATGGTCCGTGCTACGCACGGGTTAAGTTTTGAGCTCAATATTTTATCTTTTCAAATTATTTGTCATTTTAAACACAATTTATAAAAGTGAAAAATCTTTACTCTATATTAATAGGTACCGTTCTTTTATGCGGTATCGCAAGTTATCGCACCGCAATTAACGCAACTTATCACAATCTATTGCAACTCACCACAAATTACCATTTACCTTTTTAGTAAAATCCGCAAAATTATTTCAATATTTCAATACCCATTTATTATTTCCACCGTAACTTAACGCAATCCACCGCAACTTATCGCAAATCACCACACCTCAACTTACCGCACCGCAAACTTATGCATAAAAGAACAGTGCTTATTGCTTTGAAAATATGGAAATAGTGAATAAAAATTAATTAAAAATGGTAAATACAAAAGAAAAATGAAAGAAAAAGATGTAATTAACAAGGCTAATTTAATAAATAAGTAATTAATGTGTCACTGAAATTGTAAAGTGACGAATATTGTGGGAAGAAAGAAAGTTAATTAAAGTGACAGATAAAATGAGAGAGAGAGGGTAACAATCATGAAATCTTATTATGTAAAAATAAATTAAGTACAAAATGTAATTAGAGGAAACATTTATTTATTTCTACATACTTATTTTTTATTAATTTTTTTACTTTAGTTAAATTTATATTTTTCAATATCTATTGCTTCATTTGTTTCTTTTTACAGTAAATGCTGGAAAAACAATGCGTTACGGATATTCATTTTTTACTTTAGTTAAATTTATAAAATAAAATTAAGTACAAAATTGTTTACTTTAGTTAAACCAATGCGTTAAATAGTAATTAAGTACAAAATGTAATTAAGAGGAAAACATTTGTTTCTTTAAAGTAAAGGAAAGAGTAAAACTGTAATTTCAGCTGGAAAAACAACAAAAAGGAAAAATATATAAAAGGAAGGCAGCTATCACAACACAAGCACAAGCACAAAAACCAAGGCAACTCCCTCTTCTACTTGTTATATATATATATATATATATATATATATATATATATATATATATATATATATACACATATATATATATATATATATATCTTGTTATTCATTTTTTTTATTTAATACAACATTATAAATTTTTTTATTTAATACAACGATATTTATCCATTGAAGTTGTTACTACCACAATGAAAACGATATTTATCCATATATGTGTCAATTTTATCTTTTTTTACTTAATACAACATTATAAAATATATGTTCTTAATTAAAATAAATTTTTTAAAATTTAAATATCTTAAATCTAAATTTTAGCCGAGTAAATAAGCATAATTTGAAAAATATTTATTTTAAATTTTTTTAAAATAAACTAAAATTTTAAAAAATATATCTTACAATTTATATTAAATAAGAAAGCTAATAGTCAACATAAAACTTGACACATGTACAAATAAGATTTTTATTTTACTTACGGTAGTTGTCATGGTTGACAACCACTATAAGTGCACCATACATATACATATATATATATACATATATATATATATATATATATATATATATATATATATATATATAGGGTGAAAAAAGAGATTAGGTGAGAATGTGAGAAGGAGATTTACTAGCCATTGGATTAGAGATCAATGGCCATAATTAAAACAACACTTTATGTTTGCTTCCATCACGTGACTGGAAAAGAAAAAGAAAAAATCATGTATGCATTGGGAACTGATGAGGCGTGAAGTAGCTTCAGGCATCATCTGCTATCTCCAGCAGATGAGAGAAAATCTACACCAAAATAGAGCTAAGCAAAAGTGAAAATTGGGCTTTGTCATTTTCCACTTGTAGAGGCATCATTTGTTATCCCCAACACTGAGTTGACGTAGAACTTGATTGTTACTTTGTTTGCATGAGTACGGTGGGAAGCCTCGAGGAGGAATATGTGCTCGCTGGTTGGAAAATGTAGACGGTCATGAATACAGTGAAACATGTTTAAAATTACGTGAGAGTTTAGAGCATGTGAAATATGATGTGGAAATAAGAACATGATCTATTTGTAAGGGCGTTTATTGTATGTATTATTTGGTATTAGTAGAATGTGATAAGATATTTTAGAAAAATTTGTGAAAGATAAAGTTATGATTGTAGAATAAAATTGAATACTTCCTTCTTGCTTTTGTACAGGGTGACTGCGATGGTAGAAAAGAGTTTCTCAGCATGAGCACCAAATATTGTAGCTGTAATTGTTCCATATGAGTCTTTGAGCTCTATTTCAATACAACGTCTGTGTAGCAAATCAAGTAGAATAAGTGTGAAACCTTCATATGAAACAATTTTTTGATGAAGGAAAAAAGAACACCAATTTAAAATCAAACAAATGAAATTGGAACAAAAAGGAAGTGTTCATACTTGGGTATGACTGTCACAGTGGCTTTGCATTTTTGGCAATAGTAACAGTCACCGTAATCAGCATCAATTGATTTTGCACACTTGTCGCAACACATATAGATAAAATTTTGTTTCATATTGGTGATGGAGGGTTGTGCTTGCACTTTGAAAGTATCCCCCTGTGAGATTAATAGTTATATATTTATGTAGACCAAAAAGATATTGATTTTTAGAATACTAAGTTGAATATTTTTGGCAATAGCTAACCTGATTGAGATTTGAAGGGATATCATTGATTGTTATGATAGGAGAAGTTCCTTTATATGTTGCGCTCGATGTGCCTGTTATGGTAATTCTAGACAGATAGCTCTTTGCACCCAGTATTTGCTTAATGACATTCTGTTTTTTGTCTAACCTGTGGACGAAATATAATAAAGACAATGTTTTTAGCATGATATTATGTATTATGGAAATAATTTTGTCAGTAGGAATGCTTACCATGTACATAAGTTTGCAGTGCAGGGTAGATATAGATCAATGATGAACATTGTCGACTGTTTCGTTGAAAGGGATAATTGTGCTACAGGGAAATGTGTTAAATTTTTACAGTGGAATAATGATGTTTATAAAAATGAATATATCATTATACGTACCATTGAAGGATTACACTGTTACACGGGTTGCAATGATGATAGGTTGGTGTAGGACCCCGGGAAAAAGGCGGACCGCTTTCCCCGTGATGCGCTACTTAAGTGATCGGGAGCCGACTAAGGTTGCTTCATCCTTAAATAAGGATATTTTTATTTTTGAAATTCATTTTCGAGATGGTGAAATTTTATTTATTTTACAAATCCGTTTTTATTATTTAAATACTCGAAATTACACCTAAATATATTAGTAATGACTTAAAATCGGTCCACACCAAATTCAGGCCCAAAAAGAAGCAGGCGGGCCGCTAGAACTATCAAAACCCGCGCGGGTTTCGACAATTCTTGGGCCGGGCCGCCTGTTTCCCTTGGGCCAGAGAACATGGATTGGAAATAATAAAAATCGTGCGGGTTTTATTGATTCCAACACATTTTCTCTCGGTTTTCACTGTGAATTGGGTGAGAGGAAGATATTAAATCATTTCTTAATCATTTTAGTGTAAATTCCAACATTAAATAAGTAAACGGATTATAAAAGGAATAAAAGAGTCGTCAGTCGATTTAAGGAAACCGACAAACCATAAAAATAATAAAAACTCCGGTCTACGAAACCCGATTCTAAGTTCGGGGGTAAGGTTACAAATTCGAGAATTATAAGAACTCTCGAATTCGGCTGTTAGAAAACACTCTCTACTAAAATCGACATTAAAATGAAAAAGAGCGGGGAGAAGTTTAATTAATTTCACAAATTTATATTCTTAATCATGCAATATAAAGAAGGGGTTTTTGGTTTACAAAATATGCATATATAATGTAAAATGAAATACAAATTACATGATTAAAATAACAATAACGAAAAGGAGCGTGAAACGAACCTTTTTGATTTGGGAGCCCGAATGCGCCAGTTGAATTTCGTGACTTTGCCTTGGCTTCGGACTTGAATGGAAGGGCGCAAGTGGTTTAGAATAATTGTATGAGGCTGAATATGGACACGTCAAAAGTGATTAGAAGAGGATTAGAGAATGAATATGGATGATGGAATGTTAAGAGAGTTTAGGTGATAATGATGATATTAGTTGATGAAAATGAATAAGATGGAGGGGGGTATTTATAGGTGAAGGAGGGTAGTGTTTAGGATGGAAATGGAGGAACACATCCCTTGGATCATGCCCTCCATCTCCATGCAATCAAATAACCCGCGCGGGTTATCAGAAGTCAAGGGGAGAGTCAATCCACGTGGGCTAAAATCGGGGGCTTTGCATGGAATTTTGGCGCCGGATTCTCAAAGATAAAACCCGCGCGGGTTTTATAAATCCTACACACGGATTGCTGATGTAGACAAGGCAAAACGAGCGCTTCAGGTCATAGAAAACCCGCGCGGGTTTTGAAGCCTCTGGGCTGGGGGCACGCTTTGGGCTCGTCCTAGTTATGGGCTGTCCTCTTTGATTCAAAACCCGTGCGGGTTTTGCTGCTGGTAGTGTGCTGGCTTGGTTTGATTTGTTTGCATTGTTTGCTACATCGGCCCAATGATGTATCTGCCCCTTTTGACCAGTCGGGATTATACCGGTGCAAATCCCGGTGTCTACAGTTGGTTTTCCACTTGTTCAATGATGCAAGCAGTCTCGTTTGGAACAAATTGCTTCCACGTTGTTAATATCATTGGCTTCAATCTATGTTGAAGTATCAGTATTAATAGTTAGTAAGTGTAAGTACCAAGTATCATAGATAATATAATTGTGACCTTTTTTCACTAATGATAGAGAAAAAAAACGTAATTAAGATATCATACTCTTCATTCATCACAACCAACTCTTGGATGTCATTGGTGGCTTTGGTGGGATCGCTTTCATTCCTTGCAACCACAGCTTTTTGTGGTAGTACGTCAAGAACAACTGCCATTATATCTGCAGAAAATTTTAAAGTCAACAGGAAGGCATTAGCTATGAGGTATTATCTGCACCATAGATTGATTATTTAAAGGAAATTTGAAATATTAAAAATTTAAAAGGTCGTAGTTATTCTACGAAATTGAGTATAGGTGTAGGTTGGATGACAATTGTCTTATGATTCTGATCTTATTCTGATGACTATTTTAATTAGGATAAGGCAAAATTAGAAATTACTATTTACACACATATTCTCTTAATAAATTTATGAAGAAAATAAGATAAATTTGTCACCAATATTCTGCTAGAATAATAGGAATAAATAATAACAAAACAACGAACATTATGGTTGCAACATGAATGACAACATTAGCAAAAAATAAAATAAAATAAAAAAATAAGTAACTTAAGGTGTATAAAATCAACGTAAAAACCAAACCGATGATAAAGTGAAATTTATTCTGAACTCGAAGACGGAAGCCAAAAATCACAGCAAGTATTCAGATCTAAGTACCACATGAGCGAAAATTAGACAACACAAACATCTATACTTTTACCCCAACTGCCACAAGTGGTGATGATTAAACATAGAAATCAGTCAAGGGTTGGTTTTGTCAGTCATGAAATTTTGTGTCATTTTAGGTTTCCAATTTTGTCATGTGGTTTTTTCAGTTTTATCATGTGGTGTTAGTAAACTTTCAGACATGAATATGAGTCTTTGTAGGCAGACTTTCAGCCAACCTTTTAATCGTAGATGGACCTATCTTGCAAATAGTAAAGTTATGGGTTTTTGCTATTTTGCAACTGTTTTTTAAACCAAAAGGCAAGGGTACTTAACAATTATGACCTCTAAAGTTGTTTGAAAAGCGCCACTATTTGCCATACTATGTGGAAAAAGTGAGGGAAACAAGTAAAAGATTTACGTGTAATGAGTCATTATTTGAGTTGCGTGTATTAGCATATGGCAGAAGCTTATTTTGGGTGTCTACAATGAAATCAGGTCAGTAATTTGTGTAGTTTATGTTGAGATAGTGAATAAATGTAAATTGAGTTATATCAGGAGCATATCGATTTTTCTAATGTAAACTGTTTAGTTACTCACCAATTTGGTCAGAAGTTCTTATATGAGTATACAGATATGAGAATTGCACAATATTGTAGGACACAACGATGTTATCATCTTCATTAAGTTGCAGCTCAGTGACTGGAGTTCTTGGGGTAAATATCCATTGATATTCATGGGGTACAATTCTATACTTAACATCAATTGGTAGGATATTGGCGTTTGAGATACGATACTTGTGGAGCACAACCAAAATATTTGTGAAGAACTGTATTTCTGCTCCGATAAGTGTTTTTTGAACTCGGGTACCCTTATCAAAAAAACTGATGTTGTTAAGATATGGTAGTAAATAACATTGTCACCGAAACAAATAACGAAAACAATAAAACTAGTAGTAAATAGTTATGATTAACCTGTTTATCTATGAGAATTAGTCTTTGGTTGTCGCTGGAGCCACTATCTGATATTCGTGGGAAGGATTTCTCCATAACTAGGACTTCAACGTTCCAACCTTTTGGAGTTGCAAGAGTGACATCTTTTAGATAGATGCACTGTTTATGCATGGCCATATCCTGCAAGTTATAAAGATGTAAATGGTTACGATTAACCTGTTCATTTATAATGGAGAGTAATTGTAAACACTATAAGACATGAGCAGAAACATGTTGGCTGAAACTTCTGAATTCAAAAGCTTATCAAACTGGCACTTCTTGCCAGGTTGCTATTTATCAGTACCAGATTCCATTTTTGTGACATGTAAATTATACATTGCTCCTAAATCTCGTAGACTCACACACTAATACCAAACACTAAGTTTAAGGAAAAATTAAAAGATATTAACAACGCTTAAAATAGAAAAATAAGAAGAAGGCGTTTGTAACTATTCCAGGAGAAAAGCAAGAACAATATTATACATCCAATATGCAGGAGAAAAGCATAAAAACAATGAACGATGAAAAATAACTTCGAGACAACAAATGCAAGAGACAAACAATCAGAAAACTTGTAATTTTAACATCGACATAGTTATATATCTAGCCATGTCGACTTTTACAAACTATAAAAAATGCGGTTGAAGTTTGTAACTTTTTCCAGGTTACTTGTTTCTTTGTTGTCATTTCTTTTAGTATTACTGTCTTATTTTAATATGAGTAAAGTTAGAACCAGCTATTTATGTCAATCTTTGATTTATTGAGATGTTATTTATGCAGTTGTAACTGAAGCAGAGTAGCATCTACATCAAATATAAAGAAGCACAATGGAAGGACGACAGAATGGAATATTACTAATCGGCACAATCGAGGAAAAGAGATGAAAATAAGTAGTACCTGGATCTGACTAAGCTCGTTACAAATGTCAATATTGTGGCTGTAATGTTTCCAGTCACTTGAGCTCAGAAGTTTTTAATTATTTGTACATATTGACATTTCCCATTTCCCAGATGCAAAGACATAAAATTGTTGCATCTTCCAGTAAAAATGCTTACTTGCTACAAATAATTATGCAAAAATTGGATCCAGCAACGACCATTTATTGAACACAATATCTACTAAGGTTTGATTGCTTCATCACTCTCCTCAATCTTTGTCGGCATTTTTTTTAGGATTTCAGTCAACTGTATTATCAATCGTGTGCCGAATTTTGAGCTAGATTAAAGGTTTTCAGAGCAACATTAGAAATCTAGAAAACTACTAGTTCTTTCCAATTTCTTTGACTCACAATTAAATCAAACCTAAATAATTAATTGTTATTCTTCCATGAAACCTAAATCAGATAAATTAACAAAGTAAAAAATGAACATCATCCATATAAATCAAACAGACATATTACACATACGCTTGCAGACAAATGGAACTTGGAAGAAATCAAGCGAAATTATAAAAATGGGACATGTTACCAGGCATACAAAAGGATGGCGATCTACGGAGATCTTCAAATGCAGTCACCAATATATCTCCAACCATGTAGTTGTCCTTCTATATTTCAAGATGTCTGTTCAACTACACAAAAGAACCATATGTCGAATTTTGGGCTATGAATTGTGGCCATGTCTAATTGGACCAAGTGGTAAAAATATAAGAGGATTTCACTTCATCCTTATCTAGAAAGAATTGGGGAGTATAGATCCAAAAAATTTACAAGGAATCGAAAGCAGGCAGGCAAGCACAGAGGAGAACAAAAAGCGTCAACAGCTGGGGAGAGTTCTAGTGAACAACAATCAAGCAAAAAGGAGGTGAAGCGGTGCCGAAATTTCATTTGGTGCCTGCTTGCTTGCTTATTGAGGCTTTTACTATATATATACCCAATGGGTATTAGCTCAGCGGTTTGAGCACCTTGGCAGATGAGAGGGGTCTCGAGTTCGAACTCCAACCATGGCACCTCATCCTACAGGGTATTGCGTCCTGCTGGGTATTCGGACTCATATGCTCCATCTTTGTGGGTAGCAGATGTGGCACGTGTGGTTTGCGGACAAATTAATTTTACACGTGGCGGACAATAATTGGCCAAATAAATTTAATTATTTCCACGTGCCAAATTTGTAAACACAAATATGTATGTATGTATGTATCATGATTATTTCCTACATGCATCATTACAAGCAATGTTATAAGGGTTATTGCCTTATTGGATAACAATAATATAAACTTTGGGGTTATTGCCCGATAATAATATGAACAATTTTTATGGACACTAGTAATACCAACTATTGACCTATTTTCCAGTTATAGTACGATACTGAGTTAGTAGGTTTTTGACTTAGGAGAAAGATGATATGTCACATAATTCTTTGAGGCAAAGGCTCCGACAAGTTGAAAAAACATTAACTACCATATTTTTTTGTCAGTAAACAACATTAACCAACTTAGCAAAATAATAACGTAAAAATAAAACATTAATTGTATTTAGCTAAGTTGGTCAATGCTGGCTAATTGACAAAAAACGAGTGACAATCAACATTTTTTCCACTTGCTTCAGCCTCCAGATCACACAATTAGGCGACACTTCATCTTTTCGTCGAGCCAAACACTTACCAACTCGGTGGCGTATTATTAGCGAAAAATAGGTCCAAAGTTGGTACTGTTAGTGTCCAACAAAATTGTTGGTATTATTATCGGCCAATACCTTCAAAGTTGGTATTATTATTATCCAATAATCCTACATTATATTACAATTATTTAATAATTAAAGATACATATTGTAGCAAATGTAAATTGCCATAAATGCTCTTTCATAATTGAATTATGATTTGTAGCAAATCATATGTGCCACAAATAACATACATTTGTGACAAAGTTAGTTTTGTGGCAAAGTGAAATTGCTACAGATTGTATGATATTGTAGCATTTTAACATTTGTAGCAATTCAAAATATGCCACAAAAGTCTTATAATTTGTGGCAATTTTTAAATCGCCACAAAAACCTTTTGTAACAAGGCATTTGTGGCATTTTCAAAAAATGCTACAAAAGCCAATTGTAGCAATTTTTTTAAATATTTTGTGGCAAAACTAGATGCCACAAATAACCATATTTCTTGTAGTGGGAACACCCTCTCTCAGGACTAACAAGTTCATTGAGTTCTTGCAAATTATTGGAGATGGTTACAATATTAAGGGGAAACTCTCTATAGACCTTTTTTTTATAGAAGTCAAAAAGGGGGAAGTGTTGCAAATGAATTTTGCCTTTCATAAAAAATGGGGAGATTGTTAGAACCCCTCAAGGACCTCAGCAAACCCAGACTCAAGGATGTTGACAGACCTAGACTCAAGGACCTTGGCGACTGAATCGGTTTTGAATGAAATTCAAAATTCGAATATCCAAAAAAGGGTAGTTTCCATCACTAGAGAAATCTGGATCAGATCCTAGATTATATATTCTGATTATGTGTGTGATTCTTGTAGATATAATGCATAAAGAAATAAATCTCCAGTAAGGAAAGAAGAGCAAGGAAATGAGAAAGGAAGGAGAATTAAGATCATGCCTTATATTATATATTCTGATTATGTAGATATAATAAGGAAGGAAGATCTCAAGAAGCAAACAAGGAAAGAGAAGCAGAGAACAAGGAAGGAAAGAATCAACTCCAACGTCTACCATCCAAACGACTACCAAGCTGCAATTATAAATACAAGACTTGAAGATAGAAGAACTCAGCGATTCCAAGAAAGAAATCGAATAGTAGGAAATCCGCAAGGATTTCTGAGTGTGTCTTTGAGAGACGTTTTTGTGTGTTCTATTGTAAGCCAAGGACATTGACGTGTTAGACTCTGAATCCTTAAAGGATCTAGGATTTGAGAGTGTGTTATGCACCAAAGTGAATTTGGTGTGTGCTTGTCTAAACATCCTTTGAAAGTGCCCTTCAGTAAGGCACTCCCCAAGCAGTTGCTGAAAGGACCTTACTCCTTGAGCATCCAAGTTTACTCTATTATGTATTCTGCTTATGATTAAATAAAGGAAGTTCTTCATTCATATTTGTATTGTCCTTTATATTGTGAAAAGTTATCTCTTAATCTATACAAGATTAAGAGACCTAATGTCCTTTATCTCAAGTGTGCAGAAATTGAGATAACTCTATTCACCCCCCTCCAGGGTTCTTTCAATTACAACTATATTATTTGGTCATACTGGGTCACACAAGTCAGTGGCATGGAACAATGTATGTAGCCCAAAATAATAAAGTGTTATTTAGGAAAGTGTTAGAAGATGATTTCTTGGAGAAATCAACACAACACAGACCGTGTTGGGTGAACACGGACCATGTTGGGCCTCAGACATTGTATTGAGAGAAGTTGCATACTAGGGTTTTGTTAACCCCTTCTCCAAGCCACACAACACTATAAATAAGGAGTTTATATAAGAGATTAATCAATCAAATGTTTGAGACTTTTAGAGAGATACCAGGGTGACATCCTAAGTTCTTCTCTCTATCCTAGTTTAACCATTATCTTTATTGTTTTCTGAAACAATCCACAAAATACCTAGACACATATATCTTAGATTAAGATTGGTCTCAAGCGGGTCGATCTAGACATCGAGTTCTCGGAGTGCTACGTAGACCTATAGTAGAGGATTTCTGCAATGAAATCTCAAAGGTCAACCTCTTCTTCAGCCGGATTAGCGATCATGTATAATACTAAGCCTCTGCTGTTATACTCTTTCTTGGGTTATTAATTGTTTTGAATTGCATGTTATGAATATTCCACTAATTAATTTGTATTTGTTTATAAAATAGATCACTAAAAATTCAACAGTGGTATCAGAGCCACCAATTGCATGCTTATGTTTTATGCCTTATTCTCATATAATTTTGTCAATTGTTGAATTATATTATGAATTTGCTAGATTAGGTATTATGCCCTAATTTCAAAACTTTATGAAATTTTCGGTTTTTATTATTCATTAAAGTAAATATGAAATTTTATGGTAAATTTTCATACTTTATTATTATTCATTTCCTTATTTCCATCAATTATGCTATTCATGCTTATTTGATTGTTAAAAATTAGCACGAACTTGGCATATGTTAGATTGTCTTATAAATGATAATATTTAATGTTGTTAAATAGTAAGCAATACCCAGAATAAATTTAATTCACAAAATTGAATTTTGTAGAATTATTTTCGGATTTAGACTATTTACAGTAAATATGATGAAAAATCGAAATAAAATATTAAACAAATTCGAAAAATACCAAGAAAATTACTGGAAGCGTTTGGAAGTGTTTTGGGACTTCCCTAATTGTTGTGGAATTTTCCCAATCAAAATAGATTTTTTAATTGAATTTTTCAAATATGAAGAGAAATAAATTTGTTTGCTTCTTTGATTTTTATAAATTTTTATAAATTTGTAAAAATTCTAGAAAATTTACAATAGGTCACTGGGTGACCATACTTGTGGGGAAAATTTTTATGTAGATTTTCAAAATCATTAAGTTATTTTCCTTGAATTTTCAAATCTTGAGCTGAATATAATTGTTTATTCCACTGAATTTTCTCAAACTTTTCGAAATTTGATAAAGTTGTGGAAATTCACAGTAGCTCACTAGGTGACTCTACTATGTGGGAAAAAATGGTAAAATTTAATTTTCAAAGTTATTGGATTGTTCTCGTTAATTTTTTAGTAAAACAGCGAATTAAATTAGTGTGATTCTCTGAATTTTACAATTTACATAAATTTGATAAAATTCTAGAAAATTTAATGGTTGGTTAGTGGATGACTCTATGACATGATAAATTTTATGTGGTTAAGTTTTGAAGTTGATATTTTTATTTACGTTTCTCATGCACCGAATATTTGACACTTGAAAACAACACAGATCCAACACCGTGTTGGATCAGCATGGACCGTATTGTCTGCAATGGCAGCAACTACGTGTTTTTGGGGTCTGTGATTAGTTTTTGGAAATTAATTATCGAACCCTATTGTCACTAAATCAGATATCAGGCATAAAATCATATAAAATTTCTGGAGTTTAGGAAACTTGCCATTTTCAATAGATATAGTATCTTTTGGAACACTTAATAATAGAAATTTAAGCAACATGTATGTAAAGGTATTTTCAATTTTGTTATATTTTGTTAATCATGCAAACTGTTTAGGAAACTTTGTTACAATTGTTTAGTCTTTGTTTCCTTTTTGTGTGCTAAATTGCAATAAATATGCCTTCATAATTTATTATTTAAGCATGTGTTATCTTTGATATAATTATTGCAATATTGTGCTTGTTTGCATGTGCTTCTAGTATGACCATAGATAGTCGGTTTTACTTGTCTGCGTACCAAGTTTGTTGAAGTACGACATGCGTGCCATCATTGAATTATCTAAATTTAAATTTCAGTTGAGTTTATTTGAATTAATGTGAAGCCTCTTTGTAAGAGGCCCACTTTGTAAAATTATTGTACTTGGAGACATCACGTTAAGTGGGAGCCCAACAGTAATGGAGATGTTGATCCGAGTGGGAGTCATATCCAAGGAAGTTTCAAATCCAAGAAGGAGTTCTTGAAGACGGTCAAGGCTTACTTAAATAAGTTTGATTGAGTCTTGGTGGTCATATTAAGGGTTTTATTTATTTATGCTTTAATTCATTATAGCATGTTGTTTTATTATGTCTTTTATGTTTTTCGAATGAGATCACCTAAAAGTGCATGTTTAGGTTAATAAAAAAACTTACTCTCAAAATTGAATTATTGCTCAACCTAATAAACACCACATAGATGGAAAATAATCTCGCCAAAGCAAGTTATTATGCCTATCACTAATAAGTAGGAAGTGAGTTAGGTCAATTCTAATTAGCTATCAAAATAGTTTTGTGTAAAACCCCAGATTCATAATCAAAGATGAACTTCAACATTATACAAGCACAAGTATACCATGCTAGACTTAGAATTAACATATTTCACCTTCAAAATATATATTACAACCAACACCCGAGGTTTATGTACATCCAGAACTCACACACGTCAGACTATATACCCATGTACACCAAAAATATAACGTAACTTCATCAAAACCAAGGGAGAGTTTCTGCGTGCCAACTTAAACTGACTTCTAATCGAAGCTTGGTTTATTAACACTAGAGGTACCACCTAAAACAAAACATAAAAACAATTTCACAAATGTGTCGAAACTCAATACGCATACCCCCTGTACAGTTAAATAAATTATGCAATTCATTTTATTTCGCGCATTTCAATTCATTTTGCAAAATGATAAAAGAGAAAATACAATAAATAAAACTCGTTCGCACAATTATTATTATCTGAGTGGTTCCCTACTTGCGATCATCGGACTAAGCCTTTATATGCGTATACCCGAACCGATCGGGAGGTACGGACGAAGTTAACCGGTTGACATTGGCCATGTTATGACTTGGGTAGTGCACTATTGGCACATGTAACTTGGGTTGGGACAACATTTATGTGAGAAAAACATATCAAACAATAATTAACCATATCAAATTAATATACATGTTTGTTAGAATTCAAATAAGTGAGTTTGAGTAGGGAATAGGCAATATGCGTACCTTTGAACCCGCAAATTAAGTGACTTGAAATCTTGACTGGGCTCGAATAGGGAGCAACAACGACCTCTTGGACCATACTTGAGATAAGAACACTAAAGTGAATTAAATTGGATTCTTGATAAGGAGGAAGTCTCCTAATTAACTTAAAAAGAGTTAATTTTTAATTAAAAGATTGGAGAATTTTGGGACTTTGGAGTAAATTTGCGAAAGGCACGACTTCCTCTATAGACCTCTAAAAACTTCATAAGTGGACTTATCGGAAAGCTAAAAAATAAGTACTACAACTCTCTAGTTAAGAGTTAAGGCCAAAAATAAATGTAAAGGCTTGAAAATGGCCAAAGAAAAGGGTTGGCCTGCAGAAATTCTAGTTCGTGAAGGGAACTTTAAGAATTTAAAACTTAAGATGTAGACATCATATGAATGTGTGCTACTAGTCTATGGAAAGCTTGAAGGATGACATACAACTTTCACGTTGACCACCAATCCAGAAAAGGTTTGGAAGCCACCAAAAATTGGCTCTGTAAAAGGCTCAGTGAATTAAAATTCTGGTTTAACATGGTTGGAAATCTTACTTTGGCGGGTCATAACTTTTCACTCTAACATCCCATAAACGCATAAGACCCCCATTCCGTAAAGCTTGCGGAGCATACTACAACTTTCATGTTGGTCACATAATTTAATAAGACCTTGTTGATACCTTAAAACATCCACGAACCTACTGCCCCAAAAACGTATCAAAACAGAACACCTAGATTAAAATCACCAAATCTTGAGTTATACACATCAGAATCCTAAAATTTCAAAACCATGTGAAAGCTATTACTTAAGGCTATCATAACCATTCAAATTTTGATTAAGGGAAGTTTTAATTGCCTCAGAGAAATTCAGATTGCTCACTTGACTCTAAATTGTTAATTAAGGCACTTTTCTTGATGTTTTAGTGCCATAAATCCCTCTATTTCTTTCATATATAATTTCCATGGCCATCATACTCTTAGTTCAACAGCCACATCACTAATTAATCACCATTTTGGATGCTAAAAACTACATGCATACACAATCTAATCACAATCGAGTCCATCCAATAATAATTCTCACTTGATTCATCACCTATCTCAATCAAACACTACTTTAATCACATGCAACCATATTTAACAATAAACCTTTCATATTCTTGAGGAATTTCGGCATCAAAACATAATACTCTCTACAAACACCCATAACAACTAAACTTCATCATAAGAACAACAAAGTTCACCAATTTCAACCCAATTCACCTCTAAAACAATCCAGATTGAGAATCAACCATCATCCAACAACAATGCACACTCCTTCCTTCACATATTCAGCAATTTCATCACCAATTCAAACCCAAATGAAAATCCAACAAACCCACCATATCAAACTCCAAAATTCGCAAAATGGGTATAAAAGTACCGACAATATAAATTTCATCATCACAAAATTAGGCTACTCATTGGCACTTTCATTCAGATGTAACTTCAAACACTTAGCATGCATAGCTTATAAGCACAAACCAACACAAAACCAATTGGTAATTCAAAGTGTACTCATTCTAAATAGGGAAATTGGAATCTAATAAACCAACCTTTGGGGGTCCTTTGAAAAAACGAACCAACCTTGAAAATTAATTTACAACGAACCAACCTTGTCATGTTGATTTTTCCAACGAACTGCCACCGAGTCTGACTCGTCAGAGATGTGACGTGGCGGTGGCGGTCGCTTATGTGGAGGCTGTTTTGACCAAAAAAAAAAGAAAAAAAATGATTTTTTTTTTGCTGAGTTGGATGAATAATCCAACTTTTCCTCCTTCTCTCTCTCTCTCTCTCTCTCTCTCTCTCTCTCTCTCCTCCCTCTTCCTAGCACCACCCCGACCCCCACCATACACCACCCTCCTCCTCCCTTCCCCCCTCCATTTTCGACCACCACCGCTGCACCACCATTGCCGTCACCTCGACCACCACCGAACCACTGCTGCCCGGAAAAAACCACATTATCCATCCCCTATTTTTGGCGCACCACCCTCCTCCTCCCTTGATTATCCTTCGTTTTCGACCACCATCGAACCACCACTGCACCACCATCGCCGTCACCTCGACCACCACTGAACCACTGTTGCCCGGAAAAACTACCTCTTATCCATCCCCTGTTTTTGGCGCAATTCAATCGGCACCCAAAAAGCAGCAAATTGAAGCTCAAGCAAAACCTCAAAAATGGTGAAATCTTTGAGGTCGAAGAGGGAGAAAAGGCTCCGGGCTATAAGGAGAGAGATAGTCGAGCCATTGTACGAGCAGAAAGACGCCGCCAAACTCACCGCTCAGGAAGCCGCCATGGCTGCCCCTAAACTCCCCGTTCGTGTCCCCAAGTTCAGTTCCTCCGCTATGGATGCCGCCCCTTCTTCTTTCCTTATCAACTCCTCCATGGGTAAGTTCTCTCTTTTTCCCCACTCTTTTTTCTGTTAAAATTTTAGGGTTTAGTAACAAGTGGATGAAAATCTACGATTCTGAACTTGTGCCCTTTTGAATCTCTAGGAAGCCTTATTATTAGAACAAGCCCTACTCCATGTCTTGTAAATATGATATGAGTTCTCCTTTTTCCGCGTGGTGGATGAAGTGGCGGTGGGGGAGAGGGGGACGGTGGAGAAGGTGGCGGGGGTGGCAGAGGAGGTGGCGAGGAAGGGGTGGATGGGGGTGGTTGAGGGTCAGTGGTTGAGGTTGGTGGGCGGGTGGGGGTCAGTGGTGAGCGGCGGGGAGGGTGGGGGTCGGGATAGAGATAGAGTGGGAGAGAGAAAGAGAGAGAGAGAGGGTGAGGTGTATTGTAAAAAAATAAAAATTGATTATTTTAATCCAATTCAGATAAAAATATGATTCATTTTTGTTTTGTTTTTTTTTTTGCTTAAACACCGCCACATAAGCAAGCACCGCCGCCACGTCACATCTCCGACGAGTCAAACTCGGTGGCAGTTCGTTAGAAAAATTAACATGTTAAGGTGGGTTCGTTGTAAATTAGTTTGCAAGGTTGGTTCATTATTTCAAAGGACCCTCAAAGGTTGGTTTATTAGATTCCAATTTCCCTTCTAAATACTTACATTTGATGAGAAAAACAACAAATTTTGAAATTGAAATTGAAACTTAAAAATTTTGATTTGAGGGAGTTGGGGTTTACCTTGAAAAAGAGAGAGTAAGAGAGGAGAAATAAGGAGGATGACGGTGAGTGGTGAGGGATGACCGGCGACGGCGTCACGCAGTGGCCGGCGATTGCCGTCTTGGCCATCGATAGAAAACAGCGGAAAGGCAGCATGCTAAGGTGAAGGTTAGGTAGAGAAGGTGAGAGTTGAGGGTTCCTTTTATTTTTTTTCTTTCTTGCATTGATATCAGATGCTTGCCCCCAAGAGAGAGAGAAAGGAATGAGTTTGACCCTACTTAACTTAGTATAAATACCAACTCCTCCCTCCTATACTAATTTTATTCCTACTAAAACTCAATAATACTAATGTAAAGTCTCGGGATAACATTTCAAAAAATAAAAAAAATAATGCGAGGAAGGTTTGAAATAAAATGGGGAGGTGGAATAAATTTAAATTTAAATAATTTAAGGAATAATAAGGTATGATAATAATAATAATATTATTATTCTTAATAATACTGACAAATCGATCGACTTGATAAATTTTGGCCAGGTAAGTAACCGAATATTCTGAGAGTAATTTGAGTAGCAGAAATTGCCACATAAACAATTTACATATATCATACTAGGTTGGTGTATGACGGTCGTTGCTCTGCTCGTGCCTTGCAAAAACACAAACGGTGAAAGAATTGAAATGCGTGATTTAGTTAATTTAACTCATTAATTAGCTTAGTTATGTTGGGTTAGGGTCGGGTTATAACAGTTTACCCCACTAAAAGAAGTTTCGTCCTCAAAACTTGATAGAAGTAATTACTCAATGGGAATGTGTGAAGTGATACCATTTTAGCTATGTTACCATGATTTTGTTGCTCTCTACACTTAATGGCACTATTTTTGATTTTGTTGATTTTGTTCAATAAGAATCCTTACCACAGATAGATAATTGTGGAAAGGGAATGTGTGGGGAAAATTTTGCCACGCATAATAAGCGTGGCAAGAAGAAATTTGCCACACACAATAAGCGTGCATGGAGCAACTTTACCACGCTTATTAAGCATGCACGAAAAAACAACACTCCACCTACTATAATTTTTTCTTTTGAATGTAGATTAGGAACCCCCGACCACAACACATAAGAATGGGTGACTAACCAGACGCTTACCGCTTGAGTATCAAAGATTATTTGATTCTAATAACTAATTTAATACTATATATACACAAATACCACTTGACTTTTTTTTATCTTCTATTTTAGCTTTAACTAATAGATGGGTATATTATAAATAATTATAATTATAGTTTTTTAAAGATTCTTGCAATTAATATAATACTATGTGTACACAAATACCACTTGACTTCAAATATCAACGCGCCCAAAATTCAATATTCCATAACGTTTCTTTTACTTTTTTTGAAATTATTTTTAAGACTAAATTAATTCCTTAATTAAACTGGCGGCTGGCGCCTAATTAAATGATTATACTATTTTGCAAAAACAAATTATAATCTAAAATTGTCGTCTGTCACGCATATTATATGTGGAAATATACGTTTGTTTGGGAGCATATTATAACCTCACTTAATAAGCGTGGCCAGACTCTTACAGCGCGCTAGCACGCCTATATGCGTGTTAACCGTTTAACCACTCTTAGTAAGCGTGGCTATTGCTTATAGTAGGAATTTGCACGATTTTTTCCCCTCATTTAAATAAGCGTTGGCAAATATGCGTGGAAGCATGCATATTTTCTTGTAGTGAATTTAGCTATTTGGGTTGACCCATTTAGTCTCTTTGAATTATGATAAGGTCATACTACATATCTCAATATGATGGGTCCACCATGCTTCAATTACTTTTAAGACAACCCATAGACTCTCCAAGTGTTTTATATTCCTAAACCAACATACAGGGTAATCTCAAATTATCTAGTACTTAAGGTCCTTGTATACTTCATCAGAATCTGTTATTTATATTTCATGATTCTCCACTAGCAACCACAAAGACTCCTTATAAGATTGTCACTAGCGCTCCTTCCTCAATGTTGATGACAATGAAAGAGAAAATTATAATAAAAATAGGTGGATGTGGGGAATAAATAAGGTAATGGAAAGATAACAATACAAGATTGATGATAAGTATATGTACGGATATCAAGGATAATGATGGAGCCAATATCTACAATGATGACTTTAATATTACATGATGAAATGTGGATAACATATGAGTTCAAAGTAAATATCGAATAAGAATGCTGATTAATAAAAAAGGTGATAAGGAATGATAGTGACCATAATGATTCCAAAACAAGGCAAATAATAAGAAACAATTAACTTGAATTAATTTGGAAAGAAAATATTGGAGATAACTTTAGGGTTTCAGGATAAGAGCAACCATTAATTGTGATGGCTGACTAATAATTAAGGATAGCATGAATGATAAGAGATCAAGAAGGGTATAGGATATTGAGTCTCAAGTAATTATGACAGATATTGAGAACAAATTTTCAATTCATGAATGTGTTAATCAACTGAAGAGACAGTGATTAATCATGAGAAATGAAGAAAAACATGCTAATTGAAGAATAACATAGGGTAAATTTAGATAAAGTTAATCAACAAGGAGGACATGAATTGTTAGTAATTGAAAGAGATGCAATAGCCATGAGAAAACTAATATGAGTTAATGATAAAAATAGTAAGGGTATATTTTTGGGTTGGGAGTGAGAACATATCCATTGTAATAATAGGTTAATATGAATGATATAAACTAATAAGGAAATCACAAGGTCATGTAAAGGTGAGCAATGACATAAAAATAAAATGATCAAGTTGGATTTACTATTAAAGATAATGGAGTAAACACGTTGCTAGGGCAAAAGAGGTACAATGGGAATTAATGGATTGTATTAATGAAATTGGTGGGGGTACATAAACAAAAGATCAAGCATGAGTATATAAGGTTGAGTTTGGGCTTCTAGTAAGGTTATTGGAAAAAGTTAATCCCAAATTAAATAAATTAGATATCCAATGCTTAACTAGGATTCACAAATACGGTGATGAAGGAAAACTCACCATGAGGGCTATAACATGAATATAAGGCAAATGGTTGAAATAATGAAAATAAAATATGATGATTAAGCAAAAGAAACTTGAATTGCCCCAAGACCATTTAAGGGAAACGATTAGGAATATGAAGGCTGGAACTGAAAAAGGATTTGAAAGAGTTTTTAAATCCCAAGGTTAAGCTTGGTACTACCAAAGTAATTCATCCATATATATTCGGTTAAACTATAACCACATGATATCATCGTTTTTTCCACTTTATTGCTTCATTACTTGAGGATATCACAATATTAATAGATCCCCAAAGAAAAATTAGGATATTTGTTTCCATACTAATGTTACTAAAGTAGATCCTATGTTTATAAAAACCTCTGTTTACCTTCTTGACCACTATCAGAAAACCCTTAAAACCAAATTAAGCAATTGGGAAACCATAAAACTTATTTTTTTTCCCATTAAAATCCTAGGGAAATTTCGGTAGAGTTTCCTCTATAATATGAACTATCCCAACTTAATAGTACTCATTATAGATGACATTTTAAACTCAATTTGGTACAATAAGAGGTCACACGCCCACTCAACCACAACCAACAATAGTCCAATAGTTTTGTCCACTACACAATTCTCAATTCTTAAAGGAGTTATGCCTAAAAAGAATAGGGAAGATGCTCACTCCGACACAAGTAGCTTACAACACCCTGCTCCAAGCTCGCAAAGCATGGTTATGAAGAGAACTCTAACCAACCTCGAGGTGATCGATATTATGCAGGGGTTCGACACTCCTTGAATTCTGGAAAGGTCATCTTCTAAAAGAGGACAACACAAAAAAAAAGATCAAAGTTAGTAACTTATATTGATATGATTAGCTACTTGGCTCACACACCCAACTATTTAACTTTCTACTCAATCTAATTGATGAGATTTCCCACTAATGCCAATAGGACCATGTAAATAAGATGCAAAACCTTCAACTAAGGCATGATACTGAATTTAATTAACTTTATCTACCAACCATGCATATATATACTCTAGACCCATAATTCATCTCTAGATTTCTACCACAATTCCTATTATTCACATCTTACTTGATCTTTTTATAACTTGACATATAATTTACCTTTGTACTCAAAATACACCAACCTCAATTATCCAGAAAGGCAACAATTTGCATCCCAAGGACGATAAATCATACACACTATGTGTTCCCTTATTGATGTCCTAAATAACACACCACTCCAGAATCTTTCGCTTAGATACCGTAACTGTAACATCCCCAGATTCATAATCATCAGATCAAGACTAAACATCTCATAACCCAATGATTAGTGCATCGAAAATATAATCCGAAGGCATTCCCGCAGTCCATGATTATGGAAAAACAAGACACCAAAACGACAAAGCATTCCCAAAGATGAACTTAAACATTATACAAGCACAAGTATACCATGCTAGACTTAGAATTAAACAATTTCACCTTCAAAATATATATTACAACCAACACCGAGGTTTATGTACATCCATGACTCACGTACGTCAGACTATGTCAACCATGTACACCAAAAATATAACGTAACTTCATCAAAACCAATGGAGACTTTTCGCTTGCCAACTTAAACTGACTTTTGATCGATGCTTAGTTTATCAGCACTAGAGGTACCACCTAAAACAAAACATAAAAACCATTTCGCAAATGAGTCTAAAGTTAATACGCATACCCCTGTACAGTTAAACAAATTATACAATTCATTTTATTTCGCACATTTCAATTCATTTTGCAAACTGATAAAAGAGAAAATACAATAAATAAAAGGAAAATTGGAATCTAATAAACCAAATTTTAAGTCCATTTTGATATAACAAACCAAACTTACTTTTTTGTTAATGACATACCATACTTATCATTATATTTTTTTGATTGAACCTCCACTACTTTCCGGTCACCGGAAAAATGACGTGGAATTTTTTGTGCTGAGGTGGACTGTTTTATAGCCAAAAAATAAAAGAAAATTGTTGATGGCAGTGTGTTTAATGGAACAGTACTACATCTATTAAGATTAAGGAGGATTTTCATTTTGTCTTTGGTGGGGGATTATTTTTGTTCGGGCTAGGTTTAATTTTTACTGTATGTTTTTTGAGGGGAGGGGGAAATTATGAGTCAGAACACTCCACCTCAGCACAAACACAAGCCATCAACAATTTCCTTTTATTTTTTGGCTATAAAACAGTCCACCTCAACACAACAAATTCCACGTCATTTTTTCGGTGCCCGGAAAGTGGTAGAGGTTCAATCAAAAAAATATAATGTTAAGTATGGTATGCCATTAGCAAAAAAGTAAGTTCGGTTTGTTAGATCAAAATGGATATAAAGTTTGGTTGGGGTGTTAGGCTTTGGTGGTGGATTCTCCTTTATCCAAGGTCATATCCAATCCCTTTGGCGTTCAAGCTTTACGTTGGATGATTTTGATTATTATGCAAATTCTTGGTTACTATTGTGATGATTCAAGCATGGTTGTTTGAGGTGTGCTTCATTCTCTCTCTATTCTACTGATTATGGATGCTCAAGTGGTATTATCCCATCTTCTCTTCAAGAACTACTCAAGCTAAGTTTCCTATTCAATCCACCGCGCATCGGGAACCGCTCCATTTGGTATCAGAGGTATGGTATTCATTTAGCTTGAGTTTTTTTCATTGTTCTTGCTAGTGTGTTCTCTAGTGTTGATTTTTGTTGATGGTATGCAACTATTGGAATAATTTGTATTGTGTTTGTTTTTGGTGTTTTTGAAGCATATTGGAGCTTTGAGGATGAGTTGGAAATTTGTGCCCGCAAGGTGTTCGATAAAATGCCCAAGTGAGAAAAACACAAAGAACCCTTAGCCAAACACAAGCCAACTGCACGAAAACCCCCGAACTCCACAAAATATTCCCAAACAAATACCGTCCCTCACCTTTCCCTCGTTATGGAAGGCGAAGTTAATTCCCAAACTTCGGGCTCTCGAGAACCGACTCACCATCCATGACGAACGGTTCACCTCCATCGATCACACCCTTAATGCCATCATGGCGTGGTTGGACAATCTCACCAAAGATCGTCCACGTCTACCCCCACTTGAACGTCCGAGGCGTGCACAAAGCCCCATCCGTCCTCCTACCAACTTTGAGTCGAGCGACGATGCTGGAGGGTCCCCTTGATGTCGAATTCGTCGGGAAGCACATGATCGGTCACCTCGTGATGATTTTCAAGACGTCAAGATCGATATCCCGAAATTCAGTGGCTCCTATGATCCGGATGACCACATCGAATGGATCAATTTGATGGATAGGATCTTCAAGACCAAGGAGTATGATGATGAAAAGGCTTATAAAATCGCAAGCTTGAAACTCACCAAGGCCGCTTCGCTTTGGTTTGAGAATATGAAGGTACAACAGGTTCGTGAAGGAAAGGCAAGGATTTCTACTTAGACATGGCTCAAGCAAGAGATGAATCGCCGCTTCTTGCCAAACACCTACCGGCAGGATGTCTTGAGGTAAATGTATGCTCTTACCCAAGGAAAACGATCCGTCGGTGATTACATTTCGGAATTCGAGCAACTTCTTATTAAAAGTGGCCTTCAAGAGCCGGAATGTAACGCCCCAAAACCTTAATCACATAATTACCCAAACATAACAGAAACTAAACCTTCAAGACTTCATCAAATACTTCATGCGAATCCATAGAACATTAGCCTCCCAACAATAAACACAAACTCTACCAATAGGTTAACTATAAACACTTCAAGGTACTTGGATTCTCAAAGAACCTTTAACTATACACATCTATACTTTAAAATTCATGTTAATGGAGAATAATCAAGAAGAAAACAACATTTTCAACATTAAAACAAACTCAAAAAAATCAGATTATATAATAATGGAGATGGGGGTATGAGATGTATACCACTTGAAAGAGGAGATTAAATTGCACAAGGAGGTGTGGAAATGGAAGAGGGAAGCACGGTGGCCGGAATCTTGGCCAGAGAATCATGCCACGAGAAAACACAGTGGTGGGGTTGACACGGTAGAGAGGAGGAGGAAGAAGAGCTGGGTATTTTGGGATTGTCTCAATTTAGTTCAAAATGAAAATAACATTTGGCCTCCCTTGAACCAAATTAATACCCCCTCCACTCTACTAAATAAAAAAAAGAAAAATAATAACTATTACTTATAATACTATTAGAAAATATTAGGGGAGACAATTAATCAAGTATGGTAGGAAAAATACAACTATAAAGTGAATTTAATTTATACGGTTTAAAAGAACGGGTAACGATCTGTGAATTAACTTAAATTCGTTTGGCCGTAAAAATCGAAACGGTAATCAACCCGATTTTAAATTAAACATTAGATCCTAAAATTAAAAAAAAAACTATGAGGTCCAAATATGATATTCATTAAAAGAAAAAAAGTTTCGATCGGTAAAACTGACCGCTTAGCCATTTCCTCCGAGACCTGTCACCATTAGTTAACCGTAAAAATTATAAGAATTTAATAATCACATTTTAACTAATTAAACAAATTTAATTACTATAATTTCTATGATTTAGGGTGGGTTATCACACGGAAGATCAAACCATGATGCGTTTCTTGAATGGTTTGGACTCCACGATTGCTAAAAGGGTTGAGGTCCAACCATACTATTCCATGGATGAATTGTGCAGTTTCGCTCTCCGAGTTGAGCGGAGAAGGATGGAAAGGTCCAACATCAAGCCCTTGTCTAGACCCGTCTACTCACCTTCTAGCCAACCCCCTCCGGATTCAAGTACTCCGAAGCCTAGCGAAACACCCAAGTCCACACCGACCCAAAGAATTGACAAAGGAAAGGGACTTGCTTCGGAAACTCCAACGGAACCTCCTCGAGGGACGGAAGGCCGGAAGTGCTTTAAGTGTCATGGTTATGGCCATTTTCAAGCCGATTGTCCAAACCGGTGGGCTTTGACACTCCAAGAGGTCCACGATAACGATGATTGGCTTCGAAAGGCTCAAGAGGAACCCGAAGTGTTGGTTGAAGATGCGAATACTAGAGATGATGAGGGTGCCGCTCCCATACCCCTCGTGCGTGGAGGCGCACTTGTTGTGAGGAAAGCTTTAGATACCCATGAGACTCCTCTCGACAAGGCCCAACGGGAAATGTTGTTCCAAACGCGGTGCTTCGTAGGTGGAAAAGTGTGCACTCTTGTCATCGATGGAGGGAGTCGCACGAATGTCGCATCAACCACTATGGTCGAAAAGCTTGGTTTGCCTCTACTACCGCATCCTCGACCCTATTCACTCCATTGTCTCAACGATCACAACGACGTCAAGGTAACTAAGCAAGTCTTAGTGTATTTTTCTTTTGGATCTAACTATGATGATTCTCTTGTTTGTGATGTTGACCCTATCAGCGCTTGCCACATTTTGTTGGGTCGACCATGGCAATATGACAAGAAAACGGTGCACAATGGGTTGAACAACACTTATACATTCACCCATAAAGGCAACAAGGTCAAGTTACTTCCAATTTCTCCCCAAGAAACCTAAACTTCGAAAGCCGGGAGGGTTAGTGAGTTGAGGAACCTTCTCGTGATGAGTGAGACACGGCACGAGCGTGCTCTTGGCGAGGACGAGCTACCTCTTGCTTCGTCTTTGCCTTGTAGCGAGCGTAGTAAGGTTGAGAGTTCCCAAGTTCCACATAAATTTCCTCTTCCGCCCCTTAACCCCTCACCTCCGCAAAAGAAGCCTCCAACCTCTTTCTCACATTTGGAAGATGGGTACATTGTCGGGTTTGAAGCTTGTGAGGTGTCTAGTGTGGTTCCTCATGACATTCGAGATATTCAAGGTCTTACGGAGCTAATTGATACATAATGCATCAGTTTTAACCCCCAAGAGTTGAGGGCAACTCTTCTTCAAGAGGGGGAGTATGAACCGTATCGAGTTCAGTGCCAAGCTTTCATATCCGGGATTGTGGTTAACTATAAGGTGGATGAAATCCTGACCCGCCATCACCTGTCTAAAACTGCTTATCCACTGGTTTTCAAGAATCGTTGCACCTTCACAAAAGGTGGGGTGGTGAACATCACACTATCGTGGCCTCGGCGAGCCATCCTTGTTGGAGTAAGGAGAGGCTTGGAACTTGACAACGACCTTGGAGGCCTCGGGACTGGATTGGGTCATTCCGGGGATGAAGGAAAGGAGGTATCAAGTCTCGGATGTAACCCAAGTTAATAACTTGCAAGGGGGAAGGCGTTCAAAGGTTAGAAATGTGTGTGCCTTCACATTTTGGGTCATAACTCCTTCAATGCAACTCCGATGGGTCTCAAATTTTGACAGCTTAAAGTACACTCCAAGAGCTTTCCATCGATATCTTACGGGCATAAAACGGAGTTTGAATGAAGAAGTTATGCACGTTTGAAGTCGGCAAGGAAAAGTTGCCAAGAAGACAGACTCGCCAGAGGCATCTTGTGACTCGCCCGAGTCGTTGTTCTGAGCATTGACGATGGTGCGTTGGATTTGTCAGACCAGTGAGAAGTTGCGCCCGAGTCGATCTGTGACTCACCCGAGTCACCCCTCTGCGACGCGTGTGCTGTTTCGTTATTTTTGTTCTGTTTTTAACCTAATTTCTATTTAGTATAAATACCATGTTTAGCACCCTTTTCGAGAGAGTTTATGATATTGAATGAATTTCTAAGGCATTGTTAGGGTTTGCTCCATTCTCTCAAAAATCTTGTTCTTACTTTATCCATTGATTAATGGTGGTGTTAGCAAGTCATTCCTTTATTGATCATTTGGTAGAGTTCTCCTTTAGGACGGTCATGGTGGGGTGTTAGGCTTTGGTGGTGGATTCTCCTTTATCCAAAGTCATATCCAATCCCTTTGGTGTTCAAGCTTTATGTTGGATGATTTTTATTATTATGCAAGTTCTTGGTTACTATTTTGATGATTCAAGCATGGTTGTTTGAGGTGTGCTTCATTCTCTCTCTATTATATTGATTATGGATGCTCGAGTGGTCTTCTCTCATCTTCTCTTCAAGAACTACTCAAGCTAAGTTTCTTATTCAATCCACCGCGCATCAGGAACCGCTCCAGTTCCTCTCCCTATTTTGTGTCGCCCTTGGCTTGGTGAGGGCCCCAAGTTACATAGAGAAAGTTACCACATTTATTACCATTAATCTTTTTGGTGTTGGGTTTTTCGAGAATTGAAAGACCCTGAATGGGGTCTGCTCTTCCTACATAGATCCTTTCCACAAACATACGAGGTGCTTAAGGGGCGTGAGTGCCGCATCACTCACACTAATCTTTTGAAGGTGAACCAACATTTTCAGATTTTCTCAATGTTTTTGCGTCAGTATTTTTCCGGAATAAGAACGACCCATAAATGGGGTTTACCTTCCCTACACAGGTTACTCCATACGCAACAAAGTGATTAAGGGGTAAGAGTGTCTCACCACTCATACCAACCTGTATAGGTGTACTAACTCTTTTTTTAAATTATTTTTCCATTGTTTTTCAATTTTTCTTACTTAGAGCATGGATATACGAGAATACAAAACTTCCCTCCTAAACTAAGACCATCACATTAACTAACCAGCAGTGGAAATTTTAAGGAAACCACATGGTTGCAAATACAGGTGTGGTTATTATTTTTAGGAAAAGCAACAATGAAGCCTGAAGCCTATAAAGCACTCACTAACTATTCTTAACTAAGTAATCACACTATTCTAGCAATCAGTGACACAACTATATATACAAACAACCTTTGGCTGAGTTTTTTTTTTAAATTTTTGCCTACTTTCAGTGGTAACTAAAAGTTGTTTCTCTTCCTAAAACCATAAGGCACTTGTGCCACCCCACTCCCCCACAAAAACTCTACAATGTCCTCATTGAGCTAAAGTGACACTTCAAAAGAAACTTAAAAAACACACAAAAGAAAAGAAAAACAAGAAAGCATGCATGCCACCCCCACTCCCACACTAAAATGTTATAATGTCCTCATTGGAATAGAAATAAAGGTCAGCAAGCACCCCAAAAGAAATTCAAGAAACACACTAAGAAAATAAAGAAAAATGAATTAAGATACTCACTAACTGTATTAAAAAGAAAAGGAAGGATATTACCTGGATGACTTCTTGTCAAAAGACTCACTCCTTCTCACTAGACAATGCATGGTTAGGAGAAGCAAATAAGAACAATCAAGAGAAGAAAAATTGTATTTACAATATGTAAAAGAATCTCATCTCACCTTCTTTGGATCGCGGAATGTAACATATTCCACGCCACCAGTTTCAAAATACTTTAAGAAGGGTTCAATCTATGCCCATCCACCTTCCACACAGAGTTACTCGATGGGTCCTTAATCTCAATTACACCTGAAGGGAATACTTGAGTAACAATAAAAGGTCCAGTCCACCTAGATCTCAATTTTCCAGCAAACAGGTGCAACCAGAAGTCATAAAGGAGTACCTTTTGTTATAGGAAGAAGGCTTTCTAAGAATGATCCTATCATGCAATATTATGGACCTCTCATTATTTAACCAACCATTCTCGTTGACCTCTCTGCTCAACTCTTCAAGCTCACAAAGTGTTAGTCTCCTCCCCTCACCAGCTACTGACAAGTCAAGGTTAAGGGATTTCAAAGCCCAACAAGCTCTATGTTCCAGCTCTACAGGCAAGTGATAGGGCTTCCCAAAGACAACTCTATAGGGTGACATCCCAATGGGGGTCTTATAAGCTGTTCGGTAGGCCCATAAGGCATCAATTATCTTAACAGACCAATCTTTCCTATTCCTAGACATAATTTTCTCTAAGATCTGTTTAATTTTCCTATTGGAGACTTCCGCTTGACCATTGGGCTGTGGATGGTAAGCAGTGGAGAGCTTATGCACTACTGAGTACCTTTTCAGTACAGCCTCAAAGGATCTGTTGTTGAAATGGGTTCCCTTATCACTAATAATAGCTCTAGGCATTCCAATTCTAGAAAAGATGTACTCTCTAAGGAACTTGGTAACTACCTGAGCATCATTCTTTTTAGTAGGGATGACCTCTACCCAATTAGACATAATCAAGAGCAAGGAGAATATATTCATTCCCAAAAAAGTTTGGGAATGGGCCCATAAAATCAATACCCCACACATCAAACACATCAACAAAAATCTTAGTTTGTAAAGGCATCATATCTCTCCTAGTTATCTTTCCCACACTTTGGCACCTAGGGCACCGTCGAGCATATTCATGGGCATCTCTGAAGATAGTGGGCCAGTAAAACCCACTTTGTAGGACCTCTTAAGAAGTTTTCTTTCCACTATAGTTCCCCCCACAAGGTTGGTCATGGCAAAAAGAGAGGACATCCATAATGGACTCATTAGGCACACATCTCCTAAGTATTTGGTCTGGATAGTATTTAAACAGATAAGGGTCATCCCACACAAAAGTTTGTACAATGTGAAGAAACCTGCCCCTGTCATGCTTGTTCCAATCACTAGGCATTTCTCCAGTTACCTTAAAATTCACAATATCATCAAACTAAGGTTCCACTCCCACACTAAAGAGTTGCTCATCAGGAAACTAAGCAACAATTGGGGTGGTGTTCACAGTGTCAGGCACAATCCTAGAAAGGTGGTCAGCTACAGGATTCTCAGCTCCTTTCCTGTCTCTAATCTCACAGTCAAATTCAAGCAATAATACAATACCCACCTAACTAGCCTAGGTTTGGAATGAACGAACTTCCTTTACAAAAGTTGGAGGGGACAAATTCTTAAGTAGGTCAATTTTGGTCTTATCTACCTCTAACCCATCTTTAGAAATCACATACCCTAAAACAATACCCTTTTTAACCATAAAATGACATTTTCCCCTATTAAGGGTCAGATTCTTTTCCTGACATCAACTCAGTACGCGATCCAAGTTAGCTAAGCAAGCATCAAAAGAAGTAACAAACACAGAAAATTCATCCATAAAATTTTCCAGACAATCCTCCACAAAGTCAGAAAAAATAAAGATCATGCATCTCTGGAAGGTTACATGGGCATTACACAGGCCAAATGGCATCCTTCGAAAAGCAAAGGTGCCAAAAGGGCAAGTGAAAGTCGTCTTTTCCATGTCACATGGGGCAATAGAGACTTGGGTATAACCAGAATACCCATCAAGAAAACAATAATACTCATGCCCAGCAAGTTTCTCAAGCATCTAGTCCATTAGAGGGAGGGGAAAATGGTCCTTTCCAGTGGCTTTGTTCAATTTTCTATAAATTATACAGCCTCTCCAACCAGAAGGAACACGGGTAGGAACTAACTCTCCTTGTTCATTTTCAACAATAGGTAAACCAACTTTCTTAGGGACCACATGAATTGGGCTTACCCACTTGCTATTAGAGATGGGGTAAATGACATCATGATCTATCTACTTAAGGATCTCCTTCTTAACTACTTCCTTCAACTGAGGGTTCAGTCTCATAAGGGGGTCTCTATGAGCAGCATTCTCATCTTCTAGGAAGATTCGATGTTGAACAATAGAAGGGCTAATCCCCTTAATGTCACCCAAAGTCTACTCCAAATCTCCCTTATTATTTTTAAGAACCTCAATTAATTTGTTTTCATGGTCCCTATCTAAGTCAGAAGCAATGATTACTAGGTAGGTCTGACTAGGCCGAAGAAAATCATATTTCAGCTCAGAAAGGAGGGGTTTCATCGCAAGAGTGGTGGATGAAGGTGGTTCAAGCTCCACTATCTCAGGTGTGGTTTGAGATGAAAATAAAGATTTACGTAGTACATTACCATCAAACACTTCAGAATCACACAAAGAATTCATATAATCAAGATTAATTCCTAGTGCAGTCAACTCATCAACAAAGGACAGATCAACACAGTCAGGGTCCTTACTATCCTCAGAAAAATCACTTACCCAGTTAAGGGTACTCTACTTAGCTCATCAAAACCTAAGGGTGACTTTTGCAGATTAAAAATGTTCAACTCCATAGTAAAATTCCCAAAGGTCAATTTCATTCTACCATCTTTATAGTTAGTCCAGGCATTAGAAGGAGGAAGGAAAGGGAGGCCTAGAATAACAGGGATCTCATCTCTAGTACTCTGAACTCTAGCAGTTTCTAATACTACGAAATCAACAGGAAACACAAACTCCCCAACCTTAATCAAGACATCTTGCACTACCCCCTTATGTACTCTAGTACACTTGTCAGCCAATTGCAATACCATCCTTATAGGTTTTAGTTCACCGAATCGAAGCATTTCATACACATGAAAAGGCAACAAATTCACACTAGCACCTAGGTCATGCAATTCCCTTTCTATCAAACTATCACCTATGGTAATAGAAATAGTGAGGCATCCAGGATCTTTGTACTTAATAGGTATCTAGTTTGATAGAATGGAACTCACATTTGAGGCTAAGAAAGCGTTCTTGGGCACTTAGGTGGCCCTCTTAGTTGGACAAAGCTCCATAAGGAAGTGGGCATATAGCGGAATTTGCTTAATGGAATTTATGAGAGGAATGTTCACCTTAACTTGAGAAAAAGTCTCCCTCATTTTGTCCAGAAATGTTTTGTCTTTACTCCCCCTTAACCTATGAGGATAAGGTGGAGGAGGCTTGTAAGCCCCTTGAGGTGGTGGAATAATCAAAGGGTTGGCTTTAGACAAGGTTTTGGTGTTAGGAGGCTCAACTGTAGCAGTTGGCCCCGCTCCATCTGACTCATCATCAAAAAAAAAATAGGCTCATCAACATATTCATGAGTCACAATCTTTTATTACACACCTTTCAATTGCACCCTGTTATCTATCTCTTTTCCAGACGAAGAGTAATAATAACATTCAAACCTCTAACCTGATTAGGGTCACAAGATGATGAACCTGAAGTTTGCCCATTGGGGTTCGCCTTAGATTGTGCAGGAAAAGAACCTCTATCCCTATTGGCTAGCAAAAGTTGAGAGAAATCTTCATTCATTTGTTTCATCATTTTCTCCATATCACTCTTCGTAGTTTCTTTAACATCTCTCAAGCTATTTTTCAACTCCCTAATTTCTTTCTCATCCATATCCTCATTCGAGTACCCCGGCAACGATGCCATTGTTCGGTTATGGTAATTGAGGTTTTCAGAGTAAGGGTTGTCGTATCCTCAGGGATGGTGTGTCAGGTTATAGGGAATTGGTTTGGTAGGGTTTCAAATTGCGAAAAGCAGTAAATAACTGAAATAAATGAACTAAACTAATTATGAATTGAAAACAATAAAACTAAAGAAAACATGAATGAGAAACAAATCTTAACCTAAACAAATGAGAACAAGAAACTAAACAAGAAAATGCATAATGAAGAAAGTAAATTATAATGACGAATAAAAGACTAAATTTAATACTAAATTTAAGATTAAAAACTGTAACCTGAACTGCAATTTCAATCTTTTCTCTTGAATCTTTGTCTTCACGAACTTTCGCCCGAACATACAAGAAAGGGCGTGATTTGGATTACTAAGACTGCTCGAATCCTCATCTGAAGGGAGAGTTCGAGGAACCTTAATCCTCCTCTTTACTAAAAAGGTGGAATTTGTGGCAACTAATTATACTAATGAACTTCAAAATAGCGAGAAAAAAGCAGGAACAAAAAGGAACATAAACTTGAATTTATTTAAATTAAATTTAAAAGGGAAATTGGATTCTAATAACACGAACTTTTGGCTACATAAGACTTAATAATACGAACTTTTGATTTCGTTATTAATAATACGATCTTTGACCCCCTGTTGCCCTCAATAGTACGCCACCGAGTTAAGTTGAACTTAACTAGGTGGCGGTCTGATGTGGCAGCAGAGGCACACGCCTAGTTATTTTGACTTTGCCACGTCATCCACGTTGACTTAAAAAATAATACGAACTTTTACCTATGTTGCTAAGATTAAAATGAACTTTTTTCTCTCTATTAAAATCTCTGATCCCTTTTTTACTTCCTCATCTTCTTGAATCCTCCCCCTCCCCATTCCCAGAAAACCCCTGAAATCCAAAACCTTAATTTCTTCATCCCATCCCTCCTTGAGCCTAATTTCCAACTTCAATTCCAATCACACCCAGATTTCGATTTCCAAATGTCATTTTCAAACCTCCCATTCGCATCTCATTCCGAACAACCATATTGGATTTACCAATTAAGCCTATAAACTAATTATAAGCCTCTTATTGTTGGCTTTATTCGGTGCTTTATAATATCCATTTTCCCTGAGTAAATAAAAAAAAATTTAAAAAAATAAAAAAAGTGTAGGTTATTGGTCTTGTTGAACATTATCTTAGTCTGCATAATTGTCAGCATGGTTCGAGCCACCTATATTCGTTTAGTCCAACTTACGGATTAATTTTAAAACGGTTGGCCTGTGCATTAGGCCCATCCGAATTGAGAAATGTTGACTTGTGCTTTCCAACTTATGATTAGCTTGCTACATTTGACTTTATTCGGCCTTTTATAATGTTCTGTTGTTAGGTTCACAAAGTTAGGACATGCACTCCCAAAATGTGGATGAATCATTCGAGTGTCAGCATGAAGGTGTCATGTATGTTAGGGTCTCATATAGGTCTTCTAGGACATGCCTGCATAGGGTACAGAGTGTCAGAGTCAATTGTCGAGTCACTAACAAATTTCCATACAGGCAAGATAGGAGATCGACTCCGAGCCCACATCAGAGATCTATGTACCGGGCGGTTGGTTTCAAATCCAAGGTACAATTTGTCTACCATCCAAGCCAGAGCTCGAAATCAAACCATGGATATGCCTGTCCAAGGCGCTGAAGCTAACATTTTAAAGCAGTTAGAGGACCTTTATACCAAGATGCAAGGCTTAGTCTTTGCGAGCGCCCTTGAACAGGAGTAGAAAATTTGCAAAAGGTTCCGAGAGCAACAACATGTGTTGGATGACATGCTATAGGCCATCACCAAGATCTATGAAAAGTTGGGCTAGAACACTGAACGAGATGAGGATGTAGTAGAAGTCCATTGGTATGAATCTAAGCCTGAACTCAATAAGACATCCACATGGGATGAGTCAAGGGGCTTAGGGCCAAACAAAGGGAAGTCCAAGGCAGTCTTAGAAGTTCCCAAAGTCATTGAAAATCCTGTTGCCAAGGCCTTAGAACAAAAAATTACGAAGATAATGAGCATTATTCCGGCCTTTGCTGACAGATGCACAGATGTGCCCTTACTGTCCACCAGGTCCTGAAGGTGGCTGATAAGATTGAGGTGCCCAACTTTAAATTCAGGACATCTGAAAATCCTACTCATCATATTAATGAGTTCATGCGACTGACACCTCTCATCAAGATTGATGTTGACTTGTACTCTACAGTCTTCCCATCCACCCTAGAAGAAGAAGTCAAAGTATGGTACCAAGCCCTGACACCTCAAGTCAAGGCTGACTGGAACGAGTTGTTTAAGACCTTTATCAATAACTATAGCCGTATCCAAAAGAAGCATGCCACAGTGGATGATCTAACAATCATGAAGCAAAGAGAAGACGAGTCCTTCCTGGATTACTTCGAAAAGAGGCACATCAAGTTGTCTCACATCAATGAGACTATGCCTCTGCGCTTATAGTTATCCACCTTCAAATAGAGCCTGAAGAGTAGCCTGACTCGGGACTTGGGATACCATGTGATCAAGGACTTCGACTACTTGAAGAACCTTTGCGTCCAACTCGAGACCATGAACAAATGAGAAGGCCGCCGCGCAACGGTGGAAGAATTTCAGCTCTAATAGGAGGGCTAATGGTTCGCCCAACCACCCTCCTAATAGTGCTCACACAAATGTAATTCAATCAAGAATCCAACCAAAGTATGACTGTTACACCCCTCTCGACACCACATACGTCAATGCTTTGGCTCATCTCTTAAGAAAAAACCTAATTGAGTTACCTTTACCAAGACCAGAGCTAGAAATGAAGTACCCAAGTTCGGATGAAAGGGAATTTTGCAACTATCATAGGTGTAAGGGATATGACACCGAGAAGTGCTGGACCTTGAAGAAAAAGATTGAGGGTATGATCTGGCAAAGGAAATTTCCTCCGCCAAAAGCAGACAGAAAGCCTCAAGGAGCAGTCAATAAGGCAAGGAAACAATGCACGAAGACGAATGAGAAGTTAGCTAGGGTCCTAATTATGTTGATATTCTTGTCTTTTGAATTCAATAAGATGCATCTATTTAATTGTTTGAGAATCTCGTACTTGCATTCTTAACTTGAGTTAAAAACCTCTTTCACCCATTCATTAGCCTTAACACCCAAGTCTAACATATCCAGCTATCATCAACCACATATAACCTTGCATTCATCAAATTTGTCATCTTACATATCCAGAGTTTAATTAAAAGAAAAGAGAGAAAAAAAAAGAAAAAAGAGAAGCCAGTCTACATTCATCAAGCAGGTTGCGCAAAAGGAGAGAAGACCAAAACCACTAGTTTCTTGAAAATGGACATCTCTATGCTCCTAGATTAGCAGCTTGAATAAAACATGCCTAGGACAGGGGCTACCATCTCACCACTCACATCACCATCTGTATCATTTGTTACCTTCCCATTCGCCCACAACATCTATCCCTACTTATCACATACATTTCCATCCCAATTTCCCATTCACCAAATCATCCCTCTTTGCATCACTCATAACAGCCACCGTTCATAAACCCTTAGCCTTGACCAACGCGATCATTCTCATCATAACCACTCCATATCTACCCCAAAGCCAAAAGGTGTGTTGTGACTAATAATATCAATGCGAATATGAGTCAATCCCTTGAAGAAGAAAGTCAAAAAAAAGAAAAGAAAAAGGGAGATAGTTCCTAGTTGGTCCACCAACATGGGTCAGTGTTCGGTTCAATTTAGGGGGGTTTTAGGAATAAAAATATTTCTAAGGGTTGTCGTATCCGCAGGGATGGGTTTTTAGGTTATTAGGAAATTGATTTGCGAAAGGGGTTTTTCAATTGCGGAAAGTAGTAAATAATTTAAATAAACATAAATTAAAGTGCAGAAAGCAGTAAATAACTTAAGTAAACTACACTACTATGAATGAAAGCAATAAAAACTAAAGAAAGTATTAAATAAGGAAATGAAAGAAATTAAAGTTGACAAGCAATAAAAACTAAACTAAGATTTGAAAGTAACAAATACGAAAACGATAAAACTAATTGTAATAATGAAATTAGGGAACAAGAAATTATACCTTTGATGCATTAAATCTCACTTGAACTTTTCCCAAACCAACTAGAAAGCTTGTGATTTAGATTACTAAGAATTCCCAAATCCTCACTGTAAAGGAGAATTTGTAAACCCTTAATCCTCCTCCTCATTAAAAGTTTGATTGTTTTGTGGCTAGTCTAATGACAATCTATAAGAGAGAATAAGAACTTTACTAACCCTAACCCTAATAATCTAAACTAATCAAAACAAGCAAAGACCCTCATGAAACTAATCCTAACTGGGCTTAACCAAATACTACTGTTACTGCTACTGCCTTAAGACCTTATACCCACTACTGCTACTACCTTATACCTAACATATCAACAGGATCAAATAACAAAAAAAAGAAGCAGCCTTATACCTACTACTGCTAATGCCTGAAGACCGAAAGAAAACCAAAAAAACGGAGAAAGAAAGGACAGAAACAGAGGACCGAGAACATCATCCATTCAACTATAGTTTCAACATCAATTAAACTGAGATAAGTAAAATTTCTTCAACATTCTTTTCCAGAAATCAATAACTCAACCAATTAACCAACAAAATATCAAATACTAGAATCGAAATTACAACCATTAAAGAGCAATCCCCAGAATTACTTTAATCCCAGACAGAACAAAACATCACATTCTCAATAAAAACCCTTAACAACGTTCATCAACAAAAATTCAACCGAAAATTCGAACAACTCAAACATAACATCAATATCTAAACCAAAATCAGAATCTTAACCAAATCTCAAATCTGAAATCACAACATTCAAATCATTTGAAAACAAGTTTTTATAATAATTGCAAGACGAAAATTAAACCTAAAACTAACCCTAAATTACGAACCCTAGATATCGATTGGGTTGTCACCCCCCAAATCCGATCTTCGGTTTTCGATACTCTGGACTACGATACTATTCTGCCTTCTGCCTTCCTCTTCCCCTTTTATTCTTGAATTCGAACCCTTCTTCTCATCCCGACCACCGAATCTGCAAGAGAAGATAAATTGAATGAGAAATTGAGAAAATAAGAGATTTAAAGAGAAAGTGAGATAGGAAAGGATATGAGATGATAGAATGAATGATTATAGATGCAAATGGATGTCGGGGCAGTGATTGTTGACTGAGAAAAATCGAAAGAAAGAAGAAGGGAAGATTGAGTGATGATGGCGGATGGTGGATGTGGCTTCGGCGCAACTTGGCCGAAAGGAGAAAGAAAACAGAGAGATTGAGAGAGAAAGAAGATGGAGATGGGGACGAAGAAGTGAGAGAAAGGAGATCAGGAAATGAAGAAAGGAGAAAGGGGAAAAGGAAAAGGGGAAAAGGAAAAGGGGAAAGCAGAAAAGAAAAAGGGAACGGGGAAAGGAAGAAGAAAGAGAAAGAAAGGAAGAAGAAAGGAAAGAGAGAAAGTGAGGAAGAGAGAGAAAGAATCAGGGAGAAATTAGAAATGGGATTAGGGTTTGGTTTCGTCCGACTGAGTGGAAGAGAAGGGGGAAGTGGGTCGGGTTACGTGGGTTTTGGGCTGGGTACGGGTAGGTGGGTTTTGGGCTAGGGTTTCGTGAAGCTGGGCCGAGGTGGGAGAGAAGGGAATGAGGGATTGGGTTAGTTTAGTTGGGTTTTGGGTTAGTTTAGTTTGGATTTTATTTATTTATTTTCTAATTTTATTTTGTTTTATTAGTTTAATTAATAATTAACAAAAATAATAACAAAAATAATAAAATTATATAAAATCTAATAATATTGCAAAATACCTAAAAACATAATAAAATTCCTAAATTAATTATTAAAGACAAGAAAAACTCCTTATAAAAGATATTAATTCGGCTCGAAACGAGACCGAACAGTCAGCATGAGTGGTACGACGCTCATGTCCCTTAAGCAGTTAGTTTGTGTATGGAATAACCTGTGTTGGGAGAGTAAACCCCATTTAGGCCATCCATATCTATAAAGCATGCCAACAAAAACAAAAAAAAAGGGAGAGAAAAGGAACAACAAAGTGCAAAAAAAAAAAAAATGAGTGGAAAAAAAAGAGAAAAGAAAAAGACAGAAAAAAGAAGAGGGTGAGAAACCAAAGACGGAGCTAATAGTCAAGCACACCGAAAAGCCGTTCATAAACCTTCCAAATTGTTCTCAAGCCTTGCGCCCCAAGCCTTTGTCACAAAATTTTGGTCTTTCAAAAAAAAATAAAAATTAGAGAGGTTATCTTGGAACCCTACGCTACGCAAAAGGAGAGCGAGAGAACAAGATAGGCTAGCTTGGAATCCCAGGCTAGGAAAAAAGAGAGTGAGAGAATTAGAGAGGCTAGCCTGAAAACTCGTCAAGGCAAGTTAGACAAAAGGAGAGTAAACCCTGGATTTTAATGTTCTTTCACGTCCCCGCCATTATAGTTTCCTAACCTTCTTTTCGTCAGACTTGGATCACCTTCACATAAGCAACCACCTCTCTCCCTCTTACCTGAATCTATCTCGACCATTCCGTCACCTCTTCTTCTATGAGGTGACATAACCCTTGCTAACCATCAACCCATAGACTCTGCTTAAGAGGAGAGCTAAAAGGGAGAGTAGGGGTTTATAGGAGTAAAGGATGGTGAGGGTATGAGAGGGTTCATAAGGGTTAACTACACCCTTACCCCTGCTTGGGAGAACAATTTGGAGAGTTCATAAGAGTAAAATGTTAATTGACATATTTCCCATCACATTATATGCAATTCAATATAATACCTATACATTTGCTCTAATACTCATTCTCTTTCTACTTTCCCCCCTCCCCTCCCCTCCCCCCTCCCCTCTATCTCTCTTCTCTCTCTCTCTCTATCTCTCTCTCACATCTCGCATTCTCTCTCTTACATACACATATCTCTCTCTCTCTTTCTCTCTCTTGCACACACGCATTTGTCTCCCTCTCTTTCTCTCTCTCTCTCTATCTATCTCTCTCTACCCCTTCCCCGTTCTCTCTTTCTCTCTCTCTCTCTACCTCTTCCCGCCCCTCTCTCTCTCTCTCTCTCTCTCTCTCTCTCTCTCTCTTCCCCCTATCACTCTCTCTCCCCCCACTCAGTTTTGGACACCAAGTTGATAAGAGAGAGAGAGAGAGAGAGAGAGAGAGAGAGAGAGAAATGTGTGTTTAAGAGAGAGAAAGAGAGACAGATATGTGCATGTAAGAGAGAGAAAGAGAGATGAGAGAGAGAGAGAGAGAGATAAAGATAAAGAGACGAGAGAGAGATGCGAGAGAGATGCGACAAAGAGAGATAGAGAGAGGTAGAGAGAGATGAGAGAGATATGCGAGAGAGAAAGAGAGAGAGAGAGAGAAATGTGAGAGAGAGAGAGAGAGAGAAATGTGTGTGTATAAGAGAGAGAAAGAGAGAGAGATATGTGGAGAGAGAGATATGTGTATGTAAGAGAGAGAGAGAGAGAGAGAGAGAGAGAGAGAGAGTTGGAGAGAGATGGATGTGTGTGTGTTATGATTCAATTAGGGTTAAGGGTAATATGATAATTTTTTATTGTATGTATGTTATATTTTAATCAAACGCCCCTTTACACCCCAAATTGGGGTGTTAAAAAAAATAAGGGTTAAGAAGGGTAAAGAAGGGTAAACCTCACTCCCTTTTACTGTCCCTTACCGTTTCTCACTCTCCTCCCAAGCAACGGTAAGGAGGAGTAAGTACCCTCTTTAACCCCTCTTAACCCCCCTTTACCCTCCTCCCAAGCAAGCCCTTAGCTAAAACATAGTCATCTGTCAATCATGACAGGCCTAGCTTCGACCATCGACCCACCATCATCTCCTTTTCACCAAGTGCCTCATGAATCCGTCTAACCATCATCAAACTTACCCTTTCTTTTGCGAACCTTCTTCATCCTCCCGTACCACCAGAGCTTTTTGACTCAGTCATTAGTGCAAGTGCGAGATTCAATATTTCAAGGCCCGTTCTCAATAGATCTGAGCGAGGCCCATCCATCAAGGAAAAGAAATCAACCACATCAATAGTTAATTGCAAACAACATCCGACTCAAGAGAAGAGTTCATTTGAATTAGAGGCTCCCCTAACCCTCACAGAACCTGCAGCGAGGCTCTACTTATCTCCACAATGATTCCAGGAAGCAAGAGGACAAGACAAGTCATCAAGGACAATGCCTTCATCATCAGGCCTCGTCAAAAGCTTCACCTATTCACCCTTGTCCTGAAATTGCATGTCAAGTTGCTCTAACACTAAGGGAATCATCATCCTAGTCTTGGCATTAGGGGTTGTTTGCATATTGAGTCACATGCATTGGAAAATACTGTTCATGTACATTTCTCTGCATTATTGCATTGCATTAGGAGGTCATGCATGAAGTCAACAGTCATGCTTAAATGCATAAGAGTCAAGAGTCTAAAAGACCAAGCGCATGCATACTCATCGAAAAATAGGAGAATCTCATCTCGCACAAAGGCAAACTCGACTACTAATCATATAGAGTAAGATTAGAGGGAGTTCTAATCACACTCTGAATAATATCTATCAAGTTCAAGCGACAATCGTCCAAAACTCATCCTCATGATGATCTTGTAGCGACAAAAGTTGTCATGGACGTCACCAACACAATCATCCGCATTGAGAAAATTCGATCCGCCTCGGCAAAATCCTTTGGGCATCTTCAAGTACTTCGCCTCGGGAAAATCGGTTGGGCGTCATCAACTACTTCGCCTTGGGAAACTCCGTTGGGCATTGCCTTGGGAAAATACGTTGGGTATCATCAACTACTTCGCCTCGGGAAAATCCGTTGGGCACCGTCAACATCGGGAAAATCTGATCCGCCTCGGAAAATTTCGTTGGGCACCATCAACATCGGGAAAATTCGATCCGCCTCGGGAAAATCCGTAAGGCATCATCGATATTGGGAAAGACTGGGACATCGACAGAAACAATGGAGAAGGGGAGTTCGGATCAGCTGCTATCAATCTTCTAGACAAGTGATCCAGCCATTGTTCAAAATGATATGACATTCTACTTTAGTTTCTGTGCATGGGGCCGTCACCAACACCGGGAAAACCAGGACATCACCTTCTAGTTGCCGTTAAAAGAACGCTAACCTTCATCCACCTTCCGGATGCCACATAAAAGAGCACCGACAGCATCCACCTTCCGATCGCCACATAAAAGAGCGTTGACAACATCCATCTACTGGTCACCACATAAAAGAGCACCAACGACATTCACCTTTCGGCCGCGACATAAAAAAGCACTGATAGCATTCACTTTTCGGTAACCACATCAAAGAGCACTAACAGCATTCACCTTCCATACATACACACACACACACTGGTGTTTGTATTAAAACAAAGCTAATTGGATTCAATTAGCTGGAATAGATCACAAACCGATGAGGAACAATAAAGATAGACTTTCTTACAACTAATATAGACACACCACAACTATAATCAAGGGCAAAGGATTCTCACAATCACACTCGTACAGACACACCAAAATGAGATTTATCATGCTCAGCTAACACTTGTTGGATTCTTGCCAAAATCTAGTGACAGGAGCTGAATTAACCAAGGGTTGAGAGTTATCTGGTACTCACAAACATACAGAGGTTCTAAGACACTCGAAAATACTATTGCATAAACACTGATGATCCATCAAGGTACTGAAACACAACATATATAGTACAACTAATTAGTTTGATTAGCAGCTGCTTTAACATAAGTATTCTGTCTTATCTCCCTGACTTAAACTAATCTTGTTGAAGCTAAAATAATTACATTGTATTACATCTTAATTTATCTAATACTATCCGGATTACATTTGTAAGAAAAATTAAAGAAAACACAAAGCTTTGCTCTGATTAGACCAAACACCAAAAGAGTGAACCAATCAAAGGCTTTCCTTGCTAGGAGGATAAAATTTAGTTACTATGGTAACTTTCCCGGGCATTCTTAAGCTGGATATAATCTCAACAGCTTAAGGAAGGAGGGAAAAGTCCAAAATAACCCTCATAGAGCTGTAGGTAAAACACTTAGCACAGAACTGCGGTTCTTCAAAAACTGATATGTGTAGGAACCATAATATATTGCTTGAAACTCAAGGATACCATGCTTGAATATGCTTGGACTTGGCTTAAACTTGAAAATGACATGGCAAGGAACAAAATTCTCCTAGGAAACCTTTACTGAATCTTCGTCAATCCAAAGATATCACAATGAGAAAGACTGTTGCTTGGACAGTTGCTGCTTGGCACTGGACTTGGTCTGAATGACCAACGCTAAGGGGCTGGATGACTGTAGGCGCCAAGACTTGCTTCATAAGGGTATAACAAGCTTGGATGGATGTTGTTAATGGATTGGTGGGTGATGAAGATGATGTAGAGCTCTTGAAATAAGTTTGAACTGCTTGGTGACCTGCTGTGATTGTTGGGTTTTGAAAGCCTGTTATTTCTGCTGGATTTGCTCCTGTTGCTGATGAATTCGGTAAGTCAGCAAGGCTTGCTCTTGCTCCTCGTGCTGTTGCAGAAAGTGCTGGTGAAGTTGATGATGATGTCTCCTTTGCTGATGATGCTGCTGGTGCTGGTTGTTCTATCGGATGGTCTCCATCAATCTCCTAGTTAGACGCCAAGTAGTTAGCATCTCAGGCTACTTTGACCTTCATCCTATTCGGACTAGATAAAAGTGGGGGCTCTCTGTAGACACCGAATTTCGTAACGATAAAATTCTCCAAGGAAAATTGGGCCGTGTAGACATCGAAATTTGTACCAGCATTATCGCGACTCATCAAAATCAGCAAATCACTTGGGCCAAATGATAAATGGGTCATTGGGCTCGAGAAAGTCAATAGCTTGAGCCCAAGAAGTCAAACAGGCCGCCTACATTCGTCAAAACCCCCCTGGGTTTTAATTTTCAGAGGACAAGCCCACACAGAAGCAAGTCTAAAAGCGCGCCCCGGCCGAGAAGTCTCAAAACCCCGCCTAAGTTTTGAGAAGAATTGTAGACGTCGTCGTTTTGTGCCACGTCACCGATCCGCGTGATGATCAATTTAAAACTCGCCTAGGATTTAATTGATCTGGCGCCAAAATCTGCATGCCTGCAATTCAATCCCTTGATGTTTGCCCGCGTGTTTGACTTCTCCTTGACTTCTCAAAACCCGCCTAGGTTTTGATCCTTAGAGGGCATGATTTGTGGGGTATGTTCCCCTTGGTTTCCCTCCAAATCTCTCATTCACTCACCTATAAATGCCCCCTCCATTTCACCGTCATCATCAACCATTCTCATCTTCTACTATCATTACTCTACCCTCATTTCATCAACAATCAATCGCCATCACCGTTACTCTACCCAAACCAACTATCATTATCATCCTACCAAAACTCTCTTAAATTTTCTCCACTATATCCATTCTTATCTCCTAATATAATTATAACCACTCTCTTAATCCCCATGCCACTCCTATACCATTCACCAAAATCATCCATATCTTTATCATCCTATTCGAGGTCATAACCGGGGCTAAGTTAAGGAATCCAATCGTCGTATTCGGGCAACCCACATCAAACAAGGTTTGCTTTTGTCATTATTAATGTTGTATTTATCCTGGAATCTATTCTTTGATTCCTTTACTTGCACATATTTTGTAAAGTAAAAACCGCATTTTATATTGCATGCTTTGAATAATAACTTCGCGAAATTAACCAAACTTCTCCCCGCTCTCTTTCTTTTCAATGTCGATTTTAGTAGAGTCTATTTTATAACAGGCGTATTCGAGAGTTCTTATAACTCTCGAATTCGTAACCTTACCCCCAAATCTAGAAATCGAGTTCGTAGACCGGAGTCTTTCTTTTCTTATTTTATGGTTTGTGGATATCCTTAAATCGGCTGGCGACTCTTTCACATTTTATATTTTCGTTTAATTATTTAAAATGTTCGGTTTTAGCAAAAAATTATTAAAAAAAAATAATTCAATCCATATTCATCACCAATTCAAGGTGGGCCCCGAAGGAAATGGGCCAGAAATCAATAAAACTCAGGCGAGTTTTGTCGATTTCAACCCATCCCCTTCTGGCTCGAGGAGGGCAACGCCTAGCCCAGAATCTGTTAAAACCCAGAGGGGTTTTAACGAATTCTGGCGGCCCACTTTTTCTTCCCGGGCTTGAATTTAGCAGTTTGGGTCGGGATTAAATTATTACTGAGTTATTGTGTGCAATTTCGGATGATTTAAATAATAAAAAACAAGTTTGTAAATAAATAAAGTTTCATCACCCTGAAAACGAATTTCATAAAATAAAAATATCCTTATTTAAGGATTAAGCAACCTTGGTCGGTTGCCGATCGTTTAAGTAGCGCATCACGGGGAAAAACGGTCACTCTTTCCCTGGGTACCTACATATTGGCGACTCCACTAGGGACTTAAACTTAAAAATAGGGTAAGACATGAAAAAATCGAATGGATTTGAAAGTGTAAAAGGGAGAAGTTAATTTATTTCACAATTTTATTATTCTTTTTAGGCATCCTTTGCATATCGGGCCACTAATCGGGTCTTTTGATACGTTAGCACAAAGGTGACGGTTTAAGTAATACCTGGGATGATCCCTGAGAGCGGGAGGCCAGTACAATAGGGATGCACTCCACATCGCTAAGCATTTGGTCGCTCCTCTCCCCATGTTACACTCGAATGGCTTCCTTGAAATTCTTTGAGCAATACCTTACACATCTTACCTAAGGGTATGGAGCACCGGGGTGAAAACATGCGGTAGGCCATGTAACCCAACCATAGAAATCCATGAATTTAGAGCCTTGGTTTAGGGTATCCCTTCATGTGTATGCTATGTGCTATGTGTACCCCTTCCCCTTTTCTTTTCTTTTTGTAAAGAGTTGACCCTAATTTGGAGGTTTTGTTCTAATCCATATAAAATCATTAGGTTGAGAAAATGATTATTTATTAATTGATATAATAACTCAAAAGCATTATGGTTAGCCCAAGTGGAAGGGCCCATTTACGTTTGAAAGTTGATTATCTTAATTAATAAAAAAAAAATTGACTCACCTTTGATGATATTATATGACCCTTTATGAAATTCTCTCAACAAAGATCCAAAAAATTAATTAAAAGTCGAACAAAGTTAATGGATAACGTTTTAGACTGCATAAATAGTCACTAGACTTGAGTAAATTAGTTTATCGATTTAATTAATAAATCCATCACATTTATGGTCGGTCCGTTGTTAGGCCCAACCATATTGGATTTGTCAATTAAGCCCATAAATTAATTATGACTCGCTTATTGTTGACTTTATCCAGTCCTTTACAATATCCATTTTCCCCGAGTAAAAAAAAATATAAAAAGAAAAAGGTTAAAAAACGAGTGGGTCGTCAGTCATGTCGAGCATTATTCTAGTCCGCATAATAGCCAAAATGGTTTGAGCTGTCTGAGTTGTTGGGCCAAGTTACGGTTTCTCCTTAAAACGGTCGGCCTGTGGATGGAGCCCATTCGAATTGAGAAACACTGATTGAAGCCTGTCAACTCATGATCCGCTCGCCATATCTGACTTTATTCGGCCCTTTATAATGTTCTGTTTTTAGGTCCATATAGAGTTAGGTCATGCACTCCCAAAAGGTGGGTGAGTCCTTTGTGTCAGCATATATGTGTCGAGTTGGTTAGGATCATAGAGGTCACATAGGTCATGCACGCATCGGGTAGAACATGTCGGAGTATGTCATCGAGTGTCCTAACTTTGAATTTCCTTGCAGGCATCATTGGTGATCGACTCCGAGCCCGCATTCGAGATCCACGAACCGGTCGTGTGATTCCAAATCCTCACTACGATCCATCTGCAACCAGTGACTGCATCATGTCTGGAGAGCAATTCCAAGAGGTCCCGGTCTAGAGCACTAAAGCTAACATCACGAAGCATTTGGATGATCTTTACACCAAAATGCAAGGTCTGGTATTCGCTAATACCTTAGAACAGGAGCAGAAGATGAGTAAGAGACTGAATGAACAACAACAAGTGATGGATGGTATGTTGTAAGCCATCACTAAGATTAAAACCAAGTTGGGCTGAATGTTGAAGAAGATGATGAAGAGATGCATGGATATGAATCCGAACCTGAAATCATTAAGACATCCTCAGATTCTGGAGGAATAGGGATGTCTAAGACAAAGGTTAGTACCCCTGAGGCATCTAAACTCACGAAGGAACCTGTTGTTAAGGCCCTTGAACAGAAGTTAGAAATCCTTACCAAAGCAATGAGCAATGTGCCGGGCTTTGCTGACAGATACCTAAAAGTACAATTGCCTGTTCAGCCGATTCTGGAGATAGCTGATAAAGTTGAGGTACCGAACATCAGGTCCAAACCCTCTGAGAACCCAGTTCACCACATTGAAGAATTCATGAGGTTGGCACCCTTAAACCGGATTGATGTCGGTTTATACTCTACCGTCTTCCCATCCACCCTAGATGGCGAAGCCAAGGTATGGTATTATGCTTTATCACCCCAAATGAAGGCCGACTGGAATGAATTATTCAAAGCTTTCATTAATCACTACAATCGCATCCAGAAGAAGCAAGCTACGGTGGATGACTTAACCACCATGAGGCAACGAGACGACGAATCCTTCCTAGATTATTTTGAGCGATGGCATACCAAGCTGTCTCACATCAATGAGACAATCCCTCTCCATCTACAGTTGTCTATTGTTAAGCAGGGACTGAAAGGTAGCTTATCGAAGCACTTGGGATACCACGTCATTAAAGACTTTGACTACTTGAAGGACATTTGTGTCCAACTGGAGATGATGCATAATGATAAGACCACTTCGCCTTGATGGAAGGGGTCTACTTCCAACAGGAGGGCTACTAGTGCGCTTGGCCACCCTCCGAAGATGATGGAGACTAACTCTATTCAGCGCAAGGGGCCTATTATACCAAGATATGAGACCTACACACCACTAGATGTCTCTTACTCATAGGCTCTTGATCGGTTGGTTAAGAAAAGCTTTTTGGTTCTGCCTTTGCCAAAAGAAAAGCCGGCAATTAAAGGGAAAAATTGAGATGGCAACCAATTTTTCCGTTATCATCGTTGTCGAGGACATGATACTGAGAAATGCTGGACTCTCAAGAAGAAGATTAAGGACATGATAAAGGATGGGACGCTGCACAGAAACCTAACAATCAAAGCAACCCGATGCCCGAGCATGCAAATGCCGTTTTCTGAGGAGATTTTAGTTTCGATCCTTCCACTTTAATTGTTGAGACGGGTCGACCTATCCTCGAAGTACTTGGGTTTCATGAAGACCTATCCATTAATGGAATTTGGGACAGTGATGACGATGATCAACATGAACACTCCAAGACACGATGGATGGAGACGGATGAGTCGACGACGGACGATGTGGCATTTCTCACTCGATCAGGCCGCCACAACAACGAGAACACCACCACCCTAGTGGTTGTTTCTGATCCTACACCAGTAGTTACTGATAACAGCCAGGCTCCTCCTGAAGATTCTCTCCTTATACAACTCAAGAAGACCAAAGCTGAAGTTTCTGGCAGCTGATATGCACATCGCAAGCACATAGACAAAGGATGTTAGATGCTCTTAATGCTTTAACAGTACCTCCCACTCCGACTCCTGAATCTCTAGTTGCTCATGTGGCTACCCATCAAGAGGCTATCACCTTTGGAATCCCACAACAATGCATTGTACCTTACAGTGCAATGATCCAATAAGACCATCCCGTTGGTTTTGGTTGACAATGGCTCATCCGTAAATGTGTGCCCCTGGAGGACGGCACAGAAATTAGGAGTCGAACAACACCATTTGGCTCAAATGGTGTACAACTCAGGGCTTACGACAATTCTCCTCGAAGATCGGTTGGGTTCATAATATTGCCCATCACTGCAGGAAATATCACTCAGAATGTGGAGTTTGCGGTACTAGACATTCCAGCCTCCTTCAATCTGCTACTAGGGAGACCGTGGCTACACGAATGCAATGTTATAGCATCTACCTTACACCAGAAGGTAAAAATGTTGGTTAAAGGCCAAGTTATCACCATCTGTGGAGAATCCATCAAGGCCATCTCTACTCCCAAGCAAACAGCCCTTGAAGTGGAACACAGTTCCACGGACGAAGAACTTCAAAACTTTTAACTTGTAGCGACTTTGAGCCAAGATGAAGCTTCCTTTAACTTCGATCCCGACTCAAATCCCAAAGTGCACACTATGCTCAAGAGACAAGATCATTTCCGTGGGATGCCGCTGGGAAAGAACCCGAACAACAAGATTCCTTCTGTGTTCAAGACATTTAAGCAGAAGGGAAGGTTCGACTTAAGATACAAGCCAACTGAGAAGGAAGTTAGGCTTGCCAAAATAGCTATAGCTGAACAGAAGAGGATGAACAATCCTCCTACCTTGTTCCAAATGAAGCCCTATCCATTCACTCTGAATGGACAGTTCGTTCGGGAAGGTGATGACTTCCCTTACTATGGTCTCCCTGAACCATTATACCTGAAGAACAAGGGAATTCAACTTGCTCGGTTAGAAGTTTTCAATGACTGCACAATTAATATGGCTACTATTTTTGTCCTCGCTCGGGACAAATAGCCACCATTGGAATGGACTCATTTTGCTGGGAGGAACATATTTGGCATGATGTTCAGACAAGAAGCTGTCAAAGAGAATTCTGAAGATGACGCTGTTATTGCTGCATTATCCAACCCAAGTTTAAACCTAAGCTCTATGATCGCCGAATACGGAGGAGTCAAGGTTGTCTCGCAGATTGATGTTGAGGAAAATAGTTTTGTTTATCTGTAGGAGAGTCTGTTCCTAAGGGCATACGGTCAGGTCCCAAAGGTATAGAGTCAAGTGAGTCTGGTCTTGAGTCTGCTGGCGATGTATTCCTTTTTTCATTCAATAAGATGAACCTTTCTACTTACTCCGATTCTTCTTTCCCCTCTTCTCTGAATTGTTACGCTAATAATAATCTCGAATTTAATGAACCCTTAGAAGAATTTTCTGATGAACATGAGCATAAAATGGCGGTGTTGGAAGACACCATCACCATAACTATGGGCACGAAAGAACAACCGCGGGAGTTGAAATTAGGTAGTTCGATCACAGCAGAAGCTCCTCAGGTAATTTGTGGATGGATTCGCATGGTCCTACAAGGACATGCTGGGGATTGACAGGTAAATTGCGTAGCACACTATACCTTTGCTCCCTAATGCAAAGCCAGTTCGACAAAAGGCAAGGAGGACCAAGCCTGAATGGGCTAAGAAGAATGAAGAAGAGGTGATCAAGCAGCTTAATGCTATGTTTATCAAAGCAGTCCAATACCCTGAATGGATCGTTAATATCGATCCAATACCCAAGAAGGATGGGAAAGTGTGCATGTGCGTAGACTTCCGACACCTCAACAAAGCCAGTCCCAAGGATAGTTTCCCGTTACCTTACATTGATGTGTTGGTGGATAATACTTGCGGACACGAGCTCCTGTCATTTATGGACGGATATGCCGGTTACAGTCAAATAAAAATGGCAGAAGAAGATATGGAGAAGACATCCTTCATAACACCATAGGGGACATACTGCAATGTAGTCATGCCTTTCGGTCTTAAAAATGCCAGGGCAACATATCAAAGGACAGCCAAAACCCTACTTCATGACATGATGCCCATAGAAGTAGAGGTTTATGTGGATGACATGAGTGTTAAATCTAAAAAAAGGGAGGAGCATATTCCTAACCTCCGCAAGTTCTTTTTGCGACTTCGCAAATACAAGATGCGGCTCAATCCAGCAAAGTGCACCTTCGGTGTTACCTCTGGGAAGTTGTTAGGCTATGTGGTTAGCCAACGGGGCATTGAAGTTGATCCTTCAAAGATCAAGGCTATCCAAGTGTTACAACTGCACAGGACAGAAAAATAGATAAGAAGCTTCCTAGGACGAGTCCAGTATATCAGCAGGTTCATCTCGAAGCTCACCATGACTTGTGAACCTTTGTTTAAGAAATTGATGAAAGGAAGTTAAGTAGAATGGGACGATCAATGTGAAGCTGCCTTTGATAAACTCAAGGCGTATTTGTAACATCCTCCAGTCCTCATGCCGCCAGTCGCAGATGAGCCTCTACTCCTTTACCTTACAGTGACCAGCTCCGCAATGGGGGCTATGCTGGGTCAAATGGTAAAAGGTCAAGAGAGCGCCATCTACTACTTGAGCAAGAAGTTCCTAGACTATGAAAGTCGATACGCAGACATAGAGAAAATGGCTCTTGCATTAGTATTGGCCACGAAGAAGCTAAGACATTACATGCTTTCACATACAGTATATGTCATAGCTGAGAATAATCCCATCAAATTCATCATGGAACAACCAACCATCAACAACCGCATCACCCGATGGGTAGTCATGCTTTCAGAGTTCAATCTTTAATATCTACCCCAAAAATCCATCAAAAGGCGAGTTGTTTTAGATTTCCTGGCTGCTTCACCATCACAGGAACCTCCAAGCACTCACTTGGAATTCCTAGACGAAGATGTATTCTTCACTGATGAAATTACTTGGGAAATGTATTTTGATGGAGCTTCTAACCATATGCGTTGCGGAGTAGGAGTCCTATTAATATCTCCAGTAGGGGCACACGTCCCTGTATCTATAAAGTTGGATTTTGATGCCACTAACAATGTTGTAGAATATGAAGCATGCATCAAGGGTCTACAAGCTACTTTGGCTTTAGGCATACGCCATATAAAGGTCTTTAGAGACGATAGCCTCATCATCAATTAGGCTAAGAACGCATGGAAGGTTCGAAGTGAGTCATCTTGGCTTATCAACATAAGCTCTTGGGACTTGCTGACCAGTTTGAGAAGATTAGCTTCCAATACCTTTCTAGGGATCATAATGAATTGGCTGACGCTCTGGCCAAGTTGTCTTCGATGATATCAATCCCTATCAGGCACGCTCCAACTACCGATAATAGTAGAGCGACAATCTGAGCCGGCATATGTTTGCACCATGGAGACTCAAGAAGAAGAAACTAAGGAATGTTTTCTTGACATATACAACTTTCTTCGGAAGTGAGAATATCCAGCTGAGTTGGAAGCTCGAGGGCAACGAGTGATCAGGTCCCTAGTAGCATAATACTGCTTAATCCAAGATCATCTGTACAAGAAGTCACCTACAGGCATCAATTTGTTGTGTATCGATGCTAAAAGTGCAAAGGAAGTTATCGCTACTATGCATGGAGGAGAGTGTGGGCCTCACATGAATGGGCGCATGCTAGTAAAAAAGATTCGAAGGGCTGGTTACGATTGGTCCACTATGGAGGCAGATTGCTTGGATTTCGTTCGAAGATGCAACAAATGTCAATAGTATGCCAATCTGCAGCATCAACCTCCTTCATATCTGACTACGCTAACATCTTCGTGACCATTCTCGGTGTGGGGTATTAGAGCGTATCCGGCGAGGACCCAAACGTCGAATTATGTGTTTGCAAAACCTTCCCACACTACCTTTGAGAACCACGAGCGAACTCACTTCAAGGTCGGGTGTGGGGTGCATTTTGAGGTGGACCCGGGACCCTAGAGACTTGGTTTGATCGGCATCGGGTGTGGCATCCACTTCAAATGGGACCCCGGACCATGGGAGTGGAGCTGCGTGTCCTCATTGGGACCTACTTCGGGCCTTTAAAAGGGTTCGGAGTCCTTCGACAAGAATAAGCGCAAACGGGTCAGCGTGGGTTTGTCGGGATGGACGCGCCTTCACACTTTGGGTCATAACTCCTTCAATAAAACTGTCGATGAGTCTCAAATTTTGGGAGCCTATAGAACACACTGAGAGCTTTCCAACGATATCGTACAGGCCTAAAACGAAGTTCGGATGAAGAAGTTACGCGCGTTGGAAGTCTGCAGGGAAAAGCTGCCCAGAAGCATGGCTCACCCGAGCCATCTTTCTGCCCAGTTTGTCGCGCCCGCCACAGTCCAAGGCGGACAGACGACTTAATCGCCCGAGCCAGTTTTGGCTCGCCCGAGCCATCCTTCTGTGACGGACGCGCTGTTTCATAATTTTGTTATGTTTTTAACCTAAATTCCTATTTTAGTATAAATAGCTTGTTAGAACATTTTTTCAGGCAGCTTTTGATGATTATGAAGATGCTTATGCATTGGTTAGGTTTTCCCTAAGTTTTCTCTCAAAGTCTAGATTACTTTATCCATTGATTAATGATGGTGTTTCTAGTCATTCCTTTATTGATTATTTGGTGGATTCTTCCTTTATGATGGTCATGGTGGGGTGTTAGGCTTTGGTGGTGGATTCTCCTTTATCCAAGGTCATATCCAATCCCTTTGGTGTTCAAGGTTATTAATATTGGTTGATTTTGGTTATTATTCTTGTTATTATTCAAGTTCAAGGCTATTGTTGAGAAGTTCAAGCATGGGTGATTGAGATGTTCATCTTTCTCCCCTTATTCTATTGTTTATGGATTTCTCTCATCTCTTCTACAACAACAACTCAAGCTAAGTCTTCAATCTCTCCCACCGCGCCACGCTCCATTTGGTATCAAAGCTCAAGGTTTGCATTAGCTTGAGTTTTTGTTCATTCCTCCATTGTTCATTACTAGTAGAGTTGTCTTCTGTTGGATTTGATTGTATATTGGTGATCCCTATCCCATGTGACTCCAAGTGTGTTGGAGAAGTTGTTATTTGATGCATATTGGAGCTTTGAGGAAAGGTTGGAAAATTGTGCCCTGTTCGGTCTCGTTTCGAGCCGAATTAATATCTTTTATAAGGAGTTTTGCTTGTCTTTAATAATTAATTTAAGAATTTTATTATGTTTTTATGTATTTTGCATTATTATTAGATTTACAGTATTTTATTACTTTTGTTATAATTTTTGTTAATTATAAATCAAATTAATAAAACAAACAAAATTAGAAATTAAATTAAATAAAATAAAACTAAAACCTAAACTTAACTCTAAACCCAGCCCAAACCCTCTTTCTCTTTTCTCGGCCCAACACCCCAGCCCAGTTCTCGGCCCAAGCCCAACCTAACCCTAAAACCCGCGACCCGTCTACCTAATACCCGCCTAACCCTGACCCAAACCCGTACCCGTTTCCCTAAAACCCTAATACTAACCCCCTCCCCCTTTCCTCTTTCCCGTATCATTTTTCCCCTTCTCTTTCTCTCTCTTCCTTTCTCCTTCTCTCTCTAACCTCGGATTCTATCTTCTTCTTTCTTTCTTCTTCCTTTCCCGATCCTCCTTTCTTCTCCTCAGATTCTTCTTTTCTTCTTTCTTTCTTCTTCTTCCCGTTGAAATGATCATTCTTCTTCTTCTTCTCGGATTCCTCAGTCAACAAACATGCACCCGACATCCATCCACCACCATCATCATTCATCTTCTCATAACATCTCCTTTCTCTTCTCAAAATCTCATTATCTCTTTTACTCTCTCGATTTCTCACTCTTTTTCTCTTGTCATGTGCAGATTCGAGTTCGAGGCAACATCCGTCATCGCCACTCAAACACATCTGCATCGTTTATGTTGAAGAAGGATCGAAGGGTGGAGATTGAAGAAGAGGTCTCGGTTTCAATTATAAAAGGAGGAAGAAGATCGCATCGTAGTCCAGTAGTCAGCAACCGAAGGTCGGTTTTGGGGGGTGACAACCCAATCCGCATCTTAGGCTTAGAATTAGGTTCTTCAATTGATGCGAGTAAAATTTGCTTTTTAAATGTTTTGGTAATTCACGATTTCAATTCTGAGTTTTGGTTGAGATTTTTTTGTTCTGTTCTTTCTTTTGGTTCTGTATTAATGTTCGAATTCTTGATGTTTAAAATTCTGTTTGTTTTTGTCGATAGATTCTGAGTTTTGGTTAAGATTTTAATGATTTATTCTGTTAATTTGGTTGATTTTGGTTCGAAGCTTGGGTGCTCTGATTTTAATCTCGGCTTTCTCCTTTCTCTGTTTCTCCTTTCTGGGTTAAAATAGAACAGAAGGGACTCACGTCCCTTTTTACTTCTGTTCTTCTTTCTTCACTTTGTTTTAGTTATTTGATCTAAGCACAGTGTGATATTCTCTGTTATATTTCTTCTTGTTGTTTCCATATGTCCCGGTCATAAGTTAGGGTTAAGTTTAGTAGTTCATTAACTAATGAATACTGGTTGTTAATTCAGTTTAGAGTTAATTCATTAAGCCAATGTTAGTAAGTCAAGGGTTATTAGTTGTGATAGATTAGGATAGAATTAGTAAAGTGGGCCTAAATTGGGCCATATCTGGTTTTACTAGAACTTGTTTAGTTTTAATATGTTTTGGATTTTATTCAGAATTTTGTTTAAATTTAGTTTCCCTAAAAGTTTTTTTTTAGTTAAGTCACAAAAACTCCAAACACAATCCAAAATTTAGTGAAAAGGAGGATTAAGGGTTCACAAATTCTTCTTAAAGTGAGAATTTGGGGATTCTTAGTAATCCAAATCACAAACTTTCTAGTTGGTTCGGGAAAAGTTCAAGTGAAGGATTAGAGATTAAATATTAATGCATCAAAGGTATAATTTCTTGTTCCCTAGTTTCATTGTTAGAATTTAGTTTATTGCTTTCTTATTTCTGCTTTTACATTACTTTCTTAGTTTAGATTTATTTCTGTTAAATTTGGTTTAGTTCATCTCTTTACTTAATGTTTTCTTTAGCTTTTATTGCGTTCAATTCATATCAGTTTAGTTATTTAAATTATTTACTGTTTTTTGCACATGAAAATGTTACTTTACAAACCAATTTCCTAATGACCTAAAAACTCATCCCTGTGGATACGACAACCCTTTAGGAATATTTTTATTCCTAAAAACCCCCTAAACCGCACTCGAACATGCCCGCAAGGTGTTCGATGAAATGTCTAAGTGAAAAAAACACAAAGAACCCTTAGCCAAACACAAGCCAACTAGAAAAGAACCCCCAAACTCCACAAATTATCCCAAACACAATCCGTCCTTCACCCTTACTATTGTTATGGCCCTCATGTCGAGACTTGAGAGTCGATTCACGAATATTCAAAATACTCTTGATGGCCTCTTGACTCAAGGAACAACATTGCCATCAACCATCGGTATCGAACCCGTGACGAACAAAAGAGGTCCACTAGAAGCCATATCCGTCCTCCTCCCTCCTACGAGTCGAGTGACGATGATAAAGGCTCATTTCGACGTCATCGTCGACGGGAAGCGGTTGAGAAGCCCCCATGGGATGAATTCTATGATACCAATATCAAAATTCCGGAATTCAATGGCAACACCGACCCCGAAGATTATCTTGAATGGGTCCAAATCTTGGATAGGATTTTTAAAGCTGAGGATCATAGTGATGAGCAAGCCTTCAAGATTGCGAGATTGAAACTCACCAAGGTTGCATCCTTTTGGTTTGAGAATGTCAAGGCACAAAGAGTTAAGGAGGGTCGAGCAAAAGTCACCTCATGGACAAAGCTAAAGCGATTAATGAATCGACGATTCTTGCCTAATACTTACAAGCGAGACCATGAACTCATTTCATCACTTGATGGGCAAAGAAGAAGAGATGATTCCTCCCGGGAAAAGTCATTCCACTGTTCGACAATGACTATGGTTGAAGCTTGGGTTGAGGAATCTTTTGGTGTGGATGAGTATACAAGTGACATAGTAGAAGGTGTTGATGAGAAAAACGTTGAGAAAGAGAAAAGTTCAATGAACGGGGTTATTGTCATTGAGGCCGTTAAAGGGAAACCTCTTGACCTACTTGAAGTACATAGTGAGCTTGATAAAGCTCCATGCCAAGAGGAAGAAGAGGAGCTGCACCATGTTCTCCAACTAAGCCAATTTGAAGAAACCCCACAAGAAACCCCGATGATCATATCAACATCGTTTTTTGAGGAGCCAAGCAACGATGAAATCGTCACCATCACCTCTCACGGTTTGGTCACTTATGATCTTCTCAATGCGAACGAAGAGGTAATCCAAGACTCTCTGACTAAAATCAATGGTGGATATACTTTGGAGTCTTTAACTAAATCACATTTGTTACTTGGAAGAAATTTGTTGTTTGAGAGTGATTGTTAGGATGATAAGTTGTATGATGAGTCTTTTGTGACTGGTGGATGTTGTGATATGAGCTCGTTGAATGGGTCGTACATTTTGTTTGGTCGTCATTGGTTGTTCGAGGAGTCTATTGGAATATCGAATTTGTCATTGTTCGTTACACCATTGATGCTTTCATTACCCCGAAGCTATGTTGATGCCCTTATGCCCCTCATTTGGTGTTTCCTACACCGTGTCCTTCATATGCCTATGAAACCACTATTAAACCACAAAAACAAAACCTGGGTGGGAAGTGAGTTGAGGAACCTTCTCATATTGAGCAAAACACGGGAAAAGTGCGCTCTTGCTAAGGACGAGCTACCTTTGGCTTTGTCATTACCTTGTAGTGACCCAAATGAGAGTTCCTAAACACCACAAAAATTCCCTTTTCCGTCCCTTAACCCCTCACCTCCACAAAACAAGCCTCCAACCCGCTTCTTTTATTTGGATGATGGATACATAGTGGGTATCGAAGCTTGTTGGGTGCGTCGTGTGATTGTTCATGGCGGTCGGGATGTTTGGAGCTCTAGGGTGCCATGTTGTGGAGAGGGCCTCGATTTTTACTCCCAAGAGTTGAGGGCAACTCTTTTTCAAGAAGGGAGTATGGAGCGTATCGGGCGAGGACCCAAACTTCGAATTATGTGTTTGCAAAACCTTCCCACACTACCTTTGAGAATCACGAGCGAACTCACTTCAAGGTCGGGTGTGGGGTGCATTTTAAGGTGGACCCGGGACCCTGGAGGGTTGGTTTGATCGGCATCGGGTGTGGCATCAACTTCAAATGAGACCCCGGACCATGGGAGTGGAGCTACGTGTCCTCATCGGGACCTACTTTGGGCCTTTAAAAGGGCTCCGAGTCCTTCGGCAAGAATAAGCGCAAACGGGTCAGCGTGGGTTTATCGGAATGGACGCGCCTTCACACTTTGGGTGATAACTCCTTCAATACAACTCCAATGAGTCTCACATTTTGGGAGCATATAGTACAACTGAAAGCTTTCCAACGGTATCTTACGGGCCAAAAATCGAGTTCGGGTGAAGAAGTTATGCGCGTTTGAAGTCGGCAGCTAAAAGCTGCCCAGAAGAATGGCTCGCCCGAGCCATCTTTCTGCCCAGTTTGTCGCGCCCGCCACAGTCCAAGGCTGACAGACAACTGACTCGCCGGAGCCAGTTTTGGCTCGCCCGAGCCATCCTTTTGTGACGGACGCGCTGTTTCATAATTTTGTTATGTTTTTAACCTAAATTCCTGTTTTAGTATAAAAAGCTTGTTAGCACGTTTTTCCAGGCAGCTTTTGATGATTATGAACATGCTTATGCATTGGTTAGGGTTTCCCTAAGTTTTCTCTCGAAATCTATAATTCTTTATCCATTGATTAATGGTGGTGTTTCTAGTCATTCCTTTATTGATCATTTGGTGGATTCTTCCTTTATGATGGTCATGGTGGGGTGTTAGGCTTTGGTGGTGGATTCTCCTTTATCCAAGGTCATATCCAATCCCTCTGGTGTTCAAGGTTATTGATATTGGTTGATTTTGGTTATTATTCTTGTTATTATTCAAGTTCAAGGCTATTGTTGAGAAGTTCAAGCATGGGTGATTGAGATGTTAATCTTTCTCCCCTTATTCTATTGTTTATGGATTTCTCTCATCTCTTCTACAACAACAACTCAAGCTAAGTCTTCAATCTCTCCCACCGCGCCACGCTCCAGGTATCGACATCATTGGCAAGATACACCCAACCGGAACAGGAGGACATGAATACATTTTGGTCACCATTGACTACTTCACTAAGTGGGTAGAGGGGATCTCTTTGGCCAAACTCACATCCAAACAAGTGGCCAAATTCATTCTTAAGAACATCATATGCCGATATGGAGTGCCTCATGAGATCATCAGTGATAACGGGAGTCATTTTCGAAAAGAAGTGGAAGTTTTGCTCACCACTTACAAAATTCAACATCATCGGTCTTCACCTTATCGACCTCAGGCTAATGGAGCTGTAGAAGCGGCCAATAAAATAGTGGCGGGAATCATCAAGAAAATGGTGGTCACTTATAGAGATTGGCCCGACAAATTAGCATTCGCCTTATGGGGATACCGAACCTCTATACAAACTGCCACACGAGCAACACCATATTCATTAGTGTATGGGATGGAAGCAGTCCTGCCAATTGAATTAGGAATCCCTTCATTACGAATAGTGGCAGAAAGCCAATTGCCAGAAGCAGAATTGGCTAGGGCAAGGTTCGAGGATTTAATGTTGATGGATGAAAGACGGTTAAGGGCGTTGCATAATGTGCAAGTCTACCAAAGTAGGATCACTCGCGCTTTTAATAATTAAGAAGGTGAAAAGTCGTTCACTTCAAGAAGGTGATCTGTTGCTTAAGGAGATGAGGGCACCTATACAAGACCCAAGGGGAAAATTTTCACCTAATTGGAAGGGTCCTTATATGATTAAAGAAATTTTACCAGGAGGAGCAGCTCAGCTTGCTACTATGGATGGAGAAGATATGATTTAGTCCACAAATGTGGATCAACTCAAGCGATATTATGTTTAATATAGCCAAACAATTGGAAATCCAATTTTCAGACACTTGGTGAATATTCAATATATGCTCATAAAAAGAAGAAAAAAATAAAGTTTGCATAGAGCACAATAATTGTAAACAATACTTCTTCTTTTTTTAATGATTAATATGCAAGTACACTGCTTGTAAATAAGAAAATTCAAAAGGCGTAATTAAATAAAAGTTTATTCTGGTAAAGTAGTTCAGTTCCTTCACTTTCATCCATCTTCTAATCTTTCTTCATTTTTTCCACTTCGCCTGTGGGCTCACGGTCAATCTCCATGTCTCTAGGACCATTTGGGTCCATCTCTTTGTCCTTAAGTTTGTAGGCTCGCCTATGTGGTTTTCGCGTCTCTTCCCTCGGACCAAGCCGGTCTTTTGCTGTGACTTTTACACCGAGACGGTCCTTTACTGATGAATGAGGACCCAATCTTTCCTTCACATATGTCCTCTCTCTTCTCGCCTCCCCAGCACGGCGAGATTCGTTCCCAATACATCAGCCAAGACTCTATCACCGAGCCACGAAGCTTCAATTGCTCGGGTGCTTCACACAGCAGCTCGAGGATGGTTTCTTTGCAGCCCATCTATCGCCGCACCCGCTCCAAGAAGTAGAAAGTCATTTGTGTCAAACTAGCGATGCACACATAGGCGTTGCGGGAATCGCTAGTCACATATTCGGGAATGTGCCACCACTCGATCCACCAAATGATATCGCGAGACTCCTTCACAAAGGTGATCCATTTCGTTACCGATTGATGGTCGGTATACTTGCACTTCCTTTGACAATAACTCGCAAGTGCCGAGGAAGTTCGATGCTCCTCGATGAGGCCCCAATGCTCCCTCAGCCATATCTGCCTACAAAAGTTAGCACGGGTTACAATTGCATACCAATTATTCCCAAACTAACGAAAAAAAAGCCTAAAACCCGCCTAGGTTTTATGGGCAGCAGGCAGGCACACAAAATGAGAAGTAAGGAAAGGAGGGAGAAAATGTACCTGAAGAAGTAAGGGGCTCCCACGAAGTTCATGTTCCGAATTCAGATCGTCCAAACCCATCATAGTCTTCGCTAGCATCAACGACACTGGGTTGTACCCTCAGGCCATGTCTTCAACAATCTGGATTAGGCCCGCCGGTCCAGTTCATCGCCCACCATGGTAGAAGGAGAATTCTCCTAGAAGACATAATATGAGTGCTCGCACTCGTATCACTGGACCATATTCCAATGTGTCAGGAGATTGAAAGTATTCGACAATAGTTTGGAAATATACCTTATCGCCGAAGAGCGCACTTCCTATGACCCGGGATGGAAGGCATAGCAGCTCCTTGTATTGTTTAACGTCGTCAGTAGATGTTGGAGATGATGTCGGACGTGCGAAGTGATTCATCCCGAGAATAGAAGACCACTCCTCGGGAAGCGGGCATAACTCCTTCAATGTGAAGCGGAAAATGTGCATCTTCGGATCCCAAAAAGTCTTCGCCGCACGGAGGAAGTCATGGTTGACTCTCACTTGCCGGAGGCTCAGCAAGCTTGTCAGATTAAATCTCCCGAGCTCTTTCGTCTCTTCTTTGGAAAAGGTACAAAGAGTCTTGCATAAAAAAAAAGTACAAATTGCATAAAAAAAATACAAAGAGTCCTGCATTGCATGACTGTTATCACCACAGGGAGCCCGAATCGCCGCTGTCTTCTGCCAAATTGCAACCCCCATTTAAAGCTTCAGCGTTGGAAGTACCGGCCGTGCCAAAATATGTGTCTCAAGAGTAGTAATCAGGACCAAGAGTAGTCTGCACGGGAGGTGATGGCTCGGTCAGGGGCACTTCCGAAGGATGTACGCTCGACGGTGAAGACACAGAGTGCTCCTGTGAAACAGCTAGCCAGGAATGATCACGAACCTGCCACTCAACAGACGGAGTAGGCCATACAGGACAAGTTCCATAGCCAGGGGTTGGCCAACCGGAAGAAGCAGATCCTCCCAACCAAGAGTGTTGAGGCACAGACCACTCTTGAGAACCCATGGGCCATGACGGACCCATCCCAAGAGCAGGGACAGGCCACCCTACAGAACCAGAACCAAAAGATGAAGCATCATAGGGTGCAGGACGTGAAGTAGCATCATCCGCTAGGGCCTGACTGCTAGGATACGGTACGGATGCACCTGAGTCACGGTCCTTCACAACTATCTCCCGACCACAGCGAGAAGAACGCACTGAAGTTGGAGTACGACGAGAATGAGAGGGACGGTAGGTGGCGCTTGACTCTGAAACGTCCTCCACCCAATATGGATGGGGCTGAGCATTGCCGCCATACCCAACACTGTAATACGACCCTCCCTGGCCAAGAGGCTCCTCCAAGGACATCTAAGCCATGTCCTCTTCCATATTCGGAGGACGACGATGTCTAGTACCGGACCTGCTACGATGAGATCCAATTGAGTGTTGACCCTCGACCAAGACACCTTTGCCCTGACCCTCTGGTACAACTACCAAAGGAGGACGAGAAGATCCACCAATTTCTTCCCGAGATCGGCCTCGAGTAGAGTATTCCCCAACCGAAAAGCAGTGTGGGGGCTTCGTGCGAAGACCACCTGTAGTAGAACGTCGAGGAGGTTTCCGGGGAATAGACTTTGCATCAGCCTTCATATCATCTCTTTTGGCAGTATCACCTTGATATCGACCGGAGCCAGTGAGTGCCCGATCGATATGCTTCACCATGGTACTCCACTCCTTAGTCAATCGTCGGAGGAAAGCCAATCTTTGTTGAAAGATAGCAAGACCGGGGTTAGCCATAAGTAACATATGGAGTGAAAAGGAAGCAACATGAAATGAAGGACTACCGGTTTACGATCAAATTCTTGAAGCATGGAGGACTTGCTGTTCTTATCCACGTCCAAGATCGCCGATCTTTCGCCTCTCCCGTGGAATCTCCACCTCAGGGGCCTTAGCATAGAGCCCCAGCTGAAGATTTTCTGATCAGAAATTAACCAAAACATAATGAGGACAAAGGAGGAAGATACATACTACTCGAGGAGCCAAACGGCTAAGATAACGCTAGAACTCTTCATTGACTTGTTCATGCGGAACGTCATGTATGAAGTTGTCAAAATCCTGGCCTCGAACCAGATCTATCAGAATACCTGGGTCAACCCGCCATGGCTCAAACATTATGAGACCAGGATAACCTCCCAAAATTTTCCTCGAGGTTCTCTCTCCCAAATACCACACATAACCATAAGGCCCCTTAATAAAGAGGCGAAGACGGGTGTCATGCTCCACCAGATCCAAAGGTTGTGGTAACCCTCCGACATTAAAATCGGCCCAAGGACGTCGATTCACTTGATCCTACAAAAGGAAAGGCGCATTTAAGTATGACATATAAAGGAAAATGAAAAAAAGATGTTGGATATAATGGAATACCGGTGTCAAGTTATCTAAGATGCCACGAATAAGGTCAAGACTCCTTGACTTATACTTTTTTTCGTGAATTCCCTCGATAGTCCAGCGTTCAGCAGTTGGTACCATCTTATTCTTCTTCGAACGAATGCCTAGGGCCGAGAGGTACTCATACGGCCATGACTGCATAAACATCATGTTAAATAAGAAAGCAAGGATGAACTACATTAAAACGGGAAGGTTCGAGCACATACCTCGAGCACCTTCAACAAGGAAAGATCATACTGGTAACGAGTCTGAGCCGCATGAAGATAGACCAGGTCCATATCCTGCGAGAGACTTACGCCACGACGAAGCTAGTGGATAAAGTTCGCATAGGACGCCTTGCCCCAATTCAGGTTTCGAATATTATCAAAATTGAGAAGGTTTCAGAACCACGTCAGGGAAATGTTGTCCCCATGGTTTTCAAAAAGGGTAACAGAGATCACGTATGATGGAGACCATCAAGGGGAATAATCAGCAACAGCAGCACAAGGAGGAGGAGAACATGTTTCACACAACTCAACAACTAGACCAGCCCTTCCAGCAGAAACAACAGGCTTTCAAAGCCCAGCACATACAGCAAGCCACTCAGCAGCCCAAAGTTCCAGCAGGAGGTTCTTAGCATCACCAGCAGCCACTACACCACCAACAGCATCCATCCAGGCTTGTTACACCATTGTAAAGGAAGCCCTGGCATTTGCAGCCACTTAGCCCATCAGCATTGATGATCCAGACCAATTCCAGTTCCCAGCAGCAACAGTCCAAGCAACTGACTTTATCAATGTAGTATCTCTTGATTGAGGAAGTTTCAGCCAATGTTTCCTAGGAGTTTTTTGTTCCTTGCCATGTCATTTTCAAGTCCAAGCTAAGTCACAGCATGATCAAGCATGGCACGAGTAAGATTCAGAGGATAGAACAACCAATCCCAACAGGGTTGTTTATCAGTTTTTCGAGAACCCCAGTTCTGGGGCTATGTGTTTTGTTTTCTGTTCACAAGGGTTGTTTTGGTCTTTCCAGCATGATATTAACCTGTTGAGATTACTTCCAGGTTAGCATTGGCGCGGGAATTACCTCAGTAACTTAGTTTTTACCCCTTAGGAGAGGAAAGCTTCCTATTGGTTCCTTTTTGCCACCCTTTTGGCATTTGGTCCAATCAGAGCTTAGCTCAGTAATTTTCTTACAGTTTGTACTCGAGATCATTAGGATGTAATCACATGTATTAGTTTCAGGTTTTGTAGCTTAAGATATTCCAGGAAGATTAGGCAGAATGCTTATGCTTAAGCAACTGCTAATCAAACTAATTAGCTTTCTTTATATTCTGAAGTTTTTATCAATGAAGGACATCTCAGTGTTTTATTCAATAGTATTCTCGAGTGTCTTAGTACCTCTAAAAGTTTGTCAGTGTCCTACAACTCTCAACCTGGTTCAATTAGTTCCTGTCACTGGAATTTGGCAAATCCAGCAAGTGTAAACTGAGCTTGATCATCCATGCTTTGGTGTATCTGTAGAGGCATGTATGTGAGAGTCCATTGCCCTTGATTGCAGTTGTGGTGTATCTATATCAACTGTAAGCAAGTCTATCCCTTTTATTATGTTGTTGGGTTGTCTTCTATTCCAGCTTGTTGCTTTCTATCAGTTATTGCAAAGTTCAAGCATCCAGCTGTGTGTTTGTGTGACTGTATGGTGTGTTCTAGCTCAACACTCTGATCTTAGTGAGTTAACATACATCAACGTACCCCAAGAAAATGAAGCGGCGTTGCTCTACAGGCAGATCTTGGAAACTTGCATCGTGGATGGGCAATTCAAAGTGATTATAGGCGAGATTGGGGAGACCTTGTCGATGCCCCAAATACACTGGACCCAACATGTCCAGAACTACCGGAGGCATCTCCGCGTCAAAGGCCATGTCCTATCCACCCCAAGGAAGACCGGTAATCATAACCAAATCTTTGGGCGTGACCGTCATCTCACCCACAGGCAAGTGAAATGAGTTAGTTGAATCCCACAACCTCTAAGCCATTGCTCGACCTATGATACGGAACGCCCGTTTCTTCCAGGCTTCCAGGCATTTCCAGAAAGGCATGAAGCCCACCGAAGTCAAAGTGTCACAGATACAGTCTCCAAGGATCGATTTGGCTACCTTTAGAGGCTCTTTCAAGGCGCTAGGAGTTTTCAGGTTATCCTCCTAGATACGACAAGTGAAATTCCAAAAAATTGTTTAAACAGGGAGCTAAATTGATATTTTGGGCCAGAAATATAATCTCATGGACCCTAGCTGGACCCAACACAAGCATTGGGCCCACGGTCATGCCCACGAAACGATCCAGCAGACCTAACTGTCCCGACCCAAAACAATCCAGCCAGTCAAAACCCGCTTAGGTTTTGACAACCTTATGACCCTACAGTCGGCCCAAGAAGCGCGCCAGTCTAGCAGACTGAAATAAAACCTGCCTAGGTTTTATTTCCTCTAGTGGGCCGCTCTTTGGAAAAATGGGCCGGAAGATGTGTGAAGAATAAAACCCGCCTAGGTCTTATTCCATGGGTCGTGTATTGAAAACTTTTTTGGTCCATTTTATGGGTTGTAAGGCAGTTCCGTTTCTGGTTGAAATACAAAAGTAAAAGGATCTTTCAACATCCTAGCATGCATTAATTTAAACATACTTAAAATAGCTAAAACATTAACAAGATATGGTAAATAAGTTCATGCTTGCTCATTTTTACGCTAAAATAAGTACAAGGGGAGAAATGCAATAATTACCTTGCCATGAGAGTGGTAAAACCAAGCGTGGTTCCAAGACAGAACATTGAGGTCGGAGGGAACCGCTTCCATGGCAGGAACAAAGTTGCGTCAAGAAGATCACTAATGGGGCCATGCCGCCGCATGAGGAAGTGGTGGATTCCTATGACTCCGGGGTTGCATCCTTTAAAAAACCCAAATTTGCTTCTAAGGACAAGACTTTCTTTTTAGAGAGAGAAGGAGTAAGCTAGAGAGATATGAAGGAAATGAGGATGTGAATGTATTGAATGAAATGTGTTGAATTTATAGAAATGTTGGGTGAATGTGAGTCGCTCGTTTCTCGGACCCACTTCGAGATGTCAAATGCGTTTCATTGGCCGGAAATCTAAAGGTCATCCTCTTGCCACCCAAAGGGGAGACAGTGTGACATGGCGCAATATCAGCGGCATGTGGGTCGGACTCACTTAGATTCCTCCCACGAGGAAAAGAAAAAAAGAGAAAAATGAGCACAAAACCCACCTGGGTTTTGTTGCAAGCACAGCCTAGAAGGCGCGACCCAATCGCCTTTTCCAGCCATGCAGGAGGACTTAAAACCCGCCTGGGTTTTGTGACAACTGCAGCCCATATACGCGGCCCAACACCTCACAGCCGGAGCCCATCATTCAAGCTCTACGGCCCGAAGCCCAGGTAAAGATCTGAACTTTCTTTACATTTCTATAAAACTAATACTTGATTTTCTTATGGATCTCAGTTCGCCGATAAAGGGACCGTCAACATCAAGCTGCCGCATAAAAAGTCGTCAGCTCACAAGTTGTCGACAAAGGGACCACCACCATCCAGCTACCGCATAAAAGGTCGCTATCATCGTCATCACGTCGAGCCATCGGCAGAGTTTCGACGAAATCCCAATCCTGAGCCACCAGCATTACGCCCGGTGAAGTCTCAATCTCCGAGCCATCGGCATCATGCTCGATGAAGTCTCGACCCCCAAGGCCATCAGCATCGCGTCTAGTGAAGTCCTTTGGCATCAAAAATGCCAACAATCATTAACACCGACACAGGGAAAAGACAGGAACCGGCACCGGGAAAGACTGGAACCGACTCCGGAAAGACTAGAACTGACATCGGGAAAGACCGAGCGACACAAGGAAAAATCGACACTCGAAAGATTGGAACCGACATCGGGAAAGACTTGAAAACTCCATAAACCATCGGCATCATGTCCGATAACAAGTAAGGCATTATTATCGCGTGAGATCAACAACGACTCATCAACAGTCAGGTAGAGCATCATTCTTGTTCGAGATCATCTCAAAGGAGGCGCATGCCATCCACAACTGCGATACAAGCCTCAGCTTCCAAGCATCACTTCAGGCTTTGCAATCCAAAGTCATATCTTCAGACTACTTTGACCTTCGTCCTATTCGGACTCGATCAAAGTGTTGGCTCTCTGTGACACAGGAAGTTGTACCGGCATAATCCCGACTCATCAAAATCAGCAAATCACTTGGGCCAAATGATAACTGGGCCATTGGGCCCAGGAAAGTCAACAACTTAAGTCCAAGAAGTCAAACAGGCCCCCTACATTCGTCAAAACCCCCCTGGGTTTTCATTTTCAGTGGACAAGCCCACACAGAAGTAGGCCCAAAAGCGCGCCCCGACCCAGAAGTCTCAAAACCCGACTAGGTTTTGAGAAGAATAGCAGACGTCGTCGTTTTGTGCCACTTCACCGATCTGCGTGATAATCTATTTAAAATCCTCCTAGGTTTTGATTGATCTGGCGCCAAAATCTGCATGCATGCAATTCAATCCCTTTATCTTTGCCCACGTTTTTGACTTCCCCTTGACTTCTCAGAACCCGCCTAGGTTTTGACCCTCTGAGGGCATGATTTGTGGGGTATGTTCCCCTTGGTTTCCCTCCAAATCTCTCACTCCCTTACCTATAAATACCCCCTCCATTTCACCCTCATCATCAACCATTCTCATCATCTACTACCATTACTCTACCCTCATTTCATCAACAATCAATCACCATCACCCTTACTCTACTCAAACCAACTATCATCATCATCCTACCAAAACTCTATTAAACTTTCTACGCTATATCCATTCTTATCTCCTAGTATAATTATAACCACTCTCATAATCCCCATACCACTCCTATACCATTCAGCCAAACCATCCATATCTTCATCATCCTATCCAAGGTCATAATCGGGGCTAACTCAAGGAATTCAATCGTCGCATCCGGGCAACCCACGTCAAACAAGGTTTGCATTTGTTATTATTATTGTTGTATTTATCCTGTAATCCATTCTTTAATTCCTTTACTTGCACATATTTTGTAATGTAAAAACCGCATTTTATATTGCATGCTTCGAATAATAACTTCGTGAAATTAACCAAACTTCTCCCCGCCCTCTTTATTTTCAATGTCGATTTTAGTAGAGTCTGTTTTATAACAGGCGGATTTAAGAGTTCTTGTAATTGTCGAATTCGTAACCTTACCCCCGAATCTAGAAATCGGGTTCGTAGACCGGAGTCTTTCTTTTCTTATTTTATGGTTTGTCGATTTTCTTAAATCGGCTGGCAACTCTTTCACATTTTATAAATATATTTAATTATTTAAAATGTTCGATTTTTGCATAAAAATAATTAGAAAAAAATAATTCAATCCACATCCATCACCAATTCAAGGTTGGGCTCGAAGGAATGGGCCAGAAATCAATAAAACCCAGGCCGGTTTTATCGATTTCAACACATCCCCTTCTAGCCCCGAGAAGGGAAAAGCTCATCCCAGAATATGTAAAAACCAGAGGGGTTTTAACGAATTATGGCTGCCCACTTTTCCTTCCCGGGCCTGAATTTAGCGGTTTAGGTCGAGATTAAATTATTACCGAGTTATTTTGTGGAATTCCGGATGATTTAAATAATAAAAACCGGGTTTGTAAATAAATAAAGTTTCATCACCTCGAAAACGAATTTCATAAAATAAAAATATCCTTATTTAAGGATTAAGCAACCTTAGTTGGCTCCCGATTGTTTAAGTAGCACATCACAGGGAAAAGCGGTCGCTCTTTCCCGGGGTACCTACAGGCCGAAACTGCCAGACTTTGCCCAAAAAAAATAAGAAGGCATTTGGGCCTGGCCCATTTCCAAAGCAAGCCCATTAGCAAACCAAGCCCGTAGAAATATAGGAAGGCTTGACGGCTGTTTAGGCCTGGTTTTAGTACTAAATAACGCTCTTGGACTTGAAATATTGGCTCGATTCCGAGTCTTTTCTATTGTTTCTATCCGCTTTTTAATTGTTTTGCATGTTTTCGCACTTTTGGAGCAAAAACAAGGAAAATGAGCTCGATCGAGGCTTTTTAGGGAATCCCGAGCGATTTCCCGAGCCAAGCCGAACCGAGCCGAGAATCGAAGCGGAACCAACTCGGGAACCCCTTCTCATTTTTTGTGCAAAACACTGGCGTAGCACCCGTTACAACCCTTGTAGCGGGCGCTACAACCCACGGAAGGTTGACAAGCTAAGGGAAGGGGGCAAAAGGGCATGCTAGTTGCTACGCCTGCTGTGACACTCGCGACCAGCAGCATACAACATCAGTTTTCCCAGACTGTCGCAGCTAAGGGAAGGGGGCAAAAGGGCATGCTAGTTGCTACGTCAAACCTTGAACACCGTGACTAGCCAGCAGACGGTTGCACCTGCAACACCAGCCGTCACGCCCGCGACCTAGCGCGGAAACTTGAATCGCCTTTCTGTCTTATCACCATCGCACCTGCGACACCGATCGTCGTGCCTACAATGGGCCTGCTGTCTGCAATTATATTCAACTCTAAACGATGAGTTTTATGTAACAACTATGCTTTATTTAAAAACTCCAGTTGACGATTTTGAATTGGGACGAGGGGGGTCATGAGGAAGCTTTCATTCATGCTTTGGTTAGGATTTAGGTTCTATTAGAGAGATTTTAGCTTGGATTAATCTAGATCTTAGTGGATTTTGGTATTGTACAAAAGATTTGAAGGTTCAAATAATTGAGAGTTGTTTTGGATCATTAGCACTTGATAAGCTTTCTCTTCCATTAAACTCTATTTTCCTTTGTTAATTACCTTGTTACTTGTTAATTGCATTGCTTATCTCTTTGATTGTGTTTTGGTTGTCTGTTGATAGAAATCATGTTTAGGGTTGGATTCGGTGTTGTTAGCTTAGTTTTTGTAATGTTTAGTGGCTAGAACCTCATGAATTAGGGGGTAATTAAGGGTGTGAATGGGTCATTAAGAATGGGTTAGCAGTTTTAGTGAGTAATTAGGTAGGAAATCACTCTCCCACTCCATTCCTTCCCTCAAGTGTGGTGTATTCGGGTCTGAAAGCTCCCGAATACGTCCAACACTTGTCTTGAAAGGTTGGAGTTGGGATGGTTAATGCTCGCCCACGAAAGTGGAAGGAGGTTAGCTAGGGAATTCCGTTTCATTAACCCTCCGGGTCCATGGTGGAATCTGAGGTAGTTAAACCGGACTATCCTCGAAAGAGGAAGACCGGTTGGTATTTTCTAACTGAATTGCCACTTGATTTTTCTTTCTTGTTGCTTTCTTATTGCAAAACCCATCTCCTTGTTCCCCTTTACATCCCGAAAAGCCTTTGAAGTCCATTGTCTCATCTTGACCTGACCTTAGTTTAATTATTTGTTGCTTTGTGATTCCTCTAGACCTATTTTTTAAACCCAAGTGATCTTAGGCCCCTTGCTCCTCGCAGAAGAACGACAAAAATATATCGGACATACTAACCACGTTACACAAAATGGTACCGTTGCCGGGGAGCAAGCGCCCCTAGTTTTAGTTTCTAGGTTATCGGTTGTTTTGAGGTTGCTTTGACGCTAGAAATCAGTTTGTGCTAAACCAAATGAATTTGATGCTTCTATGGTTCTTGTTGGTGTATGCAAGTTCGCCTTGGTGCCTTATCAAGCGTTGTAGGAGGTTTCAAGTCCTAATGGCTGAGGCTCAAGCTGGTTCACCTCGCACCTAAGCTTCATATTGCGTTCCATTTTCAGGTGTTGGAGGCAGTCCTATCACATTACAACCATTACCACCCGATGTAGTGTTAGAGTTTACACCTCACCTACTTGAAGTCTTCGAAAGAAATTCGTTTGAAGGGGACAATGGTGAAATTCCTATTGATCATATTGATAAATTCGAAGACCGGATCAGTTTTGTGTAAATTCCAACGATATCATCAGAATTTATGAAGTTGAAATTCTCTCCTCTCACTCTGACAGGGAAAGGAAACACATGGCTTCAGACTTGTCCACATGGATTTTATTCTTCATGGGAGGCACTTAAAGGAGATTTCCTTCATCGTTTCTTTCCGGCGGAGGAGACGCACCGACTTAGGGCATTAATTTTGGGTTTCAAACAAGAGTCGGGAGAAAGTCTTTTAGAAGCTTGATGGAAATTCAAGAGTCTCCAACGATAGTGTTCTCATCACAAATTACCAAATTGGATGCTACTTCAACATTTTTATCATGGGCTCCATGGTCCTATTAGAGAATCTATTGACAATGCATCGGAGGGATATTTTTGAAGTAGACCACAGAGGAGGCAAGCATTTTCCTCCATGAAATATCTCAGAACGCTCCTCATTAAGGAGGTGGTCGAAGATCAGGTGATGGAAACTATTCCTTGGAGAACAACCCCACCATAAAGTTCATTTTGGCCACCGTCTATGAAATGCAGAAAGAAAAGGCAAGTGAGGAGACCACCAACCAATTGAGAGTTGCCCAAGCAATGCCACCCCTTGCATCCACTTCCGTTCCAAATATCCATACTTGTGAGTTTTGTAGCAAGTGAATGTCATTCATTAACTACAAGAAAATCTATCTTTTGTAGAAATTTATTAGAGGCAAATTTAAAATTGCCACAATATGCAAAAAGTTGAAAACACAATAGTAGCATATATAATTTTGCAAAAAAGGGAGGGTCTATTGTAGCAAATAGTTTAAAATGTTACGAAAGACACATAATAATTTTCAAAGAGGCGGGAAAATAAAAATTTTCTACAAAATTATGTTTACTCTAATTTTTTCAGCTAATTATGCATTCCCTCGTATTTTTTCCAACTCAATCACCAGCGACCGCTATCAGTCGCAGAATAAAACAAAGACTCTCACCTCTCTCGTACTAAAAAAACAAAACAAAAACCCTATCCCCCATTCGGCCATTCCCCCATCGTCGTCCTCCTCCTGCAATCTCCACCTTCCCTATGAGACGCCTCAGTTTTGTCTCTCAGTCTTAACCTTGGCTAAAATTTTCTCAACGATCCGGATAAAGATGCAACAACTTGCAATTTTCAGCTTGTTGAAGTTCCTCCGTTTCATCTTAGACTCAAAAATGTGTGCTTTCCAACAGTTGTTGCAGATCGAGAACAGCGTCTGAGCGCCCGCGTTCATCCTCTCGATCGATCTCCTTGTTGTTGAGTTCTTTATTTTTGTGTTAATTTCTGTTTTTGTGATCTAGACTGAACTCTTATCTTTGATTTGCATGTCCAACGAGATAGTGGAGTAATTCCTAGTGACTTGAAAAAAATTCCAGAGAATTAGTAGAAGACGAGGGCAACAAATGGCGAAGCGAATGCGAAAGGTGCACCACAATTGCATCTCATCTCTTCGATTTCTTGAACGCTTCTCCGAATGCTTTTCATGCTGTTAGGATCGAGGTAAAATATAGCCTAGTATTTGCAGCGGAAGAGATAATTATCAGGATGTATAAATTGAAAAGAAATATAACAAGATCGATCAGTAATTAAAAGATAGAGAGTATAAAGACACACGATTTACGTGAAAACCCAAATCGGGAAAAAACCACGGACGGCAAAGGAGCAATAATCCACTAGTATAAGGGGAGAGATTACAAGAGAGATCCCAAGGGGCTATATAACGCAAGGGGATCGACGGCCAGATCACAAGGGGTTAATAGCACATGCTATATAACGCAAGGGGATCGATGGCAAGATCAGAAGGGGTTAATAGCACAGCGGGAATATACTGAAGACAAACTTACTCTCTAAAGGACTCTCACAACCTAGGGATGGGGTAGAGGTGAAGAATGCTCTCAATGTGTGTGTTGCATTGCCATGAGTGTATAGGTTGATAACAACCTATATTTATAGGAAAAACTCCCTATAAACCTAACTTGACTCCTACTCCAATTAAATTTGGAATCTAATACAATTAGGAAACCTAACATAGTAAGGAAACCTAAATAATATCCTAATACAATTAGGAAACAAATAATTGTGGGATCAAGAGGCTGATTTTGGGCCATAAACCCAATAAACTCCACCTTGGGCCAAAATCTCTGGTACCGTCATAGAGCCCTGAAGGGCAATCACATGTGATGAACATCAATTGAATTCAAGTCACCCTTGAACTCAGTAAGACATGAGGTTATAGAACCGGCTGTAGAACCTGTAGTTGAACCCTATAGAACATAATAACCGCCTTGACTGGAGGTTGTAGAACCGTTATGGTTGGGACGCTCTTTAAACTTCGATCTGACTTTGCTGGAACCCCCATTATTAGTAGTTTTACCTCTAAAAACCAGCCTTCAGCTTTATCTGAACGCACTTCGAGATCAAATTTTTGCTTAGACATCAAGTTGGATTTGACATCTTCGAAGAACAGAGTTTCATAACATAATTTCTTCAAAGTGCTTGGTAGAATGGGGCAAAGAGACAACCAACAAAATAGCCTTATCCTCATCTTCAATATAACCTCCAAATTTGCCAGATCAATAATAATGGAGTTACCTTCATCAAAATATTTTTTTTTTGAACTCTCTAGATACCGAAACTGATCACACCATCAAACTTCTCAATATGAGATTTAACTGTAGACATCGCGAACTAGGCAGAAAAAGATTAAACATCGTTCTGATACCACTTGTTAGGATCGAGGTAAAATATAGCCTAGTATTTGCAGCGGAAGAGATAATTATCAGGATGTATAAACTGAGAAGAAATATAACAAGATCGATCAGTAATTAAAAGATAGAGAGTATAAAGACACAGGATTTACGTGAAAACCCAAATTGGGAAAAAACCACAGACGGCAACGGAACAATAATCCACTAGTATAAGGGGAGAGATTACAAGAGAGATCCCAAGGGGCTAAATAATGCAAGGGGATCGACGGCCAGATCACAAGGGGCTATATAACGCAAGGGGATCGACGGCCAGATCACAAGGGGTTAATAGCACATGCTATATAACGCAAGGGGATCGATGGCAAGATCACAAGGGGTTAATAGCACAGCGGGAATATACTGAAGACAAACTTACTCTGTAAAGGACTCTCACAACCTAGGGAAGGGGTAGAGGTGAAGAATGCTCTCAATGTGTGTGTTACATTGCCATGAGTGTATAGGTTGATAGCAACCTATATTTATAGGAAAAACTCCCTATAAACCTAACTTGACTCATACTCCAATTAATTCTGGAATCTAATACAATTAGGAAACCTAACATAGCAAGAAAACCTAAATAATATCCTAATACAATTAGGAAACAAATAATTGTGGGATCAAGAGGCTGATTTTGGGCCATAACAAACTCCACCTTGGGCGAAAATCTCTTGTACCGTCATAGAGCCCTGAAGGGCAATCACATGTGATGAACATCAATTGAATTCAAGTCACCCTTGAACTCAGTAAGAGATGAGGTTATAGAACCGGCTGTAGAACCTGTAGTTGAACCCTATAGAACATAATAACCGCCTTTACTGGAGGTTGTAGAACCGTTATTGTTGGGACGCTCTTTAAACTTCGATCTGGCTTTGCTGGAACCCCCATTATTAGTAGTTTTACCTCTAAAAACCAAGCCTTCAGCTTTATCTGAACGCACTTCGAGATCAAATTTTTGCTTAGACATCAAGTTGGATTTGACATCTTCGATGAATAGGGTTTCATAACATAATTTCTTCAAAGTGCTTGTAAGAATGGGGCAAAGAGACAACCAACAAAATAGCCTTATCCTCATCTTCAATAGTAACCTTCAAATTTGCAAGATCAATAATAATGGAGTTACCTTCATCAAAATATTTTTTTTTTGAACTCTCTAGACACCGAAACTGATCACACCATCAAACTTCGCAATATCAGATTTAACTGCAGACTTAATTGTAGACATCCGGAACTAGGCAGAAAAAGATTAAACCTCGCTCTGATACCACTTGTTAGGATCGAGGTAAAATATAGCCTAATATTTGCAGCGGAAGAGATAATTATTAGGATGTATAAATTGAGAAGAAATATAACAAGATCAATCAGTAAATAAAAGATAGAGAGTATAAAGACACAGGATTTACGTGAAAACCCAAATCGGGAAAAAACCACGGACGGCAACGGAGCAATAATCCACTAGTATAAAGGGAGAAATTACAAGAGAGATCCCATGGGGCTATATAACGCAAGGGGATCGACGATCAGATCACAAGGGGTTAATAGCACATGCTATATAACGCAAGGGGATCGATGACAAGATCACAAGGGGTTAATAGCACAGCGGGAATATTCTGAAGACAAACTTACTCTCTAAATGACTCTCACAACCTAGGGATTGGGTAGAGGTGAAGAATGCTCTCAATGTGTGTTGCCATGAGTGTATAGGTTGATAACAACCTATATTTATAGGAAAAACTCCCTATAAACCTAACTTGACTCCTACTCCAATTAAATTTGGAATCTAATATAATTGAGAAACCTAACATAGTAAGGAATCCTAAATAATATCCTAATATAATTAGGAAACAAATAATTGTGGGATCAAGAGGCTAATTTTAGGCCATAAACCCAACACATGCCATTGGTATTGTATTCTTTCTCGCACAAAGTCCTAGTTGATTGTAATTGCTTTTAGTGTTCCCAATCTGTGTCAATCAGAGCAGAAACAGCTCATGATTTTGTTTTGTGTAATTGATACTCTAATTTGCTCATGTAATTGTTGCTATGTTAATCTTAGAGGAGTCAAATAGGCGTTGAAGGAGGTTAGATACCCGCAAATTTATGAGAGAGAGGATTGGAAGTTGCAACCTGGGAATAAGTACTTTTTCACCATTGTTGCGTTTGCTTTTCTGAATGTCTTGACCTAATTATTTCAAGTAATTTGGTCTTTTCGCAAGGATCCTCCCCTTTTGAGGTGTTGTTTTTATGAGATGATTTCATCTAGGTTTTTTAGATTGTCTTGCTCAATTCTTGTTGGTTTTTGTACTGCATCTGAATTTCTTGAATTGTTGCTTATAAGAAAGAAAGTAAAGTAACTCCACTCACAGATTTATTCAGGGTTGATTTTCTCGTATATTCATTAATCTTTGCATTTTGAAGTGTAAATTTCTAATGTTTCAAGACATTGTCATCTACATAAATAGATTCATTTGCTTTTGGAAAATAAAGTGTAAAGATTGATGCTAGTACAAACAGTCCAATATTGTAAGATTGATGCTAGTACAAATTATTTGATATTGTACAGATTGATGCTTATTTTCATGCTCGAGTTTACTAGTGTCAACCAGGTACTGGCAGAGTACATGGGGACCCTCATACCCATCGTTTGCTGGGACCGCAACAACAATTGTGAACCAGAAGACGTAAGGGTTGGAGACTCTTATTGGATGTGCGACCTCTAGTGGCCTGCGTCATGATAGTCATTCTTGTAACAGGCCACATCTCAGGAGTCCATCTAAATCCAGTTCTCACCATTGCCTTTGCAGCATTACCCAAGTAAAAAAAATGAAATTATTTTCCTCATTATGATCACACAATACATTATTAATGGAAAACTTTAAATGGCCTATTCTAGCTGTTGAAGACAGGGTCAAGGTCCTTCACCGCGCATCCGTGAAGGACCTTCGGTTTTGATGAAAGCGAAAATCCGGAAAAGGGAAGTTGCCTTATATTATATAATTTGATTATATAATATATATTCTGATTATATACTAAGATTATGTTTATATAATATATAGATTTTGATTATATATTATATATTTTTATTATGGGCATGATTCTTGTAGATATAAAAAGGAAACAAAAGGAAACAAATCAAGGGAAATCAATCATGATTATTGTAGCAAAAAAAGGGAAGAAATCAACACATAAGGCAAGTTACCGTCGGAAGGACTCAAGTCCAAGCACCAAAAGGCATCTATAAAAAGGACGATAGATGAATTGAGAAGATAGGCGATTCCACGGAAGTAATCGCGGAGTAAGAAACCCGGTGGGATTTCTCCGAGTGTGTAACCAATGGTTCGGTGGTGAAGGTAGCCAGTAAAGGACCTCTGGTGAAGGTATAGCCAAGGACCTTGGTGAGCATTCGTTGTGTCCACATGTGGTGGAGAGATGGTGTGTAGCAGAGCCTTGACGGACTAAGGTTGTCTGAGTTTGTGCTTCAATGTAATCCATCATGTTCCAAATCGTCGCTAGGGTTTTCCTACGACGATCCTTATCTGTAGCTGACTCAAGGACATTCAGTTTTGGTCAGTGATCCTATCAGTAACTGCCTTCGGGCTGTTACTTCTTGTTTTGTTTGTAAGTATAACTTGTTCTTTGATTGTTATAAATCTAATGAGGTATTTCAGTTACACTGTGTTTTGATCCTTGGTTTGAAACCAAGGAAGTTTGCTTTAACGCCCTTACCTATCTTAATTGTGAACTTCACCCCCCTCTTGGGCTCTAACACTAGCCTTGGTGTAACTAAGTCCAAGAAACAACGTTTTAAAGTCTCGTATTTTGATAATCTTATCTTTTGCTTAATCTTTCAGGTGCTAGTGTGTATTAGAGCACAAATCCATGCATCATTATCCGCAACATTCCTGCTTAAGGTATTTTCCATCCAATAATTGGGGAGGAGTAACTCTCCCTTTTGTAAAATTATGGTCAAGCTTTTGCTCTTGAGTTTATCATCACTTTAGACCTTATGTTCATTGCCATTAATGTTGCCACTAACACCAGAGCAGTAAGCATCATTCTTTATCATTGTTTCCATTTTAATACTCGGGATATGACGGAAAAGAAAAGAAGGTATACATGAGATAAAAAAGAAAGTATGCTCTCACTATCTAAAGCAGCTAAGCCATGAATTGAAATGATAATACTTGGCACCTACAATATGAAAACTCAAATCTGAAAACAGTAAATTACATGTTGGATCATAATTGCTTTCTCAAATCAGTTACTAATCCCTAGTGAACACCTATGAGTGGAATATTGTTCTTCTAACTTATTAGGTTTATAAATGTAGGAATAAAGCCAAATATATTACAATCATATGGAGATTTTTGGTAAAATTTTTAAAGTTTGAGTGTTCCTCCATTAGTGCTACATCACCCATTCAGTGAACAAAACTTTCTTGATGAATTGCACATTAGGTGGTATGGTAGATTTATAACGTCTGGTATGACTTAATAGGTTTGAACTTTGTGTGTGGTTGATAGAGGCGTGTCTCTTAGATTTGAACTTTGAGGTTGGTAGGGGTTTTGTGAGGGATCTCCCATCAATATCTCCTCACATTCCTGTCAAGCCAGACTACACAGATTAGTTGTTCATGGCAACAAATCATTGTTTGGGGATATTTTGATGTGTGAAACGTAGGCACTAGGCAGTTAACCACCTAGAGATACTCCTTGTAGAATAGCCTTTGCTAATTTTCTCTTTTTATTTGCCAGTGTTTGCTAATTTGATACTAGTTAACTAGGTTTTTGGCATTCGGCTATTCCCTAACACAGATCAGAAGTGAAAACTGAGTTCCATAAACAGAACTGTAAAACATGTTGAGCACGCAACATTCCTCATTTTAACACGTTGAGCACTCCGCATTATTCAAGCGAATTTTGATCCTACATTATTCGGCAGGCAGGGAGGCAGGTTGAGTTGATGCTAAAGCGACGAAAAGAGAAGGGTATCCATGTTGTTTGCCGCTAGCTTAGTTTGTGCTCATTGCTGATCACTTCCTATGCTATTGTAAGTGCCTTTGCTGTATGTTGAATGTTCTTCTCTTTGTCCCCTACCCTGAATTGGTAGCTTAAATGAATTGGTTTTTGTATTGGGTAAGTTTGACCAGTAATTTATCATACTTGGTTTTCTATTTTAGTTCTTGGCCTTCAATTATGTTGCTCCCTGATAGTTTTCTCTACTGAATTTCGACTGAATAGTTGGTACAGTGAATAAGCTATTTTTTGGATTAACGATTTTTCATTGTGCTTTAGACCTGGGCTAGGTTTTGACCCAGACAGGCAACAGGATATAAATGAAGTAATGCTTAACTCTCAATTTTACAACTTACAGGTTTTAGGTTTGTTATGAACATTAGTGCTAACCTTTATAACCTTTATGACTACTTATGTTGCTCTTTGATGGTGACTACCTTTCATGTATTATGTGTTGTCTATGAAAGATATGGACCATCATCCACGGAAGGGGTCATTTAGTGATGTGGGAATGGTTCTATCACCTTCAAATCCTTTCAATCCACTTATTTAGGCCAGGCAAGTTGACGGAGATAATGATCAGTTCAATAAACAATGGAATTCCTAGAAGACTTTTGTTGTATCATATTTATATAGGTCATATTATGTTGTATATTTGGATCAGAACCTATGTTTCTATAAGACAATGTATGTCACCTATAATAATTTTCTAAGAGAAATAAAATGTGATTTGGGAAGAATGAGTTTGAAATTCCTATGTTTATTACTATGAAAATGTAAGTAGGTATTTATTACAAACATATGTATAAATAGGTGTGATTGTTAACACAAAAGAACTTTCACAATAAAGAATACTGAGGCCACTAGTGAAAAATGGCGCCAGAAGCACACAACAATGGAAAATAGCACTTGCACATGCCTTGATGGTAAGTGGCCTATAGCGGAATTTATTTAGGTATGTTTGATCAATACTTGGACAGTCCAGGTAACTCACTGTTTTCATTCTTAGCTTGGAAGTTTGTAAGTCAGTAATTGAAGTTTTCGCAAGTATCTCCACCATTCTTATTTAACGACCATATTTGTCTACTTTTTTTGATGAATATTACCATCTTTTACGTACGGTGACTATCTTGCCTTATATGGATTTATTTTTATGTATATATATCTGGTTGGGCTCCGAGCGTGCAGCTCCTGATGTACTCCGACGTGTGGTCGTTGAGGTTAATATTTATATGTGAATTTGATATGTAAGGCATTTTGCCAAGGATATTACCAATTTTTTGGGGAAATGTTGCCTGATTTTTTGTAGTATATTTTTAAGAATACTTTTAATTAAAATGTTTTCTCTTTGCAGTTACACATTAAATCAAGGACTTCTTTCACGATATGTAATGCAAACAAAGATGATGTTGTAGATACAAAGTTTGTTCACGCTCCTGAGCATGAAGATGTTAGTTTAGGCAATTTTATTTTCTTAATTAGTTTAGAACAATAGTGTTGTTTACACCTGTTGCTCCAAAAAACGAAACTAGAACAATTTTGATGTTTGGATAGATAGAAAATATGATGTTTGAACAAAGTCTTCTTTCCATATTTAGTATGTGTTTTCTACGATATATTATATATAATAAATATTTATATATTATTTAATCTAGTAATTTTACCTTAATATAAGTGAATTGTTATATATATATATATATATATATATATATATATATATATATATATATATATATATATATATATATATATATATATATATATATATATATATATGGGACAAGATTCTCTCTCTAATTTGAGAGCTTCTCTCTCAAAGATATCCGGCAAGATCTCCGAGCAGATCTCCGGTATCAGATTAGAGCTCTTCTCTCAATATTAGAGAAACTTTACTGAGACTCATCTCCTCCCTTGCGATTAGGGCTCCTGAGCCCTCGCCATGGCAAAATCCAAGAAAGCAGCTGGAGACTCTCGTATGCAAACTAGAAATGGGAAGCAAGAATCGACAACTGCAGATCCACTGAAAGACACTATTGAAGCTGGGAAGAATGCTCCCGAAATAGAAGGATCTGCCCAGAAACCAGATTCTGCAACAATCAAGCCAAAATCAAGTTCTTATGCTTCACTTGTAGATCCAGATGAAAGTAATTCTTTAGAATTCGTGCAAGCTGAACAAATTGATTGAGTTAAAGTTGCAAAATTGGAGAAATCTGCTATTGTTGAGGAAATAGAATTCTGGAGAAATTCTGTTTTATGCACAGTTTTAGGCTCAAAACCACCATTCCCCATCATCGAAGGCTTCATTAAGCATATATGGTCACATTTTGAGCTGAGCAAAATTTCTGCAATTCGTAAAGGTCTATTCATTGTTCGATTTCATAAAAAAGAAGAAATGGAGGAGGTTCTGAAGAAAGGGGTGTTCTTCTTTGATAACAAACCTTTTATTGTTAAGCCATGGAATCCAGAACAGAAAATTAATCTGGATGAAATTACTACCATTCCAATATGGGTGAAATTTCCTTATTTGGATATTCAATACTGGAGTTTGGCAAATTTGAGTAGATTGGCAAGCATTATTGGCCATCCTTTGAAAACGGACAGAGCAAATAAAGAAAGATCCAACCTTACATGTGCTCGTGTCCTTGTGGAGGTCTCCCTAGATAGTCAATTCCCTGAAGAAATCAACTTTTTAGATGAGAATCAACCAATAATTAAACAAAAAGTCACTTATGACTGGAAGCCCATACAATGCACCCATTGCAAGATGTTAGGTCACTGTGAAGCTGAATGTAGGAAAAAGGAAGGGGAAACAAAGAAAGTTGTCCATCAAGATCACACCAGGCAAACTGGACAGGGGGCTCGTGCAAATCAGAAATGGCAAGTGAAGAAAATTCCCCTCCAAAAGAGAGAAGTTGATGAGCAAGGATTCATCAAGGTGAAAGTCTCCCCCAAATCCAAAACTTCATCAAAACAACCGATTCCTCAAGGAGATCACCCAGTGCTTAAAAATACTCATGAAAGTCTAACATCAGACTCTGATGCAACAAGTGAGGAGGAGGATGAGGACACTATACAAAGTGAGGGTCATCCCTCATCATAAAAGTCCTAACTTGGAACATAAGGGGTCTCAATGACCCCCTTAAGCAAGAAGATGTCAAAATCTTTCTTGCTAGTCAACAAGTGGACATTGCTTGCCTTGTGGAAACAAAAATCAAAAAGCAAAAGGAGAAAATGCTCACTGATGGTATGTTCAAGCACTGGAAAACAACTTCAAATTTCCATATTGATCATGGAGGGAGAATCTTCATTGCCTGGAAACCCAGACAGGTAACTCTTACCCCTATAATTTATCATTCTCAATTCATTCATTGTGAAGCAAGGTTTAATGCCTCGAGATTCAGTTGTTATATTACTTTCATCTATGGCCAAAACAAGAATCATGAAAGAGTTGATTTTTGGAATAGTTTGAATAACATCAATTGTAATCTGAATGGGCCTTGGAGTTTACTTAGGGATTTTAATGCTATTCTACATCAAAACGATTGGCTGAATGGTACCAAAGTCACTAGTGGAGAGATTGCTGATTTCAAGCACTGCATCTTGCAAAACAATCTGTCTGAGTTAGTCTGTAGGGGGGCTGATTATTCATGGACAAACGACACAATACAATCCAAAATTGATCGCATTTTTGTCAACGATGATTGGCTTGCCTATTCCAACCACACTCAAGCTGACTATCTGATGCAAGCTCTTTCTGATCACAAGCCTATATCTATTAAGATGGTGGAAGGACCAATGATAAAGTCCAAATATAGGTTCTGCGATATGTGGATCAAGGATCCTGATTTCCAGCCAATCGTACAGGATGCTGTACATAACAGGGTTTCTGGTTATCATATGTACTCCCTGCACCAAATGTTGAAGCGTCTTAAACATAATTTCAAAAAGCTGAATCACAACAAATATGCTGATATTCATCAACAACAGATTGTTGCCAGGGAAAAATTAGAAGATATTCAATCCCAACTTGCCCAAATGGAACCTGATAATACTCTACTAGAGCTTGAGGCAGCTGCTAAAACTCATTATATGGGTATCCTAAATTTCTCCATCTCACTGATCTCTCAGCAGAGCAAAATTGAAGCAACAGTTTATGGTGACAGTTGCTCGAAATTCTTCTTTGCAAGAATGAAGAAAAGGAGACTGGAAAATACTGTCTATGCCCTGAAAAATAATAACGGCATGATTGAAGAAGGTTATGATGCAGTGGGTCAAATACTTGCTGGATATTATGAAGGTCTTATAGGTCCTCAACACACGCATCGAACTTTGATTAAGGAAGACATTATCAAACATGGACCTTTGCTCAATAGTGATCAGCATGCCATGCTTTGTGCCCCGTTCACAGATGATGAAATTAAGGAGGCTATGTACTCAATTCCGAATCACAAGTCCCCAAGCCCTGACGGCTTCACCAGCGGTTTTTACAAAGGTGCTTGGAATGAAATTGGGCCCTATGTTATTACTGCGATTAAAGAATTCTTCACAAATGGGAAAATGTTGAAAGCTATGAACACCACACTCTCGTTCTCATCCCGAAAGTTGCTAATCCAATGGATGCTGCAAATTTCAGGCCAATTGCGTGTTGTAACACAGTTTATAAATGCCTCTCTAAGCTCATAGCCAGCAGATTGAAGCAAGTCCTCCCTAACCTTATTTATGAAAGTCAAGCAGCTTTCATAAATGGAAGGGAATTACTTCATAATGTTCTTCTTTTCCAAGAACTGACCCGTGGCTTTAACAGAAAACACACTCAATCGAGATGCTTATTCAAAATTGATCTACGCAAGGCTTTTGACACTATTCATTGGGATTTCCTCCAGGATCTTCTACGAATCTATAATTTTCCTCCTACTTTCATCCAGTGGATAATGCAATGTGTTACAACCACATCCTTCACTGTCCAAGTCAATGGGGACAACTATGGTTTCTTCAAGGGCGGTAGAGGACTCCGTCAAGGAGACCCCATCTCCCCTCTTCTTTTTGTCCTCACTATGGACTATTTATCCCGTTGCTTCATGGGAGCTGCACAACAGCCAACTTTTAAATACTACCCGAAATGCAGGAAATTTCAACTGAACCACCTTGTTTTTGCGGATAACCTTATGGTTTTTAGTGCAGCTGATCCGAATTCAATTGATCTTCTGCTGAATGCCTTAAATCATTTTCATGATACTACGGGTCTAGCTGTAAACCCCATGAAATCCACTATACTTCTTAGTGGAGTGTCTAATAGTGTCAAAGAAGCCATCTTTCAGAAAACGGGTTTTCAGGAGGGAGCACTTCCTTTCTACTACCTTGGCATGCCCATTACTTCTGGCAAACTCAGCAAGAGAGACTGTAACAGACTGGTGGAAAAAATCACTGCTAAGATACAAATATGGAAGACCAGCAATATCTCTTTTACTAGAAGAGTTACTCTTATTAATAATTTCCTTATGGGGATCTACACCTTCTGGGCAACAATCCTAATCCTTCCACATGCAGTGATTCAGGAAATCACTCAAATCTGTAGAAATTTCCTTTGGGGTGCAGATGAAAGCTACAAAAAAGCCCCTCCAATTGCCTGGTCCACCGTATGCAAACCAAAATCAAAAGGAGGGCTAGGTCTGCGAGACCTGCAGATGTGGAACACCTCTCTTATTGCAAAGCAGGTATTTTCCATACAAAATAATAAGCAGTGCTTGTGGGTTAAATGGATACATGGTAGATATCTTCACGGAGCTAATTGGTGGGATTATACTCCAACTGTCGATATATGTTGGTTTTTCAAGAAGTTTTGCAAAGTGCGAGATACTTTTCAACCAGCAAATAGCCTACATCACAATTATTCTATCAAGGCTGGCTACGAATGGCATTCAGGACCTCAGGAAAATTGGTCGTGGGCAAGACTGGTTTGGAACAAGCTTAACACTCCTCGATACTCCTATATAGCCTCGATTGTCTTCCATGGAAAGCTCCAAACCAAAGCTCGACTACATCGTTACTTGCAGCACATTGACCCAATCTGTCCATTGTGCAATGGTGAGGAAGAAACTATGAATCATCTGCTCTTCAATTGCTCCTACGCCACTCAGGTCAAAACGGGTATAGCAAATTTGGTTCCCACCACATCTAGGCATAATTTTGAGCAATGGTGTAAGAAAACCATAACCTGGAAAACCACCCGGTGGAAAAGATCTCTCTCAATGGCCTACATCACCAGCTACATTTACAACATTTGGAATGTTAGGAATTTGGTCTGTTTCAAGAACTGTAAAAAACCCCCCCATGTTACACAACAGACTATCAGAACTGTTCTGCGAGAAAGGACTCTTTTCATTACTAATCGATCCAAAAAATTTCAGCATTGTATAGTTTTACTTTGCAAATAGGGTTGTATTATCACGCTTCTTGATTATTTGAATGGTTATACTTTTACCTGTTCAATATATATATATATATATATATATATATATATATATATATATATATATATATATATATATATATATATATGGGACAAAAATAATTCTTCATTATCAAAACTTAACAAGAAGTCCAAAAAGATACAACCAAAAGAAAAAGAAGGAAAGAAAAACTTACTGAATCAACAGATCTATAAACCTATTATACTTCGAATTTTTCTTACCAAGGAACAATAACCTATTCAAAATTGTATAGTGTATCTTCTTGATGACTTCATCCAAAGACATTATCCTCTGATTCAAGGGAAATTTCTTGTAGTTTCTAGCTTCCCAAACAACAGCAATGGTAGAGGTAGCTAAAGCAGCAGCAAGGGATTTCAGGGAACTGTTCTTCCTCATATTCTTCCAATTTGAAAACCATTGATGTAAAGAATTTATCTTATTTCTAATTTTTAACTTCCTACAGAAGTGGTGTAATATCTGTTTAATAAAAGGGTAAACAGATAAAATGTGGTCAACAGATTCGTCACCATGGTTACATAAACAGCAACAAGTTTCAATAGGACTACCATGCGTAGGAAGACGAACTGCGACATGAAGTTTCATATGTGCTGCAAATTAAGCCAAAAAAACATGTCGAGGTGGAGAAATACCATTTAAGACAATGTAAAACCAAGGCCATTTATCAACATTAGGAAGGAGCCAATTATGACATTTCGAAACAAATAACATACCATTAACTTCTCCTCTCCATTCCCACACAAAATGATTACCAACCTTGATTCTTTCCTTCACCTTACAGATATGTTTCCAACTCTATGAACTGGTGGCAGATGGAGAATATTACCACCAATTATAAGATTTAACATACCACCGAACCCATAAATTGTCCTTCTTCTTAGCAACATCCCAAACAATTTTCTCATCAGTTGCTATATTCCAAAACCGAGGGTTACACAATCCTACACCACCATTCTCTTTAGGAGAACAAATTGTATCCCAATCAATAAGAGGTATTATGTGAGAGCTACAACTCCCTGACCAAATCAAATTTCTACAAAGTTTGACAACATGATCAATAACATTAATAGGTAACAGAAAACTATTAGACCAATAACCAACAATGCTAAAGAGAACTGAATTCACAAGCTCGATTCGAGCCGTATAAGAGAGGTGTCTCGTAGACCAAGTTTGAATTCTAACAGTTATTTTCTCCACCAAAATAAGACAATCAAACTTCCCAACTCTACCAGTAGTAATAGGGACACCCAAGTTTTTTTATAGGAAAAACACTCTAAGTAAATCCTATGATATCTGTTAGCTGAAGAGAAGTAGCATCGTCACAACCAGCAAGAACATTAGTAGATTTAGCATGATTTGCAGTTAGCCTAGTACTAGCACCAAAATGATTCAAAATATTTGAGATACACCTCATAGAACCTTGCTTTGCCGCACAAAAAAATAACCAAATCATCCGCAAGCATAAGATGATTGATTTTCAAGCACTTGCAACCCAGATGGTATGAGAAGTCAGGATCAAACTGAAGATTATCCAGCAACCGTGACAGATATTCCATAACTAGAACAAATAAAAGGGGGGGGGATAAAGGATCACCTTGACGAAGTCCACGCCCTCTAAATTTACCTTGGACTTGACCATTGACATTGATAGAATAAGAAGTAGTTGTGACACACATCATTATCCATTTGATAAACAAAGGAAGAAAATGGAATGCTTTTAGGGCTTCCTCAATACATTCCCAATAAACCGAATCATAAGCCCTTTTTAAAGATCAATCTTCATAGTACATCTTGGAGAAAGTCTTTGCCTACTATAACCCAGAGCAATTTCTTGGCAAAGATGAATATTCTCAACAATTTTTCTCCCCTGGACAAAGCCCTCTGACTAGGGTTGATTAAGAAATGTAAAATGCTTCTGAGGCGAGAACACAACCGCTTAGACAAACGCTTGTAGGAAACATTACAACACGAAGTGCGCCAGAAATCCAAAGGATACTCGGGATTTAATTTCTTCGTAATGAGGGAAATCACACACACACACACACACACACGCGCGCACAAACACACACACACACACACACACACACACACATATATATATATGTATGTATGTATGTATGTATATATATATGTATATATATATATATATGTATGTATGTATGTATGTATGTATGTATGTATGTATGTATGTATGTATGTATGTATATATATATATATATATATATATATATATATATATATATATATATATATATATATATATATATATATATATATATATGGAAAAAGCAGTGAGTGATTCCATTAACAAAACAGGGAATAAACCCGAATATAACTAGGCCAAGTAAGCCCTCAAAACAGAAAGAAAACATATATATATATATGTATATATATATATATATATATATATATATATATATATATATATATCTATACACACACACACACACACACACACACACACATATATAGGATTTTCTCTCTCTTTGAGAGCTTCTCTCTCTACATGTTTTCCGACCATTTGTCCAGTGATCGGTATTGAGGTTAGCTACTCGTTTCTTCTTTAGAGTGAGATTATCTTTTCATTCTGCTCTTCGTGATATGGATGATTCAGTTGCTCAAAATGTAGTTTCACACTTCAATGCTTTGATTGGGGAAAGAGATCTAAGTTTACGATGTGTTCCACCTAAATCGGTAGATGGGAATCTATATGCTGAAATCGGTGAGGAGGATATTGTCGTGGAATCTTGGGAAAACTCAAATCTATGTAGAATTTTGGGTGCGAACTTGCCATTTCAAGAGATGAAGGATTTCTTGGAGTTAATCTGGAAGAATATGGAAATTGAAAACATTTGCAAAGCTCGCAGAGGTGTGTTTATAGTTAAATTCAAGGATGAGTAGTACAAAAACATGGTGTTAGAAAGAGGGGTGTATTATTGTTGTAACAAACCTATGATTGTGAGAGATTGGAATGAAGAACTTAGTATTGATACTGAGTCTATCTTGTCCTTGCCGATCTGGGTAATTTTGCCAAAGTTGGATGTGAAATATTGGAATGCTAATGGTTTCAGCAAAAGAGGGAGCACTCTGGAATTCAGATTAAAACATATCTGAGAACAAGAGATAAAACAGATCTTACAGCTACCAGATTGATGGTAGAGATGAATATGGATGCCAGATTGATGGTAGAGAAACCTTTGAAATGCTCGTATTGCAAGAACTTTCGTCATATTGTTGGTGAATGTCAATTGAAACACAAAAAAAAATTTGGGGAAAGTTATTCTGAATGTAGATAAGGAAATTAGTATTGCTCACATTGTTGTTGCTGAAAATCTTTCATCCAGTTCAAATCCTGTTTCTCCTAATCCCAGCAGTAATAGGAAAACTATTCCAACTCCCTCTGTACCCTCTAAAGGCTTGCCTCCAGTCTCAAATAGACCTCGCATAATTCAAGCTGGTGAGGTTCTAAGATCATTTCAAAAGGCAGGAGGGTTTGTTCTATAGGGTTATGGTTAACGTCATGAGCTGGAATGTTAGGGGGTGTGGTAGAGAAAATAAGCAGATTGACATTCGTCAGCTTTTGCACAAACATCAGGTAAGCCTCGTTGGTTTACTTGAAGTTAAAACAAAAAAGGAAAAAATGGCAGAGTTGACTTCTCATATGTTAAGTGGTTGGCAAGTTGCTCATCAGGGATGGAGCTACCCCAGGGAAAACAGGTGCAATTGCCCCCTGGCCTGAATTATTTTAATACATAGTGTAAAGATTGTTTGCAAATTATGGTGGTAGACTAAGTGGTGGTGCCCTAAAGTAATAACTATGGGGTCAAGGGTTCAAATCTTGGAAACTTGCATCCATTTCCAATTTCCAATTGCTTACCTAGAGCAACATATTAACGTACATTATAATTTATGACATTTTACATTTTAGCTGGACTCCACCTTTTTTTCCTTACTCATTTTCAAATGTTTTGATAAATATAGATATTACTGTAGCAAATAATTATAATAATTAAAAATAGTAATGATAGACCAATAAATATCAATTTATGAACCTGTAATATATTGATTTAAGTGTATTGACAGTAATCTAAAATTTGTTTATTTAAAGTGAAGGAATTGAAATTAAAAAAAATTATTTAATATGTGTCATGCTTGCATAATTAAAGTAGTACATGAATGAATTATATGAGAATAAATTACACAATTTATAGTTTATGACTGTATCGTTTTTTTCTTCCCTTTAATCAAAATATATTTTAAAGTTCTTTTTTTGAAATAGAATAGAAGTATTGTAACTATCGTCCCTCTCAATATCTTTTTCTGGCTTCGTCCCTGTTGCTCATAATGCAGAGATTGATTGTAAATTCGGGATTCTTGTTGCCTGGGAGTCTAATGTGTATGATGTTGATGTCCTGGATATTCATTCTCATTGGATGCATCTTTCTGTTACTAATTTTGCTAATAATTTCAGGTTCCATATTACCTTTGTTTATGGTTCTAATAATCTGCATGATAGAAAATGTCTATGGGAGAAATTGTCCTGCTTTGCTAATGGGATTCATGAAGGTTGGTTAATTCTAGGTGATTTCAACTCGGTTATGAAGGATGAGGATAGAATTTGTGGAACTCAAGTTGAGTATTTTGAGGTAGTTGATTTTCAGGATTGCATTCTATCCAATAATTTACATGAGCTAAATTTCAATGGAGATTATTACACTACAAAAAAAGTGGCTTTTGCCAACAGGGCTTATCTGTTGGTAAAATTACAATATATGTTGGTAAAAGGTTTTACCAACAAATAATTATCTATCACTAGCCTGTTGGAAATAAACCTGATTGTAAAAGTATTACCAACAGATATTGTGATCTGTTGGTATTGCCAACTAATGCCAACAGTTTTGTTCTGTTGTTATTGGAAATTTTATACCAACAGTTAATGTCTATCGGAGATGAGTCACCTGTACCAACAAATCTAAATGTTGGGGAATGTATTTCTAGGTAGTAAAAATACTACCCACACACTTTATCTGTTGGTAATACATTTTCCGCCAAATTTCACAAACATTGTCCAACAAATATATATGTTGGTAATACAATTGGTGCAATTTTAAAACATAGATATCTATTGGAAATAGTGAAGATAGTCTAGTGCACTTTATAAATGTCAGTACAATATATTGTACCTGTTGTACACAAGCAATTAATTTAATTACAATATCAGAAAAACCTTATATTTCAATTCACTGGATGTTCTAAATTGTAAAATAATACGTAATGTCTACATTGAAATTTTACTTAATGAATTGCAAAGTATCAAAATGAAACCAACACTAGTTACTCAAAACTAGTTGCTAGTATTCAAGATCGGGTAATATTGTAAACCAAATGTAAGTCTAAATCTAGTGTTCCTCGTTTACATTTTCTTCAATGATGTCTTCGTAATCTACATCGGCATCATCTTCAAATAAATTGCGAAGATCTTCCGGTTTCTCCTGCGAATTTACAAGAAATTAAATTCATAATCATAATATTAAGGATGGGTTAGGGTAGATACCCATTAGATGGGTAAGGGTCAATGAAAACTCAGAGCTATCCTGTCTCATCTCTATGTTCATTCATTTCTACCTAGTTCCATGTCACTTAACACTAAAATAATAAGTTTCATCTCTATGTTCATCTTCACTAAGTTTTATTCTCAATTCTATAGTGATATTCCCATCATGGAAGTAAAGGTTGTGATTATTATTACTAGGAGACATGATTCTAGAGTGGGTACTAGAAGTGGGTTGGTTAATGCCATGAGTCAGCTATATATGCGCAAAATGTCCTATAAGGCTATGTAAGCTTCCACATTTGTAATTTTGTTTGATCTTTCAGATGCAACAAACCATTATTCTGTCAAATCCAATCCCAAATTCAAACCCAAATTGAACACATTTTTAGTATATTCACGACAGTACCAGAACAACCCCAAGCAGCATAGGAAAAAATAATGCGCACAAACCTAGTGGCTAACATAAGATGGGCAGTAAAACAAAGCAAAAAGACAAGTCATGACATCAAACTATTAAGCTAAAGAATAATGTTAAAGAAACTGAAAGTAAGCATAAAAATCACAAGTGAAAATTCAGAGAGAAGGAGGCCCACTTACTGACGCCATCAACGACTTCATGTCTAGCAAAATATCGGTTGCCAACTTTATCCATGCCCACCAAATTTCAGTTGTTGAAGTAACCTAGAATCCTCCCAAACACCTTCGACATTTTTCCCGCTTTCTCTCGACTGTTACAATCGAAATTAAAGACTTAGCTAGCAAGCAATTGTATTACTTGTTCCTTTTATGCATTCTGTTGTTGTGAGTAGAGCAATTCAAGGTTTCTCCCGTCGAAGTTATGAACCCGACAAAACAGATGACCATCGCCGTTAATGGCACTAAAATAACAAGTTTCATCTCTATGTTCATCTTCACTAAGTTGTATTCTTAATTTTATAGTAGTATTCCCATCACGAAAGTAAAGGCTGTGAATTATTATTACTAGGAGGCAAGATTCTAGAGTGGGTACAAAAAATGGGTTGGTTAATGCTAATTCTCAAGTAGTTAATGCATGGTTTACTATTCCAGGTAGAGAAAAAGCTTCGCCTGTTAGGGGGAAAAATTTAATCTACTACGTAAGCCTTCATTGATCACAAGACATCAGAACGGTTTGAAGCTGAAATAAGTTAATAACCAAACTCAGACAATAGCCTTAAAACGACACAGTCTTCCCTTTGCACCAGACCTGTTGTTCAGGTACGACACCGGATTCGGAAAATACTGATTACCAACTACTTCATACAGTGGATATTGATAATTTAGTCTATATTTAAGACTCAAAAATCTGGTCCAGAGAGACTTCAGCATGTTCATGAACATTGGACATAGCTAAAGGTCGATCTTAAACTATAATATCAGGCTGCAGCATCCTAGTATAGATCAGAGTTCCTCAGGTTTCTGTCAATGGTTGTAACTTGTAAGAATATTGACATTATCCTATTTTGAGAGCAAATAAGCTAACAAACATCCTAGGAAACCTCGTAAAGACTCATACCAAGGTGCCTATCCACGACTTTGAAAACAAAAGAAAACAAAAAAAGACGCATACATTGATTAAAGCATTACTTAGAGAGAAATTACTTGCCTTCAGCATAATCAGGCATATATTTTGCTATTCGATATTTCTGCAAGGATGGCATTGAGAAGAATCAGAAACCCAAAACTCAAACGTGCACAATTATTCAATTGTAGAACTTCCATCTCGCATTTTCTGCCCCCCACCCCCCCACCCCAAAAAAAAAGGAAAAAAAAAGAGAGATAACTTTCATATGGCATTCATACCTGCAAATGAATTTTGACATTAAAAATGGTCAAGCCTTCATAATTCATTAGCTTCAAGATTGCCTTGGGGGTTGCCTCTGAAAATCACAACAGATTCCTAGCATTGCTAATTATTTGGCCGACAAATACTCAAAAAGCAAGACACTTACTGTATGCACCACCAAGGCGATTCACACATTCCACAAATTTCTCATGAAGCTCAGGGGTCCATTTGATTCGTGGTTTACTTGAGATAAACTGGAGTTCCAAATGAAATGCAGGTCCCAGAATTCAGAGGGTGCATCCTTGGGGGTCCTGGCTCCAGCTTTTCTTATTGAGAGCACAAGGTAAACGGGCCATAATAATATGACTAATGGTTAACTGCACAGGAAGAGGTAAACAAAAAGCAATAGAAACAAACGCAACACATTTTAAAAATTTAGAGAAGCTTACTCAAAAATCCTGTTTTTCATCCGAACACATAAGATTACCAAGCACCCTACTTTAGGACTTTTCTGAAGCATAGAATTGATTCTGATCACCATACAGGAATGACTTTGTTGTAGATTGCAGGAGGCTTCGTGATGAGAAATCAGACCCGTCTTGCTCTAATACATTAGCAGAAAACACATTCGTAGAACATGGATTTGAAGGACATTCTGAACCGAAACTCTTTGGAGAAAAACTAGGACTGCCGGTTTGATTATCATAAGGGAGGCCCACACATCTCTTATCATAAGTCAGGAACTGGTGAATCGAGATACTTCATCATGGGACTCGACAGATTGACAAGCACATAGTTTTGAGGTTAAGTGTCTCCTAAAACATTCAAACTGAAAATCAAATTCAAAATGCATAATCGACATAAACCCTATTTTAATTTCACTAATCCGACAATTGAAAATCATAATCAAAATATACAATGCATAGGATACAAAGAGAGATAGGGGATGACAGCCAAACCCTAGTTTATCGTGGGCTCAAATCGGTTGGGCGGGGAACAACGACAGTGACACATGATTTGGAAGAGCACCAATGCATTGTGTCTGTCTCCACACACACCCATCTGCATCGATCTTTAAGTCAGTTATCCCTCGATTCGAATCCCAATCGCCAAAGACTGACAAAACCACCGCAATCGATGAGGAAAACCCTAGAAAAACCTCCTCAAACTCCCACATCCAGCTCTATTGCCTGCTGTTTAACAGAGAAGAGGAAGAGGAAGAGCTCTATTACCCACGAAGAATTCGTTCTGGGGTCGCCTGATTGAACAGAGAGGAAGAAGAGAAAGAGAAATGATAAACCTCTGATTGCACGAAAGAGTTCTATTGCCTGGTGTTTGAACGAGTGAAAAGTAGTTTTTTCTTCTTTCATTATTCAAATACCAGGCTACATGGGCCTATTTCAAGTTTAGTTTTTACTCTTTCCCATAATTAATACCAACTAGATATTAAACTGTTGGTAATATAACCTTTTTAGCAACAAAATGATTTACAACTGTTGGTAAATGTTCAATATTACCAACAGAGAGAGTTGTTGTTGGTAATGAATTTGCAGTACCGACAGAAAATTTATCTGTTGTTAAAAGGATGTTTTTATCAACAGAAAAATATCTGTTGTTATTTAAATGTTGGTAAAAGCACATTTTTTTGTAGTGTTACACTTGGACCAATTCCCATGTTTGGTCAAAAATTGATAAGGTCTTTTCTAATGAAGATTGGCTATTCCATGGAAGGTTTATGTATACTGTTTTTCTTCCTTTTGGTTTATCAAATCATACACCAATTTTGTTATCTTTCCCTGGAGCTCCTGTGCATAAGTATTCTTTTAAATATTGTATGATGTGGCAGAAGTCCAATCTTTACAAGGACATTATTTTGAATACTTTTTCTAAGGTCAAAAATGGCTTCAAGATGTTCCAATTCAATCAGTTTCTTCTTTCTCTTTGTGGGCCTTTACAGAAGTTACACAGAGACCATTTTTATGATTTACATCAGCAAGTGCAGATTTGTAGAGATGAGCTAGAGGAAGTGCATTTGAGGTTGATGAATGACAAAAATAATCTCTCTCTTATTAATTTGGAGAACAAGAAAATAGGTTATTATCTCAAAATCTTGGATTCAGCTCAATTACTCATTCAACAGCAAGCAAAAGTGACTTGGTTAAACCTTGGTGATTGTCCTTCTCATGTGTTCTTTGGGAAAATGAAAAAGAAGAAGATTGGTTCCTATGTTTATACCTTGTCAAATGAAGATGGTATCTCTGTTTAGGGCTTTGAGAATGTTGCTGCTGTTGTTTTTAGTTATTTTGAGAATTTGTTGGAAGTGCAATCTTAAACAAGAATTCATGTCAAGTGTGATGTTATTCATATTGGTTATTTACTGAATATAAAACAACAATTGAGATTGCTGCTACCTCCCACAAGAGATGAGATTCGTGATATTGTGTTCTCTATTTCTCATATTAAAGCTCCAGCCCCGGATGAATTTAGTAGCTCCTTTTTTTTATAAGTGGCTGCCAAAAGAGCCTTTTTATTTAATCCAAAAGCAAGGTGCCAAAGGCAAACAAAAGAGTTTACAACTCAGATTGGTCACGAAGCAGAGAAAGAATGAGACTAAGACACCACTATTGCCAGCACCATTCAATCGCATACCACAACAACAATAGACAATTGCAAGCCATTGAACCCCCCCCCCCCCAATCAATTGGACCACACTCAAGCGAAAATGATTGTGATATTGACGAAAGTGCATCGCCAACAAGACAATCAAAAAGTTGTGTGCCTTTTACCATTCTGTCAACCCAAGACACACCTTCCACTTGGCATATTATAACACAAGTTGTGTACCGCATACCATTTGAACATAAATGACAACATTTCAACAGTACTCTAATAGAAATGTCTTGAAGACAACAAATTCTATTAAAGAATTGGACAAGTGAATGCATTCCCATCTCTTATCAAGAGATAAAACTTCATTGAAATCTACCACTCCTGGCAGACATATCCAACGACTACCTTGCTCAATGTTTGAAACATTTAGACCACCAGATCTGTCCTCAGCCTCTATAACTGAAACTTTGACATCCTGCAAGCCCCAAACCTCACTTACTCATCATTCATTGAAATGTTTGAGCTAGATTCCACCCAGACCTATATTTTCAACAAATTGCCACTAACATCATATATATTTACTTCCACAAATTGCCAATTATTCACTTAAGGACATGAAATGATACATTTTCATCAGTAGAGAAAACCAACCACATATAGCAAATGATTCAAAACAGCTACATGCCAATATCGCCTCCACAAATTGCTAATAACAGCATCAAGACATTAATAGACCCCTCTGTATGTACTGACACTCTGTAAATGCAGGCCTCACACCATCACCAACTCAGATCAAGCCATCACTACCTCAACTCATTTTCAAACATAGAAGACACTTCAGTGAAGACATGCATCCATCCACACACTGTACCCAAACCAGCTAAACGTGCCACTCGGTAAATGTTGGAGTGTTAAAACCGTGGAATCCATAAAAATTCTGAGCAGAGGAAGTTGACACAACTAATGTTCAATTCAACCCCAAAACCCCTCAAAATCCACACTCCACATCGCATAAATAGCAGCTTCATAGAAAGGTAAATGAGGGGAGCTGAATGCAGAAAACCAAACCCGACTATCACTAACCTTCAAATTCTTCTTCTGTGAAATGTGGTCACTCAAAAACCATGATCTCAACTAGAAGAAGGGGAAAATATTAAATCTGCAATTTTCCTTCTTACACTCTCTTTGATAATTTAGAAGGTGTTCCCCACACCTTTCTCACTCCAAATCTCATCTTTAGCAGTTGTCGCCTTCAAAAGAAGATGAAAGGTGATTCACCACAGATTTTTCCTGTCTGGCACTATCCTTGTCTTTCTTCTTTTTCCTTGCCGATAACTTGTCACCAAAATTTTTTCTAGGATCGATGTTTTTCTTTGCCTTCATAAAGCCACTTTTCCTGTTGTTTACAATAGAGTCATCTCCAGATTCTCGACAATGTATTCCCTAACATTTACAATAGAGTCATCCCCAGAGGATAAGGAATCGTTTTCATCACCATCTTCAACATTAGTTGCAATGTTATTATGAGCAGATTCTAATAATTGAGTCGGACAATCATCATTCGCTTGAGGGGGAAAGCAATTCACAACCTCAACTGACTTTTCAACTCCAATATTTGTATTTGCTCCCAACGCAGCTGTGGCAATCACGAGTTGATTGTCATTAATTACAGACACATTTTCAAGAGCAGGCTCATTAATGATTCAACATTCAGTAGCTCCTTCGACCATTATAATTGGGAAATTATTGGTGATTTTTTCTATGATGGTATTCTTGAATGCTTGGCTACTGGCTCTGTTCTTTCAAGCATCAATGAAATAGTGATATCTTTGATCCCTAAGAAAATCAATCTTGCTAGCCCTGCTGACTTCCGACTATATCTTGCCGTAATGTCTCTTATAAGTGTCTTTCAAAAGTTCTTTGTGCTCGGCTAAAGTGTGTTTTACCTGACCTCATTAATCCCAGTCAAGGTGCCTTTGTTTAGGGGCGTGAAATTGTGCAGAATATCTTATTATGACAGGAAGTTGCACAAGGTTATAATCGTCAAAAATCTTTCCCCAAGATGTATCATGAAGATTGATTTAAGAAAGGCGTATGATTCAATATATTGGGAGTGTATTGAAGAGGCTTTTCAAGCCTTCCTTTTTCCTCCAAGATTTATTCATTGGATTGTGATGTGTGTTTCATCCCCCCTCATACACCATTAACCTCAATGGACAACATCATAGTCATTTTAAGGGTGGGCGTGGATTAAGACAAGGTGATCCTTTATCCCCTCTTCTTTTTGTGATTGTTATGGAACATCTTCCTCGATTATTACAAAATTTGCAATTTGATCCTGATTTCTCTTTTCATCCGTGATACAAAAATAAGAAATTCAATCATCTCATGTTTGCGAATGACTTGGTTATATTTTGTTCAACGAATCGGGGTTCTATTAAGTGTATTCCAAATATTTTAGACTATTTTGCTGATTGTACTAGGCTTAAGGTAAATCAAAGTAATTCCACTATTTTGTTTGTTGGGTGTGTTGATCCTCTATCTCAGCAACTTGCTGATTCTTCGGGGTTTGCTCAGAGGAACTTCCTTCTTAAATACCTGGGAATTCTTATTACTACTGGGAGGATTGGTAATTTGATTGTTTGAGCCTGGTGGAAAAAATTACTTCTAAGATTCGGGTTTGGTCATCAAGGCATCTTTCCTATGCTGCTCGTATTCAACTTATTAATTCTGTTCTCTTGAGCATTGTTGGCTATTGGTCAAGTATCTTTGTGCTTCGGAACAATGTCATTGAATAGATTGTAAAAATCTAACGACAATTTCTTTGGTCTGGTAGCAGAAATTCCCAGAGGATTCCTCTCAATGGTTAGGACACTCTGTGCTCTCCTAAGAAACTTGATGGTGCTGGGTTATGCAATCCTCGTCTGTTGAACATTGCAACAGTGGGTAAATTGGTTTAGGATGTGGCAAAGAATAAGGAAAATCTGTGGGTGCGATGGATTCATGAGAGGTATATCAAGTCCCACAATTGGTGGCAATACAAGCCACCAATCACCAGCTCGTGGAGTTGGAAACAGATCTATAAGATCCAGGACAAGATTAAAATTGGCAGTGAAAATGCTAGGGATTGGAAGGGTGTGGAAAATGGTAATTACTCTATTCCTAGATGTTATTACTTCTTGTTTACAAACTTAGAGAAATGGCCTTTGTTTCACATTGTTTGGAATAGTGGTTCTCCCCCTCGACACTTGTTCTTGGCTTGGGTTGCTGCCCATATTAAAACTCCCTGTTGTTGTTCGTCTGGCTGCCCATGGTAGCAATGTGGAGATGATTTGCTGTTTATGCAATCAACTAGAAGAGACTGTGGACCACCTGTTTACTTCTTGCTCCTTCATTCATCAGGTTATGTCTCACTTCAGCAGGAAATGGCAAGTAAATTTTAACTTCAATTCATTGACACAATGTCCTTCCAATTGGAAGAACTCGAGGAAGAAATGGTTCTTAAAAACCAATATCGTTGCTTTAGCTACTTCTATAATAGTTATTGTTTGGGAAGCTAGAAACTACAAAAAATTTCTAGAGAATCAGAAGTCGTTATCTGTAGATGAAGTACTTGTTAAGAAGGATCCATTATACTCTTGTTCATAGATTTTTATTTTTAACAAAGAAGAATCCCAAACATAATCGATGTATTGATTTTCTACTTCAATAGGTTTTTCTCTGGTCGTTAGGCCTTGTTGGGCTGTTTAGTAAGCTCTTGACTTTGGTTTGAAGTCTTTGGTAATGAAGAGTTACAATTCTGCCATATATATATATATATATATATATATATATATGGATTATTGGATGCCAATAATATCAACTTTGGGGGTATTGGAGACTAATAATACATGAAGAATCTCAACTGGTTATGAGGACCTCAGAGCAAATATCAGTGAGGACCTCAAATAGCACCACAAGAGTGTTTTGTTTGAGAGATCAACCAAGCTAATTCAGGGAAGTATCAAACAATATCTCAATATGACATCCTTCCTCTATTTCTGAAGATATGATTATAATGGTTGTTAACCTTACTTTCTCAGGTACCAAACGCAAGGAAGATACAACAAGGCAAGGAAGTCTCGTGAAGATCAAATCAGAAATGGAAACAAATCCTCATCCAGCCGTTGCCATCAATGAAGATACTTACCAAAACCGAATCACCACAAGCTGGAAAGGATCAAGAACAAATGAAGGAAACTAAAGGAAATATTTGAGCAGTCAAATATAAATAAGAGAACTTATTCTCTTTACTGAGTGTGATTTCCAAGGAAGAAAATCAGTTGTAGGAGTTTTGTGAAAGAAAACTCTGAGTGTAGGAATTGTGTAAATTCTGAGTGTGACCACAATTGATTTGTGGCGAGTTTAGTAACCAGAGATCTAGCTGGTGAGGACCTCATAAGGTCGTAAACACATTTGAGTTCAGTGTTCTTCTATCAAGTTAGGTCACTGTGTGAAATCGCCTCTTCTGTGAGGCCTCAAGATCAGAAGACAGTTGCCTAGTCTTCTGCCTTTGTAAGCTGTGCTGAGGAGCTCACATTCCTCTTCCCAGCTGATTTGGAACCGTCTCCTTAAGCACTTTTTTTCAATAATAAATAAGTTATTTTCAGTATCTAAAAGTGCTATTTAACTTGGTTGTGTTGTTTAAAGTGCAAAATTTTTTCATAACCCTAATCACCCCCTCTCTAGGGTTATTTTAGTTGGTATCAGAGCAGGTCCACAGATATGAAGAGTCTAACAACTCGTGGAAAAAATCATTGCCGGCCTCAACACATCCGAAGCTCCTCAAGGTCGCTCATGGACAAGGGCACCTCTTCTCACTGGAGCAAACTATAGAATGTGGAAAAGACAAATGGAGATCTTTCTCAGAGACCAAGATGAGGACCTCTGGATCATTGTCACTGAAGGCGACTTTTCCACCCCCACAAAGAAGAATGCTGCAAACCAAGATGTCCCGAAAGAAAGATCTGAGATGACAGCCGATGAGCTCACCTCATTGGGAAAAAATATTCGGGCTTTAAATTTGTTGTATTGCAGTTTAAATCCAAATGATTTTGAACGTGTCTCTAACTGTGAAAATGCTAAACAGGTATGGGAATACTTGGTCACCTTATATGAAGGTACAAGCCAAGTTAAAGACATCAAATTGGACATTCTTGTCCAGAAATATAAGGCCTTCAAAATGGAAGAAGAAGAATCCATTGAAGAGATGTACAAGAGATTTAGCAGCATTGCTAACCACCTCAAGTTACTTGGAATGAATTACTCCAATGAGGAACATGTCACAAAGATCCTTAGATGTTTGCCAAGGAGAAAGTGGGGACCAAAAGTCACAACAATTGTAGAAGCACAGAATCTGAAAGTCCTCAAGCTAGAAGAACACATTGGGAAACTGTTGGCCTATGAGATCCAATTGAGTGACCTCACAGAGCCTAAAGGAGTTGCCCTCAAAGAAGTCAAGGATTCTGATGAGGAATCAGATGAGGATGAAGAAGAAACAATGGCTATGCTGGCAAGAGGCTTCAGAAAACTATACAAGAAAAATCCAACCTTTCGAGGCTACCTCAAGGATGGACAATACAGAAAACCAAAAGGTAAGGCCTCTATGAAAGATGAATCTGACCCCTTCGCTTGTTACAGTTGTGTCAGCACAGAGCACTTGATCAAAGACTGCCCTCATGCGAGAAAGAATAGAGATAAAAGAAACATGAGGCCCAGACCAAAAGGTAAGTTCATGCTTGCAACGTGGAGTGACAGTGACTCAAGTGAGGGTAACAGCGATGTTGATGAGATAGCAAATGTCTGCCTGATGGCTCAAATGAATGAGGAACTAGACACATCCTCACACCAAGAAGAGGTAAACATTGATGACCTCCTCAATCTCTCACCTTCACATCTCGCTCATAAATGCTTTTACATCTATTTAAATATTCCAAATTATTGATTGAAAGAGTCAAGTATCTTACCCAACATGTTCAAAGTCTCAGTGAGGCCAATAATAACCTGAATTCTGAAAATGACCTCCTCTTCACTGAAAGTAATAGATTATCTCTTGAGGTCAAAGACTGCTATAAGACCATCACTCAATTATCAAATGAGGCAGTCACCGCTTCTCATCCCTACAACAATAAATTGGCCTTTACATCTCCTCCCTTCCACCCTCGAGCCAATTACTCCACAAACCATCCTCCAAGAGGACCTCTCCTCCCTACTCCTAAACTGACCCCTCACAGAAAGCAACATCACAAAAACTGCCCTAAAGCTCACCCTCAAATGACCTCAAAGCTTCTTCCAAAAACCTCTCGAGACAAACTCCCAAATTCACCTAAGGCCTCTAAGTTTTTTCAAGTTGGTGAAAACTGGATACCCAGACCTAATGATGCAACTTGTCTGTCAAAATCCAAGAAAGGTATAATGTCCTCTGATGCAGGTATGCCTCAAAACTCACAGCGACCTATGGTATTTGGACAGCGGTTGTTCTCGTCACATGACCGGAGATCCAACCAAGTTTTGCGAACTGAAAACCAGCAAAACCGGGAAAGTTACATTTGGAGACAAAAGCCAAGGCAAGATCCTCGGCATTGAGAAGGTCGGTAAGGACCTCAACAATTCCTTGCATGATGTATATCTAGTAGAGGGTCTAGAGTATAATCTGCTTAGTATATCTCAGTTCTGTGATAAAGGTAATAGAGTCAGCTTTGATAGAAATAAATGTGTAGTGTCTACAGAGTCACATCAAGTCATATTGCATGGTCATCGTATGAACAATGTGTATGTTATAGATCTAAGTGAATCCTTTGAGGACAACTCCTGCCTTAAGGCTGGTACTGTGGAAACATGGTTGTGGCATCGACGCCTAGGTCATGTTAGTATGAAAACATTACAAAAATTGCATAAGTCAGACCTTGTCTGAGGTCTCCCGCCTCATAAATATGAGAAAGATCGGGTTTGTGATGCATGCGCCAAAGGCAAACAAACAAGAGCATCTTTTAAACCTATCAAGTCTGTGACCACCTCAAAATGTCTTGACCTCTTCCATATGGACCTCTGTGGTCCTATTCCCTATAAAAGTCTTGGTGGAAGTTCATACATTCTTGTTATTATAGATGATTTTTCAAGATTTACCTGGGTGTTCTTTTGGAAAAGCAAAACAGAAGCTTTCAAGCATTTCTCAAAACTCTACAAGCAACTCAAAGTCCTCACAGGAAACTCTGTCAAAGCAATAAGGACAGATCATGGCAGGGAGTTCGATAACAAAGATATGTTTGGAGCATTTTGTGCCGAAATGGGAATCTCTCACAACTTTTCCGCCCCAAGAACCCCTCAACAAAATGGAGTTGTTGAGAGGAAAAATCGCACATTGGAGGATATGGCAAGAACAATTATATGCGACAACAATCTTCCAAAATTCCTCTGGGCAGAGATCATCAATGCATCAAACTATATTCTAAATCGGTGCACCATTCGATCCATTCTGAAAAAGACCCCTTATGAACTATTCAAATGGAAGAAGCCAAGCATCAGCCATCTCAAGGTCCTCGGCTGCAAATGCTTTGTTCATATTAATGGAAAGAAACAAACAAGTAAGTTTGATGCTCGAAGCAAGGAAGGAATTTTTGTTGGATATTCATCTACTAGCAAAGCATACAGAATCTATTTCAAACAATCAAAGTCTGTAGAAGAAAGCATCCATGTTGTCTTTGATGAGGCTACCTCACTAAGTCAAGCTGTTTTGCGCCCTCCTGTGAATGATAGTGACGATGAGACGCCTCCTGAGCTCCCTACTGATGAGGCTGCATCGCCACCTCCTGAGGATGCATCGCCTCCTCCTGAGGCTGCATCACCATCTTCTAAGGCTGCATCACCACCTCCTGAAGATGCACCCTCACCTCGTGCCTCATCACCTCAAGAGCCCCCACCTCAAGCTCCACCAGCACCGGAGATCTCTTATAAGTTTAAAGCAGCTCATCCAGCTGATAATCTCCTCTCAGACATCACCACAGGTATCCGTACAAGATCCTCATTAACAAACTTCTGTGCCTTTAACGCCTTTGTCTCGCAGATTGAGCCCAAACACCACAATGAGCCCTTGATGGATCCCAACTGGATCAATGCCATACAAGAAAAACTAAACCAATTTGAACGAAGTAAAGTTTGGTCCCTAGTTCCCAGACCTCATCATCATCCAGTCATAGGTGTTAAATGGGTCTTCCGCAACAAACTGGATGAAACAGGGTCTATCACCAGAAACAAGGCAAGGTTGGTTGCTAAAGGATACAATCAAGAAGAAGGCATCGACTATGATGAGACCTTTGCTCCAGCCGTTCGCCTGGAGGCCATCAGGATTCTCCTCGCCTTTGCATCATCCAAAAACATCAAGCTTCATCAAATGGATGTTAAAAGTGCCTTCCTCAATGGTGACCTCATTGAAGAAGTCTATGTTGAGCAACCACCAGGTTTTGAAGAAATCCACCATCAGGATCATGTCTTTCGTCTGCATAAGGCCCTCTATGGCCTGAAACAAGCTCTAAGAGCTTGGTATGACCGCCTCAGCAAGTTCCTTCTTCAGAATAACTTCAAACGAGGCAAAGTAGACAAGACTCTTTTCATCAAAGAAAAGAATTGAGATTTCATCATTGCACAAATCTATGTTGATGACATCATCTTTGGTGCCTCACATGATTCTCTTGTTGACGAATTCTCTCATCTCATGAGTGTTGAATTTAAATGAGCCTCGTTGGAGAATTAACATTCTTCCTTGGCCTCCAAATCAAGCAAGCACAAGACGACATCTTTCTGAATCAAAGCAAGTACATCTCGGAATTGCTCAAGAAGTATCAGCTTGACCACCTCAAGCATTCATCAACTCCGATGTCCTCCACTCTCAAACTTGATTCAGACCTCACAGGTAAACCAATCTCCGAAAAATTATATAGAGGTATGATTGGATCCCTCCTCTATCGTCCTGCTAGCCGTCCTGATATTATGTTTAGCGTTTATTTATGTGCGCGCTTTCAAAGTGCTCCAAAAGAATCTCACCTCTCTGCTGTCAAGAGAATTTTGCGGTATCTTACAGGAACCAAAAACTTAGGTCTTTGGTACCCCCGACAGCCTGACCTCCATCTCTGTGGGTACACCAATGCAGACTTTGTCGGATACAAAGTTGACAGAAAAAGTACCACAGGAGGATGCCAACTCCTTGGAGCCTCTCTAGTCTCCTAAAAATCCAAAAAACAAACCTCAGTGCCTCTCTCCACTATGTGGCTGCCGGATCATGTTGTGCTCAAATTCTATGGATTACTCATCAACTGGAGGACCTCGGTCTCCAATTCGCCAATGTGACTATCAAATGTGACAACATGAGCGTCATCTAGATCACCAAAAATCCGGTGCAACATTCACGGACCAAACACATTGAGATCCGTCATCACTTTATCCGTGACCATGTTGAAAAAGGCCACATCAGCCTTGAATTTGTTCCCACTCAACATCAATTGGCTGACATCTTCACTAAGCCTCTCCCTGAAGAACAATTCTCTTACATTCGCCGTGAACTTGGGTTGCTTCACCTCAATCCTTAAATCATCGTGGCATATGTTGAGGGGGAGTCACCACCATGAGGACCTCTACTCCCCAAGCATCTGTTGAGGGGGAGTCAATCGTCCTCACAGGTATATTCCTTTTACCCTTCTCGACCGACTGATGTCCTCATCAGCTCGATCCAATCCTCAACGTTATTATATATCAAATCTGGCCTTATCAACTGTCTGATCACATCTTCTATATGTGGCTCAGCAGTTGATCTCTTTTATTCTCCTTCCAAAATAAAAACTGCATTTCACTTTCCAAAACTACTCATGCGAAATATGGATTTCAAATCTTTTCCCTCACTCTCCTTCTTCTCTTACGGATTTCAAATCCCTTTTCAAATTGTTTTTACTTTCCCAATGTCTTCCCTCTCCTTTATTAACCGTCCCATCTCATCAATTCCTTCCCAACCACTTCGCCTCTCTCCTCTTCCTCCCTCCACTATTTATTTTACTCCCTTCCCCTCTTCACTTTTTACATTTACCCCTTCTCTCCTAAGTCTTCATCTTTCCAGAACCCTCTTCCCATTCAACCATGACGAAACGCTCATCAAAACCCGTTGCCCCGTCCAGTGTTGCGAAGCGCCTCCGCTCAAGCAAACCATCCGCTTCCCCAGACTCGGATTCCACCAACTCTTCCACCGATGAACTCGTTGTCATCCCTCGGCCCTCTCCAGTCACAGCCGATTCTATGGAAACCCTCCGGAAATGGTTGGACTCCATGAAACAACGACCACTTCTCCACTGTGACAGAGTGGATCTCGACAACCTCCAAGGTACCAAGTTCACTTTTCTCTCATCTTTATCCTCCCTTGGCTGTGACATCCTCTTTCATGCTGATGATTTTTGCTACCCAAATCTAGTCTTTGAATTTAATGCCAACCTCAAGAACATTTCCCCCAAATCCTCCAAACCGATTTACAAAACCTCTGTGTCTAGAAGGGAAATTCATTTATCCCCCCTCAACATCGAGCGTATCCTAGGCATTTCCATTGACCTCTCTAAACCTGCCCTCATTGGCATCAAAGACGCTCGTCTTGAACTCCTCAAAGAGTTTGGCAAACTATCCACCACCAAATATCCTCAGTACACCAACCTCTCCTCTGAAACCCGTTGCCTTTATTTCATTCTGGTTCGCACCATTCTCCCTAAGGGTACCTCAAAGGAAACTATCAATGAGCCATGCGCTGCCTTCCTCCTGAACATCCTCCATGACCCTCACCCTGATATGGGAGAAGTCATTCTCCAACACATTGTCAAGGCAGGATCTAGTTCATCCAGCCCCCTTCCCTACTCAAACCTTCTGAACCATGTTTTTAGGAAGTTCCATGTTCCTCTCCCTGACGAGGACAAAACCTGTATCACTCTTTCCACCATCAACACTTCTGTTCTTGAATCCCTTGGGTATCGTCCACACTCCACCAGTCGCTGGATGCACTTCGATGACCTCCAGCCTCATCCTCTGCTCCATCTACAACCGAGGCCTCCATTCCTGTGCAAACTCAGTTGGACATCCTCGATGCAAAGCTTCAAACCCTGAAAGCTGAAGTGGCCTCTATCCAAGACCTCCACCGTGCTCTTCAAGTCAGCACCACTGTCTGCTCCACCTTGCAGTCCCTGGTCCAGCAAGCAGAGACTCTCTTGGGACCTCGCTCATCACCCCCCATCCCTGCTATCGAAGCGGCTGCTGATGTTCCCCCCGTCGAGCCCTCTCTCAAAGAGTGATCCCCCCTTCCTTGTTCTAAGACTTTAATTCACTTTCTTTTCAAACTATGAACTCTGGTTTGTAAACTTTTGGCCACACATTTTTTGTACTCTCCTGTTTCCTTCTTGTCCGAAAGACAAAAAGGGGGAGATGATATCTTGGTCTGCATTTACAACTACTGAACTGTTGCTATCATAATATGGTTATTATTCTGCTACTATAAGCATGTGCTATGTGCAAACCTCTCTGTCATTTCTGGTCTTGGTACTTGTATACACCCCTCTTGGAAATTTTGTCTTTCAAACAAAAAGGGGGAGATTGAAGAATCTCAACTGGTTATGAGGACCTCAGAGCAAATATCAGTGAGGACCTCAGACGGCACCACAAGAGTGTTTTGTTTGAAAGATCAACCAAGCTAATTCAGGGAAGTATCAAACAATATCTCAATATGACATCTTTCCACTATTTCTGAAGATATGATTATAACGGTTGTTAAGCTTGCTTTCTTAGGTACCAAACGCAAGGAAGATACAACAAGGCAAGGAAGTCTCGTGAAGATCAAATCAGAAATGGAAACAAATCCTCATCCAGCCGTTGCCATTAATGAAGATACTTACCAAAACAGAATCACCACAAGCTGGAAAGGATCAAGAGCAAATGAAGTAAACTAAAGGAAATACTTGAGCAGTCAAATATAAATAAGAGAACTTATTCTCTTTACTGAGTGTGATTTCCAAGGAAGAAATTCAGTTGTAGGAGTTTTGTGAAAGAAAACTCTGAGTGTAGGAATTGTGTAAATTCTGAGTGTGACCATAATTGATTTGTGGCGAGTTTAGTAACCAGAGATCTAGCTGGTGAGGACCCCATAAGGTCGTAAACACATTTGAGTTCAGTGATCTTCTGTCAAGTGAGGTCATTGTGTGAAATCGCCCATTCTGTGAGGCCTCAAGATCAGAAGACAGCTGCATAGTCTTCTGCCTTTGTAAGCTGTGCTGAGGACCTCACATTCCTCTTTCCAGGTGAGTTGTAACCGCCTCCTTAGGCACTTTTGTTCAATAATAAAGAAGTTAATTTCAGTATCTAAAAGTGCTATTTAACTTGGTTGTGTTGTTTAAAGTGCAGAATTTTTTCATAACCCTAATCACCCCCTTCTAGGGTTATTTCACTACAAACTATTTTCTTGTACACTAGTAGTACCAACTATCAACCTATTTTTCTCCAACAGTATACAACTAAGTTGTTATAGTTTTGAACTCATCCGTAAGATGACGTAACTCCATGATGTGTGACGTGGAAGGCGGAGGTTGGGTAGAAAATGATTATGTGGACACTGACATGCCCTCCATGTCACATATTATAGAGCCACATCATTTTTCGATGAATTAAAACTATTACAATTCGACAGCGTACTGTTAGAGGAAAATAGGTTAATAGTTCGTACTGCTAGTGTCTAAGAAAATAGTTTGTATTATTAATATCCAATACCTCCAAAGTTGGTATTACTGATGTCCAACAACCCTATATATATATGTGTGTGTATATATATATATATATATATATATATATATATATACACACACACACACACACACACACCATGATTATCTCCTATATGCATCATTAAAAGCAATATTGTAAATTATATAAGAATTATTCAATAATTAAAAATACGTATTGTGGAAAATATAAGTTGCCACAAATGCTCCTTTAGAATTAAAATTATTATTTATAGGAAATCATATATGCAACAAATAACGTACATTTGTGGCAAAGTTAGTCTTGTGGCAAAGTGAAATTGCTACAAATTGTATGATATTGTAGCATTTTAACATTTGTAACAATTCAAAATATGCCACAAAAGCCTCATAATTTGAGTCAATTTTAAAATTGTCACAAAAGCCTTTTGTAACGAGGCAATGGTGGCATCCTTGTGGCATTTCCAAAAAAGGCTACAAAAGTCTATTGTAGCTATGTTTGATTATTGGGAAATTGGATTCTAATAATACGAAGTTTTGGCCATATAAGACTTAATAATACGAACTTTTGATTTGGTGATTAATAATACAAACTTTGACTCCCTGTTGCCCCCAATAGTACGCCACCGAGTTAAGTTGAACTTGACTCGGTGGCAGTCTGACCTGGCGGTGGAGGCACATGTCTGGTTGATTTGACTTTGTCACGTCATCCATGTTGATTTAAAAAATAATATGAATTTTACCCTATGTTGCTCTGTATAATACAAACTTTTTTCTCTCTCTAAAAATCTCAGATCCCATTTTTACTTCTTCATCTTCTTCAATCCTCCCCCTCTCTCTCCTCCTCCTTCGAAATCAAACCCAGAAAACCCCCACGAACCACCCTCAGAACTTTGGAAGATGCAAAACCCCAAATTCGGTGATCAATGACCCTCGGGTCCCAGTTTGATGAAGTTTATATGTCGTCCAGCTGAACAGGTAGGAGGGCTCGGATACCTTTTCTTCTAACTCAAAAGAAGAACAAAAAGTCTATGATTGCTTCTTCTTCATCTTCTTCTGGTGACAATCGTCATGTGGTCCTCAAGATGAGTAAATCCACTGAAACCCCTCGATCCGGACGCTATTTAACCTCTGATTCCAATGATTTCAGCCCTCGCCGGAGGGGCTACTGGTCTTTTCTCCATCTCTACCACAAAAAGACCACCAAGGAGCTCAAATCCACCACCCCGGCACCCCAGTCATCCACATCCGCGGCGATGATTATGGCGGAGCAGCCGCCGCTGCAGCAGCAGGCGGCGCCGGCGGTGGTGGTGGTGGACGAAGCTGACAGCAGCCCGAACAACAGCGGGAGCAATGCGACGTCGTTCGGGAGGAAGGTGTCGAGATCCAGATCTGTCGGGTGCGGAAGTCGGACATTCTAGAGGGACTTCTTCGATTCCTTGGTTTGATTTTGATGGAGAAGGAGGGGGAGGGGGAGGATTGAAGAAGATGAAGAAGTAAAAATGGGATCTGGGATTTTTAGAGAGAGAAAAGAAGTTTGTATTATTTAGAGCAACATAGATACAATTCATATTAATTTTTAAGTGAACGTGGATGACGTGGCAAAGCGAAGAGGTCCGGGTTCCGTTCTCCGCGCTTGTGATCTCCGCCAAGCGAGCCGCCGTGTCCATCTCGAGCCTTGAACTACATTTCCCGGTTACTTCCGCAGTTGCGAGGCAAGTTTTGGCCATCCAATGGATGTTCCCCGGGACCTTCTAGGCGGGTTCGTTTGAAGCACCGACCCCGGAGGCCTCGGGACTGCACCGGATCGTCCCGAGAATGGAAATTAGAAGGTATCAGGGTTCAGGTGTTGTCCCGAGAGCAATAAATTTCAATAACCACGGCAAGCATGCAAGCGTCGGAGACAGTTGGCAGTCACGCCCGTGACATGGGCGTCGCACCCGCGACGGCCTCTTGGCTCAAAGGGAAAATTCTGCAGCATGGTTGGCTCGCGCCCGTGACAGGGGTGTCGCGCGCGCAATTGCCTGCTTGTCGAGCCGTCGCGCACGCAACCTCACCAGTAGCGCCCGCGACACTTCGCTGCTGGAAGGAGGGACAACGAGACAGAAGGGTGTCGCTCCCGCGACCCATCTGCGACACGCGCGTGCTGATTCGTTGTTTATTGAGTTTTAGCCTAATTTTGTTGCTTAGTATAAATACCTTGTTTTCCCATTTCCCAAGACAGCTTACGTTGTTATGAAATGAAATGAATGAGTGCTCCCTAAGCCTCTTCTCCAAAAATATTGTTTACTTTATCCAAGCATAATTTGGTGGTGTTCAAGTCATTTCTTTAATGGTTGATGGTGGATTACTCCTAATTAATGACGGTAAAATGTTAGACTAAGGTGGTGGACATTCCTTGCCAAGGTATTCTATTATCTCCGTCATTGTTCAAGTTCTTCATCTCAGTTTTCTTTATTACTCAAGCAATCAATCTCCCCCTACGCGATCGGTAACGCTCTATTTGGTATCAGAGCTTTGGTTATTTGATTGCTTGAGTTGTTCTTCATTGTTCTTGATAGTTTTTCTCTAGTGTTGGGTTTTGTTGGATTTCTTGCATCTATTGGTGTTCCCCAACCCTTGTGCTATCCAAGAGTATTGGAATACATTGTATTGTGTTTGTATTTGGGGTTTTTGAAGCAATTTGGAGCTTTGAGGAGAAGTTGGAAAATTATGTCCGGAAGGTGTTCGATGAAATGTCCAAGGGAATTGAAAACAAAGAACCCTTAGCCAAACACAAACCAACTACAAGAAAACCCCCAAACTCGACAAAATATCCCAAACACATACCGTCCTTCTCCCTTCCCTCGACATGGACGACAGAGCCATTTCCAATTGAGAGGAACCAAGCTACCGGGGTAGTCTTCCAATTTGAGCTATCGACAGCCGACTCACCACTATGGACGATCGGTTCTCCACCTTTAAGCGCACCCTTAATGCAATTGTGGCGCGGATTGACAATCTCGCCCAAGAGCGTCCGGTTCCACCTCCAGATGAACGTCGGAGGCGTGCACCAAACTCTATCCGTCCTCCTCCTAATTATGAGTCGAGTGACGATGCTAGAGGCTCCCCTCGACGTCGGCCTCGTCGGGAAGTGCATGATAAGCCCCCTCATGACGTTTTCCAAGACATCAAGATCGATATCCTCGAGTTCAATGGTGTCAATTATCCGGACGAATGCATCGAATGGGTCCAATTGATGGATAGGATCTTTGAGACCAAGGAATATGACGATGAGAAGGCATATAAGGTTGCGAGTTTGAAACTCACCAAAGTTGCTTCACTTTGGTTTGAGAACATGAAGGCACAACGGGTTCGAGAAGGTCGGGCAAAGGTTTCTACATGGACCCAGCTCAAACAAGTGATGAATAGTCGTTTCATGCCCAACACCTACAAGCAAGACGTCTTGAGGAAATTATACGCTTTCACCCAGGGCAGGCGATCCGTCAGTGACTATATCTTGGAGTACGAACAGCTCCTCACTAAAAGTGGTCATCAAGTGCGAAAGAGCAAACCATGATGCGTTTCTTCAATGGATTGGATTCTGCGGTTGCCAAGAAAGTTGAGGTTCAACCCTACTACTCTATGGTTGATTTGTGCAGTTTGGCTCTTCGGGATGAGCTACAGAGGAAAGAGAAGGCTATTTCCAAACCGATGATGCGCGCCTACTTTCCACCGTCAAGCCGACCTCCTCCTCAATTGGGCACTCCCAAGTCTAGTGAGACACCCAAGTTTCCGTGGACACCCATACCGACAAGGGAAAGGTACTTGTTGTGGCGTCTCCTATGGATCTTACTCGGCGTATGGAGGGTAGAAAATGTTTCAAATACCAAGGGTATGGACACTATCAGGCGGAATGTCCAAACCGACGAACCTTGACCCTCAAGGAGGTCCAGGATATTGATGAGGAACTATATGTCGCACGGGATGATTTCGATGTGGTGGGTGAGGATGCGGTCATTAGTGAAGAGGAGGATGCTGCCCTTGTGTCGCATGTACAAGGTGACGCTCTAGTCTTGAGGCGAGTTTTGCACACTCATGAAACCCCTCTTGACAAGGCCCAACGGGAGATGATTTTTCAATCTCGATGTTTCGTCGGGGGCAAGGTGTGCAATCTTATTATCGATGGAGGGAGCTGCACCAACGTAACATTGACTTATATGATTGAAAAGCTTGGATTTCTATTATTGCCTCATCCTCATCCGTATTCTCTCAAATGGCTCAATGATCGAGATGGCCTTAAGGTAACCAATCAAGTCCTCCTGAATTTGTCTTTTGGTGCTAACTACGATGGTTCTGTTGTTTGTGATGTTCCCATGAGCGCATTCCATAGCAATTTGACAAGCAAACTACTCATTATGGGGTGAAAAACACTTATACTTTCACCCAAAAGGGCAAGAGGGTTAAGCTTCTTCCACTAGCACCACATGAAATCATACCTCCTAAACTTGTGGTGGGAAGTGAGGATCCCAAACACTTGAGCGAAACATGGGTTGAACGAGCCCTAAGCAAGGGGAAGGTCGTTTTTGCCTTGCTCCTCTTAGAGGCAAACACAAGTGAGGTAGTGACACCCAAGCACCCTCTCGTTGCACCTCTTCTTGCCAAATTCCACGATGTGTTTCCTAAAGATCTTCCACTGGGTCTACCTCCTATTCGGGGCATTGAACATCAAATCGACCTTATTCTCGGAGCTCCACTCCCCAACAAGGTGGCATATATTGGTGCAACCCGCAGGAAACCAAGGAGTTACAACAGTAAGTGGACCAACTTGTTTCTCGTGGTTATGTTCGAGAGAGCATGAGGCCTCATTCCGTCCCGACCCTCCTCGTTCCCAATAAGGATTGTACCTTCCGGATGTGTGTCGACAGTCAGGCCATCAACAACATTACCATCAAGTATCGGTATCCCCTACCGAGGCTCGATGACATGCTCGATGAGTGACATGGCTCTTGTATTTTCTCCAAGATCGAACTTCGGAGTAGTTACCATCAAATCTGCACGAAGGAAGGAGATGAATGGAAAACGACTTTCAAGACGAAAGGGGGATTATATGAGTGGCTCGTCATGCCATTCGGGATCTCCAACACCCCAAGCACATTGATGCGTCTTATGAACGAGGTGTTGAGACCTTTTATCGCCAAATTTGTGGTGGTTTATTTTGATGATATTCTGATATATTCGAGGAGTGAAGCGGAACAAATTACACATTTGGAGTTGGTGTTCGAGATTTTGCGACAATGACTTTTCGGCAAACTAGAGAAGTGCGAATTTGGCACTCCCCAAGTCACCTTTCTTCGGTATATTGTTTCCGATTGGGGTATTCTATGGATCCTCGAAAGTGGAGGCCATTCTCTCTTGGCCCTCTCCCTATACTATCACAGAGGCGAGGAGTTTCCACGGCCTTGCTTTGTTCTATCGACGGTTCATCAAGGGCGTTAGCACCCTTACCGTCCCTATTACCGATTGTATGAAAAAGGGCGCCTTTGAGTGGACCCGAGCGGCCCAAGGGGAATTTTAGAAGCTCAAGGCTCGACTATGTGAGGCTCTTATACATGTTCTCTCGGACTTCTCACAAGTCTTCGAGGTGGATTGGGATGCTAGCGGGGTAGGCATTAGGGTCTTCTTGACCCAGAACCAACGACCTATTGCTTATTTTAGTGAGAAGCTCAGCGGGTCGAGGAGGAATTATTCAACTTATGACAAGGAATTTTACACTCTCGTGCGAGCACTCGATCATTGGTCACACTATTTGAGACCTAGCCAGTTTGTCCTTCATTCGTATTATGAAGCTCTAAAATATTTGAATGCGCAACACAAACTTAGTTCATGTCATGCCAAATGGGATGCGTTTCTTTAAAGTTTATTTTTTGGCAAAGCATAAGAAGGGGAGTATTAACGTGGTTGCCGATGCACTCTCTAGGAGACATTCCCTTCTTTCAGTGGTTGAGACAAGGGTCCTTAGATTTCAACACATGAAGGAGTTCTACAAGGAGGATGATGACTTCAAATCACACCTTGATTGTGGTGATGGACTTTATTTGCTTCAAGATGGATTTCTCTTCAAGGGTAACAAATTGTGTGTTCCCAAATGCCCATTGAGGAAACTCCTAGTGTGGGAGGTTCACGGAGGTTGTCTTGCCGGTCGTTTCGGCATCAACAAGACTATCGACATGTTGAAAGAACACTTTTATTGACTAAAGATTGGAGGCGATGTGCAGGATGTGGTTTCCAAGTGTGTTACTTGCCACCATGCCAAAATTTCGTTCCACCAAGGGCTTTATACACCCCTTCCAGTTCGGAATGGCTCATGGGAGGATTTGAGTATGGACTTCATTGTGGCCCTTCCCCGGACCGTGCGTGGTAAAGATGCAATACTCCTCGTCGTGAATCGCTATTCCAAAATGGCACATTTCATTGCTTGTGAAATGACCGATGACGCCAGTCACATTGCTACTCTTTTCTTCCGGGAGGTATTGCGCTTGCATGGTGATCCGAGGACTGTTGTCTCAGATCGTGAAACTAAGTTCATGAGTCATTTCTGGAGGTATTTATGGAAGCTCCTGGGGACAAAGCTTCTTTTTAGCACGTCGCATCACCCTCAAACGGATGGTCAAACCGAGGAAACTAACAAGACTCTCAATACTTTGCTTTGGGGTCTTGTAAGTAAAAGTTTATGGGATTGGGATGCCAAGTTGTGTCACGCCGAATTCGCCTACAATCGGGCTCCTTCATTTACTACGGGTCATTCACCCTTCGAGACTTGCTACAGGCTCAACCCTATTACCCCTATCGAGCTCCTTTCTCTTCCATTATAGTCGAGGGTTAGCTTTGAAGCAAGTGAGAAGGCCGTCGAGATCTAGAAGCTTCACCGACAAATTCGAGAGAAGATCGAGCGCACCAATGAACTTTACAAGGCCCGAGCGAACAAGCATCGCTGTGGAATCACATTCAAACCCGGGGGACTTAGTTTGGCTCCACTTGAGGAAGGAACAGTTCCCTTCCCGAAGGAGTAGTAAACTCATGCCACGAAGCGATGGACCGTTCAAGATCTTGGCCAAGATAAATGACAATGCACACAAGCTTGATCTTCTGGTTGATATGGCTATCTCCTCTAATTTCAATATCAGGGATCTTTCGCCTTACATCGAGGATGTTGAACCCGATACGGATTTGAGCGCAAATCCTGTTCAAGAAGGGGAGGATGAAGAGGTTCGGGTTCCGTTCTCCGCGCTTGTGATCTCCACCAAGCGAGCCGCCACGTCTATCTCGAGCCTTGAACTACAATTCCTGGTTACTTCCGGAGTTGCGAGGCTAGTTTCGACCATCCAATGGATGGGCCTCGGGACGTTCGCGGCGCGTTCATTTGAAGCACCGACCCTGGAGGCCTCGGGACCAGACCGGGCCATCTCGAGAATGGAAATTAGGAGGTATCAGGGTCCGGGTGATGTCCCGAGAGCAATAAAGTTCAAGAACCACGGAAAGCATGCAAGCGTCGAAGACTATCAACGGTCACGCCCATGACATGGGCGTCGCTCCCGCGGCGGCCTCCTGGCCTCAAGGGAGAATTCTGAAGCAGGGTTGGCTCGCGCCCGTGATAGAAATGTCGCGCCCGCGATAGCTTGCTTGTCGAGACGTCACTCCCGCGACCCCACCAGTAGCGCCCGCGACACTTCGCTGCTGGAAGGAGGGACGGCGAGAGAGAGGGTCGTCGCGCCCGCGACCACCAACATCGCGTCCACGACTCATTTTCCACACGCGCCTGTGTAGGACCTGGAAAATTCCCGTCCGGGGAAATGTTTCGGATGCGTTACTTAATGATCGGGAGCCGACTAAGGTTTCTTAATACTTAAATAAGGATATTTTCATTTTATGAAATTCATTTTCGGGATGATGAAACTTTATTTATGTACAAACCCGTTTTCTATTATTTCAATTATATTAATTTGCCCAAAATATTTTAATAATAATTTAATCCCGGCCTACTCACCAAATCCAGGCCTAAGAAACAAGTGGGCCACCAGAACTCGTTAAAACCCGCCTGGGTTTTAAGGGATTCTGGGATGGGCCTCTCGCTTCCCAACCCAGAGAGAAAGTGGGTTGAAGTCGATAAAACCCGCCTGGGTTTTATCGATTTGTAGGCCATTTCTCTTCGGGCCTAACCTAGAATGGGTGATGGGCAAGAACTAAACCATTTTCTTAAATTATTTTTATGCAAAAATCGAATACTTTAAATAATTAAACGAATTTACAAAATTTTAAAGAGTTGCCAGCCGATTTAAGGAAATCGGCAAACCGTAAAAATAATAAAAATTGACTCTGGTCTACGAACCCGATTTCTAGATTCGGGCGTAAGGTTACAAATTCGAGAATTATAAGAATTCTCGAATCCGTCTGTTTGAAAATAGACTCTACTAAAATCGAACTTGAAAAGAAAAAAAGCGGGGAGAAGTTTTATTAATTTCATAACGTTATTATTCCGAACATGCAAGATTAAATCATGATGTTTTCTTTACAAATATATACAAGTCAAAGAATTAAAGAATTAATGACATGATAATACGATGATAACAATAATGGAAAACAAACCTTGTTTCAAAGGTGATGGGCGAAATGGATTTTATCCCTTTACTTGACCTCCACTTGTGGCTTGGATGGAAGGATGGATATGGAAATGGTTAGGTTAGTGGTATGAAAATGACAATGGAATGAGAGTGATTATGAAATTATTAAAGGATGGATATAATGGAGAAAGTTTAAGGGAATTTGGTAGGGTAATGTGGAGAGAATTTGAGTATAATGGTGGTAGTTTGTGAGAGTAGTTGATGGAAATTTGGGTAGAGTGAGTGTGATAGATGATGATAGTTGATGAAATGAGGGTGAAATAGAGGGGGTATTTATAGGTGGGGGAGTGAAGGTTTAGGAGGGAAAATGGAGGGGACATACCCCAAAGATCATGCCATCTTGGATCAAAACCCAGACGAGTTTTATTGGGTCAAGGGCAAAGTCAAAGCACGTGGCTTTTATCAAGGGATTGCATGGGTGAAGATTTCGGCGCCAGAGACAATAAAACCCAGGCGGGTTATATTAGCATGGCACGGATCGTTGACATGGCCAAAACGACGACGCGTCGCTGTTGAGTATAAAACCCAGGCGGGTCATACTGCTTCTGGGCCGGGGCGCGCGATGGGCCCAATTCTGTGTGGGCTACCTTCTGAAGTTTAAAACCCAACTGGGTTTTATTAGATGTAGACGGACCGTTCTGACTTCTTGGGCTCAAGTTGTTGACCTTTTGGGCCCATTGACTTATTTAGCGTTTGGCCCAAATGACTTGCTGATCTTGATGGGTCGGGTTCATGCCGGTACAAATTCCGGTGTCTACCACGTGTTGATTCGTTTTTGGCTGAGTTCTACCCTAATTTTGTTGCTTAGTATAAATATCTTGTTTTCCAATTTCCCAAGGCAGCTTATGAGATTATGAAATGAAATGAGTGAGTGCACCCCAAGCTTCTTCCCCAAAAATCTTGTTTACTTTATCCAAGCATAATTTGGTGGTGTTTAAGTCATTTCTTTAATGGTTGATGGTGGATTACTCCTAATTAATCATGGTGAAATGTTAGACTAAGGCAGTGGACATTCCATGCCAAGGTCTTCTGTTATCTCCATTATTGTTCAAGTTCTTAATCTCGGTTTTCTTTATTACTCAAGCAATCAATCTCGCCCCACGCGATCGGTAACGCTCCATAAAGTCAAAACAACCAGGAGCGTCCCTCCGCCGCCACGTTAGACCGCCACCGAGTTAAGTTCAACTTAACTCAGTGGCGTACTATTAGGGGCAATAAGGGGTCAAAGTTCGTATTATTAATCACAAAATCAAAAGTTCGTATTATTAAGTCTTATATTGCCAAAAGTTCGTATTATTATAATCCAAATTTCCCTTGATTATTTTGTTGCAAAATTTAATGCCACAAATAACCATATTTCTTGTAGTGATTCTTCTCACATCAACCAAGATTTTTTTCACCCAAAAGGGAATTATGCTCTTGGCTACACCGCCAACCATTACCTTTCTACCTCTCAACCCCGTGACCACCACTCATTTATCCAAGAAGAATCCTTCCCTCAAAACGAAACATTCCACAACCTCAAATTTCTCAACCACCCCAAGAATCTTCAATTGAGTTGATGTTGAGGCAAATCATGGTTGTCCGAGAGAAGGATCGAGCATACATTCGAAGTCTGGAACTCAAATTGGCTCAAGCCAACCAACCTCAATCTATACCCATAACGCCTCCCAGAGCGCTGACATTACCGATAACTGCTTCAAGGATTGCTGACTGGCCCCACAAATCACCACGAGTCTTTCCAGCGTGTTTTGTCCTCGCTCACATGCTGCCTGGGAAAAACTTCCCAAGAGGTCACCCATCATGAGACTTGTCCCAGCCAAGCACGCTTAACTGAGGAGTTCCAAACGGATGAGCTACCCTAAAAGAAGGTGCACCTTGGTGATATAAGTAGTCATTTCAATCCTTTTAAGCCACACTTTAACCACATATCTGGGGTGTTACAATACCCATCCCACCTCTTCCTATCCAAGGGGTGGAGGCGAATGTTATTACTCTACAGAGTGGAAGAGAAGTTGAGGGACCCAAGTTTGTGGAGGAGAAAACTTTTGGAGAGAATGAGGGAGATGTTGTGGAATTAATTGAAGAGGAGGACATAGAGGTTAAGCAATCTTGTGATGGGGAGAAGAAATCCTCATTGAAACCCAAGGAGAGCATTAAAAAGATAAAGGGGTTATGGAGGAGAATAACCATGATCGACCCACAGGGCAGTTGAAACTATACCGACCACTAGTTCCATTTCCAGGAAGATTAGTTCAACACAAGAGTGACGAGAAATTCTCCAAGTTTATTGTGATGTTGAAGAAGCTTCATGTTAATATACTTTTCCTAGAAGCCATGTCAGAGGTTCCTTCATTCAAGAAACATCTTAAGGACCTCTTGACAAACAAAAAAAGAATCAAGAAATCGTCAACCGTTCGTCTCACGGTTAGTTGCAATGCTATTATGGGGAGCAAAACTCCCGAGAAACTAGCCAATCCCGACAGTTTCTCCATACCGTGCTAGATTGGAGAAATGAATATCGACAAGGCATTTTGTGGCTTGAGGGCGAGTGTGAATACCATGCCACATTCCATATGCAAGAGGCTCAATCTCGACGATTTGATTCCCACGACAATCAATTTGCAACTTGTCGATAGAAGTATTAGAAGGCCATTGGGGATTCTAGAAGATGTCCCGATTCATGTGGGAAATTTTCTCATCCCTTCTGATTTCATTATTTTGGAGATGGATGAAGATTTGAACATTCCTATTATTCTCGGTTGACCTTTCTTGGCCACTGCAGAAGCTATAATAGATGTGAAAAGAGGTTGTTTGTCTCTTCATGTGGTTAGGGATCATATTGTTTTTTATCTCGATCCTTCAAGGCGGAAACCCCACAAAAAGTCATATTTCCAGGCCAATGCGGTAGTAAACATCTTGGATGAGCACCAAAAGGAGCCTTACTTTCTTGATGTTGTGCCCGATGATTGGAGAGGAATCAAATACCCAAGCGCCTCGTATTCCAATCCAAGTGAAGTTGAGGGCATCTACCGTGATCAACCCTATAAGATTGTCCCATGGAGGAAGAAACTTTCCTTGAGTGAAACCTATGTTGAGTGCAACAAAGTCAATGGGATGATTCTCAAAGGCCTTAGGCCCTGTAAACCACCCAACCCCGAGTTGAAGCTACCCTCTATTTCCCCACAACCTACTAAATTTTTAAAGAAGCGAGCTTCTTTGTTGCCCAAGGTTAGGAAGTGTTGGAAAAGAAGAAGGAAGCGTTAGTAGAGGAAACCAAGGAAAATGTTATCCGGGTTTCCTAGGTGGATGACTCGACCATTGGAAGACTGCCCCAATTCATCAACGAATCTATTTGAGAATCGTTGGAAAAAGAGGAAGAAAAATTGATGGAAAAGATTGATGATGTTCTTGGTTTGTGTCCCAAGACTTCCAAGGATCAAGTAAGTAATTGGGTCAAGCTAGGGACCTTAAACAAGCGATATATGGGAGGCAACGCATACCTTTTCTTTTCTTCTTTGTCGTTTGTGCTTTCTTTCTTCTTTCTTTTGATGTAATAGTTCTAGGTTCAAGAAAAAAAATTGAAAAAAAAGATGTGAAAAAGAGAAAAAGAGTTGGAGTTAAAAAATAAGAAAAATAAAATAATTGAAGTTGGGTGAAGGAAAGAAAAGTATAAGTGCGGGTAGTGAGAGTGAAGTTTGAAGTGATTTTGGGAGTATTCGTGAAGTTTAAGAAGAATGAGTTCAAAGAGGGGATGAATTGTGGAGTTCTAGGACTCAAAGTAAGCAAGTTAACATTTTCCAGCTCGTAGCTCCCGCTATGACAATCGTAGCACCCGCTACGTCATTCTGCCGGTCGGATTCCAAGGTCGTAGGTTCGTAGCACCCGCTACGGCAAGCGTAGCACCCGCTACGCCCTGACTATGAGTTCTTACTTCCTACTTTCCCTCTTTCTTCCTCATTTTCTTCCCTTCCCTCTTTCCACCTCATCTCCCCATTTCATTTTTCCTTTCCCCAAGTTCCACCCTCAATTCCCGCCACAAATGAAATGGGATTCTAGGTTGAGGCTTGTCTAGGTTAATGTACATATTGTAATTACGTTTTCATTTCTTCTCTTAGTTAGCTTCATTTAGTCTTGCATGCTAGGATCCAAGCATCTAGGTAGTTTAATTTGCAAATCCTAACCCTATGTTTGGTTCTCTTGGATCGCGGATCGAGTTGTTCTAATTGAAGACCTTGAGGTAACTTCTTTCCGCTCTCTTTGAATGTGTATATAGCTTTGATCAAATTTGCATGCTAGATTGTCTTTTTGGGTGGCAAGCCCCTTTGACTGTTCGTGTTGGGATTATTTTGTTATTGGAGTGATATGGGCTCGGGTCGCCAACACTTTTTGCTAGGTGCTTTTGTTTATTTGCATTCTGTAGGCTTTCTACATTTTATTTCACACCCTTTCCACAATGAGGACATTGAGACGTTTTATGTTTGGGGGGCGGGGGGTATTCATGTTGAGGGTAGATCACCTAACATAGAATTTTGGATCATGCCTCCTCTCCTTCCATCTTCATCAACCCCACCTCTACATATAAATACCACCCTAATTCTCACTTATTTCATCAAATAATACCATCAACAATTCTCATCTCATCACCTTCTACTCTCTCCATCTTCATCATATTCTTCTCATCAAAACTCTCATAAAATATTATCATCATTCTCTCCATTCTCTAATCTTCCATCAACAATCACCACCACCTATCATCATTCACTATTCATCATTCTCCACTCTCTTCATTATCATAAACCTCTTCCATCAATCATCTTCATCATCATACACCCACTCTCAAGCTATCATCACTACCACCATCATACAACCAACCATTCTCAAGCATTCATTCCGCCATCCATACAACGTCGAGCCCATGTATTCATCACAAGGGGTCCATCTTGAAAGATAAAGTGAGGTTCGTTTATCTTTTAATTTTATTAATGTAATTTATTTTCTTGTATCACTCTATTTGTACTTTCGTTTCGTAAAAACATTCATATTTTAATCTTGCAAGTTCGGAATATTAATTTCATGAAATTCATTGAGCTTCTCTCCGCTCAATTTTGTTCCAAGTTGGATTTTAATGGAGTCTATTTTTAAATAGGAGATTTCGAGAATTCTTTAATTCTCGAATTCATAGCCTTACCCGGGCCTGGATTATGAGTTACGTTCATAGGCCGGAGTTTTCTTTTCTTTTGGGTTCGTTAATTTCCTTAAATCAACTGGCGACTCCTTTTCCTTTCTAAACTCATTTAAATTTCATACGACATCGCGACAGAATAATCTAAAATGCATCGATAACTACTAAATCTATATTCATAGGTTGACTCGTGAAGAATCGCCTAGAACTTGAGCAAGGCCCAGCGGCCTTGCTCAGGCCCTATGGCCATTTCTCCAAGGGCGAAGAGAAACGGGCCTGCCTAGATACCTAGCAAGGCCACCTAGCCTTGCTGCTTGGTAGAGTCCGTTTACTCCATTGTTGGCCCAAATCTAGAATGTTTCGTTACCGGTGCATTGTTAATTTGACGCAGTTTCGTGGTAGTTAAAATGATTCTAGTCCTCTTCTTTTAACTCATTGTTAATTTGGACGTCAATAATACCAATTTTGGGGTTACTGGAGACTAATAATACAAACTATTTTCTTGGACACTAGTAGTACCAACTATCGACCTATTTTCCTCCAACGGTACACGACCAATTTGTTATAGATTTAACTCATCGGAAAGATGACATGGCTCCATGATGTGTGATGTGGAAGGCGGAGGTTGGGTTGAAAATGTTGACGTGGACACTAACATGCCTTCCATGTCAGATATTATGGAACCACATCATCTTTTCGATGAGTTAAAATCATAACAATTTGACGGTGTTCTGTTAGAGGAAAATAGGTCAATAGTTCATACTGATAGTGTCCAAGAAAATAGTTTGTATTATTAATATCCAACACCCCCAAAGTTGATATTATTGATGTCCAAAAACCCAAAAATAAAATATCCTTACTTAATGAATAAGCAACCTTAGTCGGCTCCTGATCATTAAGTAGTACACTCTAGAACAAACGCGGTTTTTTCCGGGTCTTATAGGTAGGCAGATTAAACGCAAGACTTCTAATAGATGCTTATCGATGCGGGATGTTTTCTTTAATGACGATTTCCTAATTTTCAGGAACTATTATTGGCTTGGGTGCCCGGTGCAGAGATTGGTTTAGCCTTGCCCTGTCTTACAGCCTCGGCTCGATTGGGACGATAGCCAATCCTATGTTCGGGGCTACCACACCAAAAATACAGGTTACTTCCCAATCCACACTCGGTGGTGGCATGGTTGTTATGAAGATACTTCTTACACGACTCTCTAAGTGGAGTGTTTTGATCAGGGAGGCTATAGGTAAACTTTTTAGAGGAACTAGGGTTGCCACTACCATTCATCTTTCTTTTGTTCTCAACTTGACTCCTCCCCCGAAATTCATTCTTCACCTTTTCCACACAGCACCTCTATCATATAGATCCTGATAATTACTTGTGTACTGTCCAGCTAGTTGAAGACATATGTAATCAGTAAGTCTGCCCACAAATGTAGTTTTCTTAATCCTCTCATTGGACATATAATCAAGATGAAGCAGGATGACTCCATAAATTTCTCAACATACTTCAAAACAAACATGTTTTCCATTAAGTTAAATTCATGAACTCATTCTCCTTTTTAAGTTGGATGGATATAGGGGAAAATTGTTGCCTCAAAATCCTCACAAATTTCTCCCAATTGAACCTTGGCTGATATTGCTTTTCCTGGACTATATACAACCAAATATCAGCTTGACCCATTAGATAAAAGGTTCCAATATTGACCTTTCATATCTTGGGGACTTAGAAAACTTCAAATATTCTCTCCATAGATCTAATCCAGTCCTCTAATTTGACAGGGTCAAATTTTCCATCACAGGTTCTCGGCTTCTATTTGGATATCCTCTTAATGAGTTTGCAACCATTTACCTCTTAATTTACAGTTTGATCTCCAACTTCTTAAACAACTCAACAAACAATTGACCCATCACATTGGAATCTAGACCCATAGAGGTGACATTTTGAGCGAGTTAGGTGTTTATTGGTGATGTATAATTGATAGACATATACATCAAGGTCATCAAGAAAGACATCAAATATACATCATGGGAGCCAAATACTCAATTACAAGGAAAAGGAGCTTCATTCCTTCAAGTCTGTCTCACGTTTGAATACCTTCAACAAGGATAGCTCGATAATTTGCTCCATATCTCAAGAACAATGAAGATATTGTGAAAGTCATCCAAAGGTCAAATGATCTACATCAAAAGAGCTTCACAATGGTTTTTGAATCTTGAAATTTGGATAAGAAACAACCATGTTATCATTGTTTTAATCTAGCTTATGTACATTTGTTTCTTTATGATGTCACATTTGTGTTAGATGATGTAAGCTAGAATCCCTTGTAATTCTTTCATATCACACGCCTAAAGGGTTCTCATTTGCTATAAATATACCCCTTGGGTGCCTTGTAATCTCATTCAATTCATAATAATCAAATACAAAGTAAACACATGATGTTGTTTTTTCTCTAGCTTTTGTGCTGGTATTTCGTTTCTCTTGAGGGAGATTTGTCCTATCTCTACTTCTAGCCTTGGGTTGGCATCCCTTGGTGGTGAAAGGTAGAATAGAAGAGTTCCTTGAGGTGGTGTGCCTATATCCTCGTGGGAGTCTTCAACGCCATTATCGTTCGTTCATCCATTCATTCAATCATCCATCATTAGTTTAACAAGCATTCATCATTCAAACATCAAATGTTCATCAAATTGGTAAATGAATCCCGTCTTTGTTTCGATTTCCATCTTCTTTCATTGAGTTTAGTTGATCCTTAAGAACTTTGAGAAGGAAGATTCTTATCGTTGTTCATAAAGATCCTGAATTCTATGTGTAATGAGATCTCTTTGATCCCATTATACATCAATTGGACTTTCATGTGAGTCATGTGGGATTTGGTAATTGGGTTGAGGGTAGTAAATAATGTGGTTGTGACCATTGTAGACACCGGATTTTGCACCGGGACAAGTGTACAAATCAAGCATAACAAGAAAAGAGGTTAGCATGAAAGAAAATTTAAAGGACCATCCTCAATCAAAAGCTATCGGGGCAACCCACCACAAAAAGCCTTCATTTTCCACCATTTTCGCATACATATGCCCACCATTTCAAATCCCATTTTTTCCACAAATCTTGTTGGCCCCATTTCTTTTGATGAGAATAAAGTACACATGATGAGCATTCCAAAGCCTTTTGAATTGCCTCAATCGGAGTTCGGAGGAAAGAGTTATGGCCGTTCGAAGTTGCACTTAGCCAGTTTTTAACCCCAGGCGGGTTTTAACATTGTCTGGGCCCAGAAAGCAAGCCCAGTCGCGCTTCCCAGCCCAGAGCATCTAAAACCCGCCTAGGGTTTGATCCGGCCCAGAAATGATCAAACCCCGCCTAGGGTTTGATCGAGATTGCACGTGACGTCGTTTTACGCCAGATCCGTGTGACGAAATTATCATACCCCGCCTAGGTTTTGAAGCAGTTGGCACCAAAATTTGCATGCATGCAATTAAATCCCTTGATCTTAGCCCACATGGTTGACTTTGCCCTTGACCCCATATACCCCGCCTAGGTTTTGTTTTTAAATGGCTGATTTTTTGGGGTATGTCCCCCACCTTGTCCCTCATTCCTTCACCTATAAATACCCCCTCCATTCCACCTTCATTTCATCAACAATCATCATCAACCATCATCTATTCTACTCTCATTGTCTCTCATTATCTCAAATTCTCTTCATAATTCTATTCTTTTATCATCACCATAATCATACTCTTCACTACCATACAACCATCCACACTACACTTTTCTTAAGCCATCCACATTTCCTAATCCGGGTTTCAAATCAAGGGGAAACTCAAGGGATCGATTTCGTCGCCGCTATAACCAAAGCAAGGTTCGATTCTTTGATTTAAATTATCGTATTTAATCATGTAATCCTTATTTTAAATTCCATACTTGTACATATTTTGTAAAATTTAAAACCGCATTTATGTTATATTGCATGACTTGAATAATAATTCCACGAAATTAATCAAACTTCTCCCTGCTCTCTTTCTTTTCAATGTTAATTTTAGTAGAGTCTGTTTTTATAAAAAGGCGGATTCGAGAGTTCTTATCACTCTCAAATTCGTAACCTTACCCCCGAACTTAGAAATCGGGTTCGTAGACCGGAGTCTTTCTTTTATTTTATGGTTCGTCGATTTCCTTAAATCGGCTGGCGACTCTTTAAATTTTTTATAACTTCGTTTAATTATTTAAAGTATTCGATTTCTTACACAATTAATTTGAGAAAATGATTTAACTTTTGTTCAATGCGAGAAAGGGGGTTTGGTCGAAGGAGAAAATGGCCAGAAATTATTAAACCCCAGGAGGAGTTTAGTAATTCCCACCAATTTTATCCCTGGGCCTAGAACCAAGGGGACCGGCCCATAATTTGCCAAACCCTAGGCGGGCTTTGACCAATTCTGGTGGTCCGTTTGCTTTTTAGGCCCTAATTTGTCAATTGGATTAAAATTAAATTATTTGAGATTATTTTTGTGTAATTTTCGGATAATTTAAATAATAAAAAACGAGTTTGTAAATAAATAAAGTTTCATCACCCCGAAAATGAATTTCGAAAATAAAAACATCCCTATTTAAGGATTAAGAAACCTTAGTCGGCTCCCGATCACAAATGTAGCGCATCCGAGGAAATATTTCCCCGAACGGGAATTTTTCCGGGTCCTACAGATTGGCGATTCCACTGGGGACTTAAACTTTAAAAAGAGGGTAAAACTTGAAAAAATCAAATTGATTTGAAAAGTGTAAAAGGGAGAAGTTAATTTATTTTGCGCTTTTATTATTCTTTTAGGCATCCCTGGCATACCGGGCCACTAATCGGGTCTTTTGACACGTTAGCACAAAGGCGATGGTTTAAGTTACATAGGTGTAGACACCAAAAATAGTACCCAACAAGCACCTCGAGGATTTTGGGCTTGTTAGAGTCCTCGTGGACTTTGGACTATATAGGCACCCCATGGATCCAAATGAATCAGGCCCAAGATGCTCCCTCGCAGGTCCAGTACTTGAGGTTCTCGCCCATCCTACACTCGGGTCCCTCGTGGATTCCGTACCCAGGTGCCTCGCGGATCTCGTACCCGGGTCAAGGTCAACTCTCGGTCAAAGTCAACTCTTGATCAAGTCAAAGCAAAGCCAACTGTCATAGTCAACTTTTGGTCAAACTCAACTCTTAGTCAAGTCAAAGTCAACTCAAGAATCCCCGCGGATTTTTCAGAAATTTTCATACTTGATAAAAAATCTCGGATTGTGATCAAGCCAGTGGCTTCATGGTTGTCGGTCAGTCCAAGAAAGTTCTCGCGGATTTGTCAGGCCAACCCAGGAAAAATTCTGGCAGATTTGTCAGGCCAATCTTGAAAAATCCTGGCGAATTTGCTAGCCCGACCAAAGAAAATCTGGCGGTTTTGCGAGCGGCCAGAAGGCTGCGCAGATTTTGCGAGCGATCGAAGAACTCCTCGCGGATTTCTGCATTTTAGGCTCAGACAAATTCTCGCGGATTTCTGCATTTTTTCGGCCCGGACAAATTCTCGCGTATTTCTGCGTTTTTGGGCTCAGACAAATTCTCGCGGCTTTCTGCATTATTTTGGCCCGGACAAATTTCTCGCGGATTTTGACATTTTGGGCCTGGACAGATTCTCGCGGATTTTTTGCAGTTTTTGACCTGGACAGATTCTAGCGGATTTTGGCATTTTCGGCCTGGACAAAGTCTCGTGGATTTTTGCATTTTTTTGGCCCAGACAGATTCTCGTGGATTTTAGCATTTTGGGCCTAGACAGATTCTCGCGGATTTTTGCATTTTTTGGCCTGGACAGATTCTCGCGGATTTCTTTTTAGAAAATGGGGAAAATCCTTGCGAATTTGTTCAAACCGGGCAGTTTTCTTTCAGTTTAAACTGCTTACTCCCCACTATCCCCACAATGAAGAACCTCGCGGATTTCTCAGAAATTGGGGTGAAAATCTTCGCATATCAAATTTCCAGCCCGAAAAGCAGATCCTCGCGGATCTTATTTTCCAGCCCAGAAAATGGATCCTGGCGGATCCAGTTTTCCAGCCCAGAGATCAGATCCTGGCGGGTCTTGATGTGGGCCCAGGTGAAAATTGGCGCGGTTCCCCATTTTCAGTCAGTAGGGCAGTTCCTCGGTAAAAGAACTGTCTTTCCCTACTCTCCCCACTGAGCCGAGTCCCCGCGGATTTCATGGGTGATGGGGGACATGTAACTGCAAACAACTCCTAAAGGTGATGCTTATAAAAGGGGGGATCTTCGTGGATTTAGGGGGGCAGGGGAGAGTCCGGTATAGGTAACTTAAAGGTAGTGACAACCGGGAAAAACACCATTTTTCTGGGTTGAAATCCTCGCGAATTTGGTGACTCTTCACACCTAACACCTAAGAAAAACACCATTTTTCTGGGTTGAAATCCTCGCAGATTTGGTTGAAATCCTCGCGGATTTGTTGGTTTCCAAGGTCTCGGGTCTTCGAGGATTTTGGTAATTTCTTTGTTTTTTTGGTTTTCCTGATTTTGTAACCATGTAGCTTCCAACGCCCCACCCGCTGTAATTTTCATTTTCTTTACTTTGACATTTGCTTGTTTCGTGATTTGTGTTTGTATGTTTTAATTCATAAAATTTGGGACAACTTTATTTTATTTTTTTTGTTATTTTCTTTTTCCTAATCAAAACCCGACGGAGTAAAGGCCGTTTTACGGGCGGTGTAGGAGCAACCCTCCTACACTTGTACCTTTACCCCCGATCCTAGTTTTGGTTCGAAGATCGTGGAGCACTTTATCTTTTGTTTTGTTAGTTTTTCTAAAAAACTAACTGGCGACTCTGTGTGCTTCATTTTGTGCATGTTCATGGCCTTGTATGATTGGCCCTTGACGTGAATGGCGGGTCAACTCGGCGCACCGCTCAGAAATCCTCGCGGATTTCTGGCCAGCGGGTCGAGTCAGATTCCTATTTTGGGTTACAAAATGGTCACAGGTTGTGAATAATGGACCGGCCCTGCATACCAGTTGAAAATCCTCGCGGATTTTTGGCCCGTATGCATGTTTGGTGCATTATTTGGACCACATGTGACCAATATTCCCGTTCGGGCTGGACTTGAACCTTGATTGACCTAACAAATCCGCCATGATTTTGTGGTCTTGAGGTCCCGGTCCATCTCTGACTGAATATGGGTCATCGTAATTTTGAGCTCAAAGATTAAACATATTTTAAGCATGAACTACATGAAGTGATAAGTTAAAATATTTATTTTGTGCATGTAAAGAAAATTGATAATGCACCCTAGGAAGCTATAAGCCACCCTATCGTCGACTCGACACTCCGTGGGGGACCGTGTCCTCCGGGCCGCGGGCCCTATAGTGGCGACTCCACTAGGGACTTATTTAGTAAGTGGGTAAGACTTGAAAAGTCGGGTTTTTTTTTAAAAAAAAAGTTGTCACCTTTTTTTTTTTTTAGGCATTTTGTGCATTTTTGGGCCTTCCCCTTCGTTGGCCACATAAGGTACCGTTTAGGTTTATCCCTATTTTTACCATTATGGGAAAATAAAACCATTCAACTTGATGGGTCCACTAAGACCTTCACCAAGCCGGTGGTTATTTTTCCACTCGTGCACCACTCCTTAATCCTCACGACAAAGGGAGCAACTCGAGTATGCTAGTCTTGCCATGCATCCCATGGAAGACAAAGTACTTGGGACACGAGCTAGAGGTTAGGTTAACCAAACCCTTGATCTTTAAACATAGACCCTTGGCAAGGTTGAATTCATTTGTGTGCTATGTGTTTTTATTAATCCTCGAACCCGAGACGTGCCATAATGCTTAGACCTAAAAAAAAATCATGCATTCGCATAGTGGGTTGAGATGTTGGTTTGGCCTATATAAGGCTCGAGCCCTTGGAGTCCTCGCGGATCCTAGGTTGGGCTTGGCCCTGTATAGTCCAAATCAATGTTCCACCCCTTCCTTTAGTCATCAAACACTTGTTTAGGCCCAATAGTGGACCTGAGCCTAAGAAATCCGCGAGGCTTTTTAGTGAGCTCGACCCCTACGGGGTCTAAACTAGTGTGTTTTTATGATCATACATTTGCATAAAGTCATCCTCATCTAGTAGAAGCAGGTCATTTGGGCCACACAAGTCGGTTTGGGCCTTGAGGATCCTCGCGGATCTTTAAGTGAGCCCGACCTTGTGTGATTCAAATGGGCTCCTTGTTGTGTCTAGTCAACTAAAACGATATATTTAACCTTTATGTGAGGCTTGAGCCTGGAAATTTAATATTGGGCTCGACCCGAATGTCTTTCTGGCTCGAGTCTACATTTGTATAAGAGTTTTATTTGGGTTTCGTATATGATCTAGAGCTCTAGTTCGGTCATTCGGGATTCAAATAAATTTCTTCATCCATAACATACATCGTGTCTTGTCAGTCGGTGTTGAGCTGAGTCCTGAATTCCTTCATCTTCGCGAACAGAATTGGTTGGTTTCGGGTACATCAAAGGGACGAGACAGGTCAGTTAGAAGCTTTTGACATCGAGTACAACAGCAACGAGGATCGTGATTCGCAATCATCTGAGTCTACTGACGAAGAAGTTGAATCCTTGGTAATTGATCCAACCGAGACAATGTCAAACCTTAACAGTGATCATCCTCAGGATCCCCCACCTCCTCCACGTATTGAAATGGAACAGCTCACCATTTTAATTCTGAATATGCAAGTCACAATGAATGCACAGCTTGAGGCGCAGAATCAGAGCATTGATGTTGTCATTCATGCTATGGAGGAGGCAAAGAATTCAACCATGAAGAACCGCACTACTGGTGAAAATGAACAACAATCAGGGAAGGAGAATGATAGGTCGGTCCACGGGGTTTCAAACTTGAGACTTGACCGAATTGAACAGATGTTGAAGGAATCTACTCTTTTCAACAATCAGTTCATGAACGACGTTGGGTTTACGCCCGTCCCAAGGGGCAGACTTCCCCTTACATTCAACATGCCTGACATCAAATTCCACGGTACTGAGAATCCACATCAACATGTGCAGAATTTCATGGGGGCTATGACACTACAAGGAGTTGAAGAAGATATCTACCACATTATTTTCCCTTGGACTTTTGGCCCGGACGTTATGAAGTGGTACGACACACTTAGTCCTACCAAGTCCTCACAATGGAACACACTTTGCAAGGAGTTCTTACACCAATACTCCTACAACGTTGACATGCCCGTCACTTTAAGGGACATAGAGTTAATGAAACAAGGAGAGGAAGAGACATTCTCTGACTACTTCGCTCGATGGAGAGCAAAAGCTGCTCAAATGGTGGATCGACGTTCCGAGGAACATCAAGTAGATATGCTTGTGCAAGGATTACAACCCTCGTACAAGACCCACTTAAGATTCCAACCTATTAAGGACTTTGTATCACTAAGATTGGTTGGAATCAAAATCGAAAGTGAGCTAACTAACTGAGGGCTGGAAGAACACTTATACTAATAAGCAAACTTCTGGCCTAGCAAGGGAAACGAGGTGAATGCCTTAGAACACTCCATGTGCTCAAGCACTAGAACAACTTCCAAGAAAAGGATGAGCTAATAGAAAATACGCCGAAGTTGGGATGCTAATGAACACTGCAAGTACCACAGAGCTTGAGGACATTACATTGAACAAAATGAAGAAAATGTCTAGGTCGAAGCAATTATCCAGTCGAAATGCTTTGAGTTGTATTGCCTTGTGCAAGCCTTTTCTCTTGAGTACTTCTTGCATGATTGTTTAATCTTAGTAATTGTTTATCTTTTTGAGTTAGTTGAAGAGTTAGTAGAATAACCCGTGAGATTTTAAGCCTTCATAGACTATTCATTATATATATAGTCTCATTTTCTTTTTGTGTGTAACTCTTCCTTGTGTGCATCTCTAGAACTTGGCTTGACATTCCTTAAAATCACATTTGGCATATGCATTGTGTTAATATGATTGAGGCATCCTTTTGTTAGCTACATAGCCAAAAAGCCACCTGACATTTTGACCTCTTTTTGCAAGCCCTTCCTCACCCTTTTTCCTGTCTTGTTGTTTATCTTATATGTGTGCACCCTTGGCGTTTACATAATTTCCTACCTTTAGCCAAGATAGAATGACAAACAGTTCAGTTGTATGGGGCAGTTTCATGGTCGATTGTTGAGAGTGAGTAGTTGGTTTGTTGCTACAAGGAAAGTACATTGTTGAATATCCTTTCTACCCTTTTTATCCTCAAAGGTTATAACTTGTAACTATTGGGGTTTGAGTTGTTCATTATATAGTCATGTTATTAATTGAAAAAAAAAAAGAAGAGAAAGTTCAAAAACAAGGAATTCATAATAAAAAAAAAGTAAAACAACAAAAAAGGAAACAGAAAAGAAAAAAAAAGAAAAAGAAAAAGAGAAAAAAGAGAAGTTTTATTTTTATTTTTTATTTGTATTTGGTAATCTATCCAGGGTTTCATTTGTTGGGGATGTTTTTTGCTCATTTAAGGTTCAGTGTGGAGGTGTTGCATTGCTTGTAGTGGAAATGTTGTTGCTCTTTAGGTACTTGGCTACTTAGCTCCACATTTCCCAAATAATTTCCCTTCTTACCCTAGCCTAAACCCCATTACAACCATTTGAAAGTCCTCATGATTAGCATTTTTGCATGTTGTCCTCAGTGATGAAGAGTTGAGAGTCTTGTCAAGCCTATGGCAGCTGTATACATTGGAATGAGTTTGAGGGAACCCTTATAGAGTTCACTAGTTCATTGAGAGGAGTGTTCCACTTTACCCAAAGTGAGGATCTACCAGCTTCACTAGCTCATCAATTACTAAGGTGATACATGATTGTTTAGAGGTACAATATAGAGTGACTTATTTGTGTCTTGGTCTTATGCTCATAGTATTGAAATAGAGTTTGCTTTGAAATGATTTTGACCTTATTGAGTCTCAATCATGCATCTTATTCTCATTGATCTTATTGTCATGTGATATAACGTCTTTTCCATTATCAATTAATCATGCTCGAAGTCTCACACATTCTTTTCTTCATGCCTTATTCTTGTAGACACTGGGGACTTTCTCTTCCCCTTTGTCTTCCTTTCAAATTGGGGGCTTTCTCTTTCCCTCTGTCTTCTTTTTCAACTGGGGGCTATCAGGATACACCTTATTTTGGCTTAGATTTCCTAACCACTACAGGTTGCACCCATGGACAATTTTTTTCCTTTTGCTCACCTTTTAGCGGTCAATCTAAGGTGCCTAGGAGTGGGCATTTCGTTCTAATTCATTCTCGTGGGAATGACATGTCGGTCTGGTTACATTCCTTCTGGTTCATTCGGATAACAAGATCAAGCTCTACTATCTAGCGACAATAAGTTATAGTTGTGGAAAAGTCCTAACAAATTTTTGTGAGGTTGAATGAAAAAGCCCTCGCGAATTTTCAAGAGCAAATGTTCATCATCATTTCTTGCTAGCAACATTTTTACACAAGAACAACTTTTTAAAACATGTTCATCACACGTCAAGTCCCTATAAGACCTTGTGAATTTTGGGGGCAACTGGGAACGTCAAGATATTTTCATAGCAGGTGGTATGGTCCAAACGATTTTGAAGAGAATTCCTCAGTTGATTGTATATTAGAATTACTTTCTTCCAGGCATGTTCAATATAAGGGTCTAACATTGGAAGCCCAGTCTTTGAACAACTTTTAGAAAAGCATGTTCACATTTATCAATTTGGGCTTGAAGATCCTAGCAGATTTCTCATTCATGAAGTTCTTACGGACTTTTGGTGGCTTATCACTCCTAGCATATTCATATGTGATCTATGAAGCTTCAGCAAACTGGATAAACTATGGAAATTCTATGCTTAAAAACAATATCAATTATAGCAACTGGTGACCAAAACTAACAACTATCCTTAAATTATTAGCTACTGACCTATTAAGTCAGCAACTAATTATTAACACAACTTTTTGAACTACGACGACCTGATTCCACTCATAAAGTAGGATACGTAGGAAGCTTTTTGAAGTCTAGCCCAAATAATCAAACAAAAGTAGCTTCTTTCAAGTGATCTCTCAAAAGGATCTTATCCAGTTTCCAGGTCGTACTCAAGGAGGTTAAAGTAGAATCCTTGCAAAAATTTTCTAAGAGCTCTCGCGGACTTTCGTGGAGACTCAAACCTCTTTTCTCGTCGATTATTTAAGTCCGACCGAAATCGTGGCAGATTCCATGTTGACACAAGCTCTCGCGGTTCCCTTGAGGTCCACAACTAGAGTGTTTTAGGATATCGATTCTCATGGATTAGATTATGATTCATCACATATTTGCAAAAGGGGTCGGAGTTGAGGGTACGAGCGAAGACTAAAAATGTTCGCGGATTTTGGTTTTCACTATTTGAAGCGTCCTAATATTTCTAGTGTCATCGACCACGACCCAATACCTAGACTCTCTTATGCATTGCATGTGTGTCTTGCATCATCATAAATTAAAAAAGTCTGCATAAGTGCATAAACACCATGCATTACTAGAGAAATAGAGTCCATCTTTGCATCATAAAAGATAAATGAACAGTCTAAGCATTATACACCCACTCAGTGCTCGTCAGCAGAGATCAAATCAATCGCTTCCAGACTCGAAGACTCATCGCATGAACCCGGGGCCAACAAATCAGCATGTATGCCAAAAAAGTAGGTGGAGGAATGATGAGTTGGACTCAAGAAAACCTGCTCGACTCATTTGGATACTCGCGAATCCAGAACCATCAAATACTGCTTCTTGGTCTACATATAATTATCTAGGCTCAAGTATACAGTCCAAGTTGAGTGCTTCCTTGGGCGGATCTCATTTTTTGACCCAGACAATATTTTGGAAAATGCGGTTAAAATACACTGCAAAGTCCAAGTTGGTGGGCTCTGTGCGGATCCAAATTCCAACCCAGACAGTGTTTTAGACAATTTTCCGGAAATATAGTGCAGTCCAAGAATGGGCTCCTCGCGGATTCTCGCGGATTTGGAGAGCAAAAAGTCAGCATAAAAGGGAATTGCATTCTTTTACTGATCTTTTTACTATTTGCCTCTTCAACCCCTCTTTACTACTAATATTATATTTATCTTCATTTTTATAATTTCTACTTTTACTACTCCTATTATTATTATTATTATTATTATTATTATTATTATTATTATTATTGTTATTGTTATTATTATTATTATTATTATAATTTTTGTCTTTACTTTTATATCTTTATCTTTATTTTTATTTATCTTTATCTTTATTTATCTTATTTTATTTACTAGGATTATTTATTTTTATTATTATCACTATTATTATCTTTTACTAGTATTGTCACTAAATATTTACAAGTCTTCTACTCATAAACCCGTATATTTTCAGGTAAATGATTATATCAAGTCTTGACAGCCTCCAGCAACAAAGTCAACGTCGGACTACCTCCGGTCAACTTTCAATATTCAAGCTACCCTGGAATAGTTAAGCCTGGACAGCCTCCAACAACCAAGTCAACATCGGACTACCTCCGTCAGTTTCTGGTATTCAAGCTACCCTTGAATCGTTGAAGCCTGGACTACCTCAGGCAATTTCAAGCGGACTGCCTCCGGATATCATTCATGTGTTCGGGCTACCCCACCAGAAATTCATCAAAGTAAGGACTACCTCCAGCATTTCCAGATCGGACTATCTCCGACCACACTTCAGCTCAATCGGATCACCTCCGACCACTTTTTAGCTCATTCGGGCAAACCCAAGATAATCCACTAGACTAGCTCCAACAGTCTCAAGGTATACTTTGACTTTCGTCTTACTCAGACTCAGTCAAAGTGGGGGCTAACTGTAGACACCAAAAATAGTACGCAACAAGCACCTCGAGGATTTCGGGCTTGTTAAAGTCCTCGTGGACTTTGGAATATATAGGCACCCCATGGATCCAAATGAATCAGGCCCAAGATGATCCCTCGCAGGTCCAGTACTTGAGGTTCTCGCCTATCCTACACTCGGGTCCCTCGTGGATTCCGTACCCAGGTGCCTCGCGGATCTCCTACCCGGGTCAAGGTCAACTCTCGGTCAAAGTCAACTCTTGATCAAGTCAAGGCAAAGCCAACTATCATAGTCAACTTTTGGTCAAAGTCTACTCTTGGTCAAGTCAAAGTCAACTCAAGAATCCCCGCGGATTTTTCAGAAATTTTCATACTTGATAAAAAATCTCACGGATTTGACAGTCCAAGCCCAGCAGAATCTCACGGATTTGTCAGTCCCAGTCCAGGAAAATTCTCGCGGATTTGTCAGGCCAACCCAGGAAAAATTCTCGCAGATTTGTCAGGCCAAACTAGAAAAATCCTGGCGGATTTGCCAGCCTGGCCCAGCAAAAATCCTGGCGGTTTTGCCAGGCTAGCCCAGGAAGACTGCGCAGATTTTGCAGGCCAGTCCAGAGAACTCCTCGCGGATTTCTGCATTTTGGGATCAGACAAATTCCCGCGGATTTCTGCATTTTTTTCGGCCCGGACAAATTCTCGCGGCTTTCTGCTTTTTTTTGGCCCGGACAAATTTCTCGCGGATTTTGGCATTTTGGGCCTGGACAGATTCTCGTGGATTTTGGCATTTTTTGACCTGGACAGATTCTCTCGGATTTTGGCATTTTCGGCATGGAAAGTGTCTCGCGAATTTTTGCATTTTTTTGGCCTAGACAGATTCTCGCGGATTTTGGCATTTTGGGCCTAGACAGATTCTCACGGATTTTTGCATTTTTTGGCCTGGACAGATTCTCGCGGATTTCTTTTTAGGAAATGGGGAAAATCCTTGCGGATTTGTTCAAACCGGGCAGTTTTCTTTCAGTTTAAACTGCTTACTCCCCACTATCCCTACTATGAAGAACCTCGCGGATTTCTCAGAAATTGGGGTGAAAATCTTCGCATATCAAATTTCCAGCCCGAAAAGCAGATCCTCGCGGATCTTATTTTCCAGCCCAGTAAATGGATCCTGGCGGAACCAGTTTTCCAGCCCTGAGATCAGATCCTGGTGGATCTTAATGTGGGCCCAGGTGAAAATTGGCGCGGTTCCCCATTTTCAGTCAGTTGGGAGTTGCTCGGTAAAAGAACTGTCTTTCCCCACTCTCCCCACTAAGCCGAGTCCCCGCGGATTTCATGGGTGATGGGGAACATGTAACTGCAGACAACTCCTGAAGGTGATGCTTATAAAAGGGGGGATCTTCGCGGATTTAGGGGGGCAGGGGAGAGTCCGGTATAGGTACACTTAAAGGTAGTGACAACCGGGAAAAACACCATTTTTCTGGGTTGAAATCCTCGCGAATTTGGTGACTCTTCACACCTAACACCTAAGAAAAACACCATTTTTCTGGGTTGAAATCCTCGCAGATTTGGTTGAAATCCTCGCGGATTTGTTGGTTTCCAAGGTCTCGGGTCTTTGCGGATTTTGGTAATTTCTTTGTTTTTTGGGTTTTCCTGATTTTGTAACCATGTAGCTTCCAACGCCCCGCCCGCTGTAATTTTCATTTTCTTTACTTTGACATTTGCTTGTTTCATGATTTGTGTTCGTATGTTTTAATTCATAAAATTTGGGACAACTTTGTTTTTTTTTTGTTATTTTCTTTTTCCTAAACTAAACCCGACGGAGTAAAGGCCGTTTTACGGGCGGTGTAGGAGCAACCCTCCTACACTTGTACCTTTACCCCCGATCCCAGTTTTGGTTCGAAGATCGTGGAGCACTTTATCTTTTGTTTTGTTAGTTTTTCTAAAAAACTAACTGGCGACTCTGTGTGCTTCATTTCGTGCATGTTCATGGCCTTGTATGATTGACCCTTGTCTCAAAATTTTCAGTGGCCCTTGACGTGAATGGCGAAGTCAACTTTCGCGCTCGTAAATCCTCGCGGATTTACGGCGATCGTCGAGTCAGATTCCTATTTTGGGTTACAAAATGGTCGCAGGTTGTGAATAATAGACCGGCCCTGCATAACAGTTGAAAATCCTCGCGGATTTCAGGCCCGTACGCATGATTGGTGCATTATTTGGACCTCATGTGACCAATATTCCAGTTGGGGCTGGACTTGTACCTTGATTGACCTAACAAACCCGCCATGATTTTGTGGTCTTGAGGTCCCGGTCCATCTCTGACTGAATATGGGTCATTGTAATTTTGAGCTCAAAGATTAAACATATTTTAAGCATGAACTACTTGAAATGATAAGTTAAAATATTTATTTTGTGCATGTAAAGAAAATTGATAATGCACCCTAGGAAGCTATAAGCCACCCTATCGTCGACTCGACACTCCGTGGGGGACCGTGCCCTTCGGGCCGCGGGCCCTACAATAGGATTTCCCTTGAGAGCGGGAGGCCACTACAATGGGGATCAACTCCACATCTCTAAGCATTTGGTCGCTCCTCTCCCGATGTCACACAACGAGAGCTTCCTTGAAGTTCTTTGAGAAATACCCTAACTGTTTACCTTATGGTATGCAGAACCGAGGCGAAGGCATGCGGTAGGCTATATACCCAACCATAAAAGTCCATGAACTTAGAGCCTTGGTTTAGGATACCCTTCCATGTGTATGTTATGTTCTATGTGTATCCCTCTCCTTTTCTTGTCTTTTTGTAAAGAGTCGACCCTAGTTTGGAGGTTTTGTTCTAGTCCGTATAAAATTCATTTGGTTGAGAAAAGGATTATTTATTAATTAATATAATTAACTCAAAGAACTTATGGTTAGCCCAAGTGGAAGGGCCCATTTATGTTTAAAAGTTGATTATCCTAATTGATAAATAGAAATCGACTCACCTTTGATGATATTATATGGCCCTTTACAAAATTCTCTTAACAAAGGCCCAAAAAAATTAATTAAAAGTCCAACAAAGTTAATGGATAACGTTTTAGACTGCATAATAGTCACTAAGCTCGAGTAAATTAATTTATCGATTTAATTAATCAATTCATCACATTTATGGCTGACCCGTTGTTAGGCCCAACCATATTGGATTTGTCAACTAAACTCATAAATTAATTATAACTCGCTTATTGTTGGCTTTATCCAGTCCTTTACAATATCCATTTTCCTTGAGTAAATAAATAAAACTTGTTGTATGCTATGTGTAAATACGAGTTTGTATGTTGGGTCTTCATTAGAGTCGGACCTAATTTTGAGATATTGTTTTAGTCCGCGTAATAATCATTGGGTTGAGAAGAAATAAATTTATAAACTCGATTAATTAACCTTAAATTTCACGGTCGGCCCGGTGGTGGGGCCCATCCATTTTAAAGGTTAATTATCTTTGTTTATCGATTTATTTTAACTCACCTTTGATGATTTTATTCGGCCCTTCTCAATATTCTCTTACTCATGGTCCAAAGAAAATTGATTAATTGTTTAATAATCAAACAAAGTTAGTGTGCATGTTGTTCTAGCCCCCGTAATAGTCTCAAGGTTAGAGAAAATAAAATTATAAATTTGATTATTAAGTCTAACGAATCCATGGTCGGCCCGTTGTTAAGCCCATCCATGGTGGAATTAATAATTGAGTTTATAGTTCTGTTTAACTTGCCATTTGATGGCTTTATTCGGTCCTATATAACATCCACTTTTGGGTTAAATAAATAAATGTTTTGGGTCGCAATAAAAAAAGTGTGTAAATAGAAGTCAAATTGTAAGTGTGTTCAACATTATTCTAGTCGCATAATAGCCAACATAGCTTGAGCTGTCTGAGTTGTTGGGCCAAGTTACGGATTCTCCTTAAAACGGTCGGCCTGTGGATTAGGCCTATCCGAATTAAGAAACACTGACTTGTATCTTTCAATTTATGTCGACTCGCTATATTTGACTTTATCCGACCCTTTATAATGCTCTTTTTGTAAAAAAATGTTGTTGTTACGCAAATCGGTGTCATAGTTGGGTTGCTTCCTGAGTCTAGGTGTCTTACAATAGTCCTAGATGAGTCTTAGTTTCAGAGTCTGCATGTAAATAACTTTCAGTCTTCAGAAAGTCTTTTACAAGGTCGTGTCATATGTGAGCCTTTTGTTGTGTCAATATATGTATTTTGTTTTTGGAAGTCTAAACCCGGGTCATGGGCGAGTCTTTGGTTTGGGTCATAAGTGAGTCTTTTCCTTGGTTAACGTGTATTTGTCTTTTTGAGGAAGTCCTGTGTGAACCCATATCATGGGCGAGTCTTTGTTCTAGAGTCATGATATGCGTGTCTTTTTCTTTAGATAGTATCATATAAGGTCTAGGATGAGTCTTTGTCTTAGTGTCTGCATGTGAGTGTCTTTTTCTTTAGAAAGCATCATATAAGGTCTAGAATGAATCTTTGTGTTAGTATCTACATATAAGTATCTTGCATTCTTTAGAAAGCATCATATAAGGTCTAGGATGAATCTTTGTGTTAATGTATGCATTCATTAGAAAGCATCATATAAGGTTAGGATGGGTCTTTGTGTTAGTGTCTACATGTAAGTGTCTTGCACTCTTTAGGAGGTCTCATACACGTCGTAGGGCATGTAAACCCAAGTCATGGGTGAGTCCTTTTCCAGAGTCAACATATGAATGTCCTACATTATAGAAGTCTCCTATAGGGTCTACATCATGCAAACCCATGTCATGGGTGAGTCGTAAAGTCTTTTTCTTGAGTTAGCATGTAAGCGTTCGTCGTCTCATATAGGTTCATAGGTCATGAAAACCCATGTCATGAACAAGTCTGTGTCTAGAGTCATCATGTAAATATCCGTCTTTTTCTTAAGAAGTCTAGTGTAAACCTATGTCATGGGTGAGTCTTTTCTCGTGTTGGCATATCATGTGAGTGTCTGTCTTTTTAGGAAGTCTAATGTAAACTCGTGTCATAAGTTAGGTTTTCAGTCGATATAGGCATTTGCACTTTAGGAGGTCTCATATAGAACATGTAGACCCATGTCGTGGGTAAGTCTTTTCCTTAAGTCGGCATATAGAAGTCTTGCATCCTAGGAAGTCCCATATAAATCAATTAGCTCTTTCAAACCCATGTCCTGGGTGAGTCTCTTCCGAGTCAGAATATAGACGTTTTCCATCTTAGGAAGTCCATATAGGTCATTTTGGTCATGCATGCATTTGGATGGGTTTTCTTCATTTGTCTAGTGTCAGGGTCAGGGCCTGAGTTAACCATGAAAGGAATATTTGGATGACGAGAATTTCTACAACTACCATAGATCCCAAGAGAACAACATGGAGAATTGTTAGACTTTGGAGCACATGATCCATTCAGGGAAACTGCCCCCTACAGAAAGCAGCATAGAGGACCAGACATAACATGGATTCCCCATACGAGGACAAGGGGGGCACATCGTCAAAGGAGCTTTAGAAGTAGCTATAGTCTTGGTTGTCAAGCATTTCATGCTCAGAGTCTGTAATAGTGAGTTCTTCATTCATTTCTTTGCTCTTGTTGCTATGTGATCAAATATTCTCTTATTCTCTTACTTATGGTCCAAAGAAAATTGATTAATTGTTTAATAATCAAACAAAGTTAGTGTGCATGTTGTTCTAGCCCGCGTAATAGTCTCAAGGTTAGAGAAAATAAAATTATAAATTTGATTATTAAGTCTAACGAATCCATGGCCGGCCCGTTGTTAAGCCCTTCCATGGTGGAATTAATAATTGAGTTTATAGTTCTGTTTAACTTGCCATTTGATGGCTTTATTCGGTCCTATATAACATCCACTTTTGGGTTAAATAAATAAATGTTTTGGGTCGCAATAAAAAAAGTGTGTAAATAGAAGTCAAATTGTAAGTGTGTTCAACATTATTCTAGTCGCATAATAGCCAACATAGCTTGAAATGCGAGTTGTTGGGCCAAGTTACGGATTCTCCTTAAAACGGTCGGCCTGTGGATTAGGCCTATCCGAATTAAGAAACACTGACTTGTATCTTTCAATTTATGTCGACTCGCTATATTTGACTTTATCCGACCCTTTATAATGCTCTTTTTGTAAAAAAATGTTGTTATTCATAAATCGGTGTCATAGTTGGGTTGCTCGAGTCTAGGTGTCTTACAATAGTCCTAGATGAGTCTTAGTTTCAGAGTCTGCATGTAAATAACTTTCAGTCTTTAGAAAGTCTTTTACAAGGTCGTGTCATATGTGAGCCTTTTGTTGTGTCAATATATGTATTTTGTTTTTGGAAGTCTAAACCCGGGTCATGGGCGAGTCTTTGGTTTGGGTCATAGTGAGTCTTTTCCTTGGTTAACGTGTATTTGTCTTTTTGAGGAAGTCCTGTGTGAACCCATATCATGGGCGAGTCTTTGTTCTAGAGTCATGATATGCGTGTCTTTTTCTTTAGATAGTATCATATAAGGTCTAGGATGAGTCTTTGTCTTAGTGTCTGCATGTGAGTGTCTTTTTCTTTAGAAAGCATCATATAAGGTCTAGAATGAATCTTTGTGTTAGTATCTACATATAAGTATCTTGCATTCTTTAGAAAGCATCATATAAGGTCTAGGATGAATCTTTGTGTTAATGTATGCATTCATTAGAAAGCATCATATAAGGTTAGGATGGGTCTTTGTGTTAGTGTCTACATGTAAGTGTCTTGCACTCTTTAGGAGGTCTCGTACACGTTCGTAGGGCATGTAAACCCAAGTCATGGGTGAGTCCTTTTCCAGAGTCAACATATGAATGTCCTACATTATAGAAGTCTCCTATAGGGTCTACATCATGCAAACCCATGTCATGGGTGAGTCGTTAAGTCTTTTTCTTGAGTTAGCATGTAAGCGTTCGTCGTCTCATATAGGTTCATAGGTCATGAAAACCCATGTCATGAACAAGTCTGTGTCTAGAGTCATCATGTAAATATCCGTCTTTTTCTTAAGAAGTCTAGTGTAAACCTATGTCATGGGTGAGTCTTTTCTCGTGTTGGCATATCATGTGAGTGTCTGTCTTTTTAGGAAGTCTAATGTAAACTCGTGTCATAAGTTAGGTTTTCCAGGTCAGCATATAGGCATTTGCACTTTAGGAGGTCTCATATAGAACATGTAGACCCATGTCGTGGGTAAGTCTTTTCCTTAAGTCGGCATATAGAAGTCTTGCATCCTAGGAAGTCCCATATAAATCAATTAGCTCTTTCAAACCCATGTCCTGGGTGAGTCTCTTCCGAGTCAGAATATAGGCGTTTTTCATCTTAGGAAGTCCATATAGGTCATTTTGGTCATGCATGCATTGGGATGGGTTTTCTTCATTTGTCTAGTGTCAGGGTCAGGGCCTGAGTTAACCATGAAAGGAATATTTGGATGACGAGAATTTCTACAACTACCATAGATCCCAAGAGAACAACATGGAGAATTGTTAGACTTTGGAGCACATGATCCATTCAGGGAAACTGCCCCCTACAGAAAGCAGCATAGAGGACCAGACATAACATGGATTCCCCATACGAGGACAAGGGGGGCACATCGTCAAAGGAGCTTTAGAAGTAGCTATAGTCTTGGTTGTCAAGCATTTCATGCTCAGAGTCTGTAATAGTGAGTTCTTCATTCATTTCTTTGCTCTTGTTGCTATGTGATCAAATATTCTCTTATTCTCTTACTTATGGTCCAAAGAAAATTGATTAATTGTTTAATAATCAAACAAAGTTAGTGTGCATGTTGTTCTAGCCCGCGTAATAGTCTCAAGGTTAGAGAAAATAAAATTATAAATTTGATTATTAAGTCTAACGAATCCATGGTCGGCCCGTTGTTAAGCCCTTCCATGGTGGAATTAATAATTGAGTTTATAGTTCTGTTTAACTTGCCATTTGATGGCTTTATTCGGTCCTATATAACATCCACTTTTGGGTTAAATAAATAAATGTTTTGGGTCGATAAAAAAGTGTGTAAATAGAAGTCAAATTGTAAGTGTGTTCAACATTATTCTAGTCGCATAATAGCCAACATAGCTTGAGCTGTCTGAGTTGTTGGGCCAAGTTACGGATTCTCCTTAAAACGGTCGGCCTGTGGATTAGGCCTATCCGAATTAAGAAACACTGACTTGTATCTTTCAATTTATGTCGACTCGCTATATTTGACTTTATCCGACCCTTTATAATGCTCTTTTTGTAAAAAATGTTGTTATTCATAAATCGGTGTCATAGTTGGGTTGCTTCTGAGTCTAGGTGTCTTACAATAGTCCTAGATGAGTCTTAGTTTCAGAGTCTGCATGTAAATAACTTTCAGTCTTTAGAAAGTCTTTTACAAGGTCGTGTCATATGTGAGCCTTTTGTTGTGTCAATATATGTATTTTGTTTTTGGAAGTCTAAACCCGGGTCATGGGCGAGTCTTTGGTTTGGGTCATAAGTGAGTCTTTTCCTTGGTTAACGTGTATTTGTCTTTTGAGGAAGTCTGTGTGAACCCATATCATGCGAGTCTTTGTTCTAGAGTCATGATATGCGTGTCTTTTTCTTTAGATAGTATCATATAAGGTCTAGGATGAGTCTTTGTCTTAGTGTCTGCATGTGAGTGTCTTTTTCTTTAGAAAGCATCATATAAGGTCTAGAATGAATCTTTGTGTTAGTATCTACATATAAGTATCTTGCATTCTTTAGAAAGCATCATATAAGGTCTAGGATGAATCTTTGTGTTAATGTATGCATTAATTAGAAAGCATCATATAAGGTTAGGATGGGTCTTTGTGTTAGTGTCTACATGTAAGTGTCTTGCACTCTTTAGGAGGTCTCGTACACGTTCGTAGGGCATGTAAACCCAAGTCATGGGTGAGTCCTTTTCCAGAGTCAACATATGAATGTCCTACATTATAGAAGTCTCCTATAGGGTCTACATCATGCAAACCCATGTCATGGGTGAGTCGTTAAGTCTTTTTCTTGAGTTAGCATGTAAGCGTTCGTCGTCTCATATAGGTTCATAGGTCATGAAAACCCATGTCATGAACAAGTCTGTGTCTAGAGTCATCATGTAAATAACCGTCTTTTTCTTAAGAAGTCTAGTGTAAACCTATGTCATAGGTGAGTCTTTTCTCGTGTTGGCATATCATGTGAGTGTCTGTCTTTTTAGGAAGTCTAATGTAAACTCGTGTCATAAGTTAGGTTTTCCAGGTCAGCATATAGGCATTTGCACTTTAGGAGGTCTCATATAGAACATGTAGACCCATGTCGTGGGTAAGTCTTTTCCTTAAGTCGGCATATAGAAGTCTTGCATCCTAGGAAGTCCCATATAAATCAATTAGCTCTTTCAAACCCATGTCCTGGGTGTGTCTCTTCTGAGTCAGAATAGAGGCGTTTTTCATCTTAGGAAGTCCATATAGGTCATTTTGGTCATGCATGCATTGGGATGGGTTTTCTTCATTTGTCTAGTGTCAGGGTCAGGGCCTGAGTTAACCATGAAAGGAATATTTGGATGACGAGAATTTCTACAACTACCATAGATCCCAAGAGAACAACATGGAGAATTGTTAGACTTTGGAGCACATGATCCATTCATGAGCGCCCCTCTGACGACATAGAGGACCAGACATAACATGGATTCCCCATACGAGGACAAGGGGGGCACATCGTCAAAGGAGCTTTAGAAGTAGCTATAGTCTTGGTTGTCAAGCATTTCATGCTCAGAGTCTGTAATAGTGAGTTCTTCATTCATTTCTTTGCTCTTGTTGCTATGTGATCAAATATTCTCTTATTCTCTTACTTATGGTCCAAAGAAAATTGATTAATTGTTTAATAATCAAACAAAGTTAGTGTGCATGTTGTTCTAGCCCGCGTAATAGTCTCAAGGTTAGAGAAAATAAAATTATAAATTTGATTATTAAGTCTAACGAATCCATGGTCGGCCCGTTGTTAAGCCCTTCCATGGTGGAATTAATAATTGAGTTTATAGTTCATTTAACTTGCCATTTGATGGCTTTATTCGGTCCTATATAACATCCACTTTTGGGTTAAATAAATAAATGTTTTGGGTCGCAATAAAAAAAGTGTGTAAATAGAAGTCAAATTGTAAGTGTGTTCAACATTATTCTAGTCGCATAATAGCCAACATAGCTTGAGCTGTCTGAGTTGTTGGGCCAAGTTACGGATTCTCCTTAAAACGGTCGGCCTGTGGATTAGGCCTATCCGAATTAAGAAACACTGACTTGTATCTTTCAATTTATGTCGACTCGCTATATTTGACTTTATCCGACCCTTTATAATGCTCTTTTTGTAAAAAAATGTTGTTGTTACGCAAATCGGTGTCATAGTTGGGTTGCTTCCTGAGTCTAGGTGTCTTACAATAGTCCTAGATGAGTCTTAGTTTCAGAGTCTGCATGTAAATAACTTTCAGTCTTTAGAAAGTCTTTTACAAGGTCGTGTCATATGTGAGCCTTTTGTTGTGTCAATATATGTATTTTGTTTTTGGAAGTCTAAACCCGGGGCATGGGCGAGTCTTTGGTTTGGGTCATAGTGAGTCTTTTCCTTGGTTAACGTGTATTTGTCTTTTTGAGGAAGTCCTGTGTGAACCCATATCATGGGCGAGTCTTTGTTCTAGAGTCATGATATGCGTGTCTTTTTCTTTAGATAGTATCATATAAGGTCTAGGATGAGTCTTTGTCTTAGTGTCTGCATGTGAGTGTCTTTTTCTTTAGAAAGCATCATATAAGGTCTAGAATGAATCTTTGTGTTAGTATCTACATATAAGTATCTTGCATTCTTTAGAAAGCATCATATAAGGTCTAGGATGAATCTTTGTGTTAATGTATGCATTCATTAGAAAGCATCATATAAGGTTAGGATGGGTCTTTGTGTTAGTGTCTACATGTAAGTGTCTTGCACTCTTTAGGAGGTCTCGTACACGTTCGTAGGGCATGTAAACCCAAGTCATGGGTGAGTCCTTTTCCAGAGTCAACATATGAATGTCCTACATTATAGAAGTCTCCTATAGGGTCTACATCATGCAAACCCATGTCATGGGTGAGTCGTTAAGTCTTTTTCTTGAGTTAGCATGTAAGCGTTCGTCGTCTCATATAGGTTCATAGGTCATGAAAACCCATGTCATGAACAAGTCTGTGTCTAGAGTCATCATGTAAATATCCGTCTTTTTCTTAAGAAGTCTAGTGTAAACCTATGTCATGGGTGAGTCTTTTCTCGTGTTGGCATATCATGTGAGTGTCTGTCTTTTTAGGAAATCAGTAAACTCGTGTCATAAGTTAGGTTTTCCAGGTCAGCATATAGGCATTTGCACTTTAGGAGGTCTCATATAGAACATGTAGACCCATGTCGTGGGTAAGTCTTTTCCTTAAGTCGGCATATAGAAGTCTTGCATCCTAGGAAGTCCCATATAAATCAATTAGCTCTTTCAAACCCATGTCCTGGGTGAGTCTCTTCCGAGTCAGAATAGAGGCGTTTTTCATCTTAGGAAGTCCATATAGGTCATTTTGGTCATGCATGCATTGGGATGGGTTTTCTTCATTTGTCTAGTGTCAGGGTCAGGGCCTGAGTTAACCATGAAAGGAATATTTGGATGACGAGAATTTCTACAACTACCATAGATCCCAAGAGAACAACATGGAGAATTGTTAGACTTTGGAGCACATGATCCATTCATGGAAACTGCCCCCTACAGAAAGCAGCATAGAGGACCAGACATAACATGGATTCCCCATACGAGGACAAGGGGGGCACATCGTCAAAGGAGCTTTAGAAGTAGCTATAGTCTTGGTTGTCAAGCATTTCATGCTCAGAGTCTGTAATAGTGAGTTCTTCATTCATTTCTTTGCTCTTGTTGCTATGTGATCAAATATTCTCTTATTCTCTTACTTATGGTCCAAAGAAAATTGATTAATTGTTTAATAATCAAACAAAGTTAGTGTGCATGTTGTTCTAGCCCGCGTAATAGTCTCAAGGTTAGAGAAAATAAAATTATAAATTTGATTATTAAGTCTAACGAATCCATGGCCGGCGTTGTTAAGCCCTTCCATGGTGGAATTAATAATTGAGTTTATAGTTACATTTAACTTGCCATTTGATGGCTTTATTCGGTCCTATATAACATCCACTTTTGGGTTAAATAAATAAATGTTTTGGGTCGCAATAAAAAAAGTGTGTAAATAGAAGTCAAATTGTAAGTGTGTTCAACATTATTCTAGTCGCATAATAGCCAACATAGCTTGAGTATGCGAGTTGTTGGGCCAAGTTACGGATTCTCCTTAAAACGGTCGGCCTGTGGATTAGGCCTATCCGAATTAAGAAACACTGACTTGTATCTTTCAATTTATGTCGACTCGCTATATTTGACTTTATCCGACCCTTTATAATGCTCTTTTTGTAAAAAAATGTTGTTGTTACGCAAATCGGTGTCATAGTTGGGTTGCTTCCTGAGTCTAGGTGTCTTACAATAGTCCTAGATGAGTCTTAGTTTCAGAGTCTGCATGTAAATAACTTTCAGTCTTTAGAAAGTCTTTTACAAGGTCGTGTCATATGTGAGCCTTTTGTTGTGTCAATATATGTATTTTGTTTTTGGAAGTCTAAACCCGGGGCATGGGCGAGTCTTTGGTTTGGGTCATAGTGAGTCTTTTCCTTGGTTAACGTGTATTTGTCTTTTTGAGGAAGTCCTGTGTGAACCCATATCATGGGCGAGTCTTTGTTCTAGAGTCATGATATGCGTGTCTTTTTCTTTAGATAGTATCATATAAGGTCTAGGATGAGTCTTTGTCTTAGTGTCTGCATGTGAGTGTCTTTTTCTTTAGAAAGCATCATATAAGGTCTAGAATGAATCTTTGTGTTAGTATCTACATATAAGTATCTTGCATTCTTTAGAAAGCATCATATAAGGTCTAGGATGAATCTTTGTGTTAATGTATGCATTCATTAGAAAGCATCATATAAGGTTAGGATGGGTCTTTGTGTTAGTGTCTACATGTAAGTGTCTTGCACTCTTTAGGAGGTCTCGTACACGTTCGTAGGGCATGTAAACCCAAGTCATGGGTGAGTCCTTTTCAGTCAACATATGAATGTCCTACATTATAGAAGTCTCCTAGGGTCTACATCATGCAAACCCATGTCATGGGTGAGTCGTTAAGTCTTTTCTTGAGTTAGCATGTAGCGTTATTGCCTCATATAGGTTCACAGGTCATGAAAACCCATGTCATGAACAAGTCTGTGTCTAGAGTCATCATGTAAATATCCGTCTTTACATAAGAACTCTAGTGTAAACCTATGTCATGGGTGAGTCTTTTCTCGTGTTGGCATATCATGTGAGTGTCTGTCTTTTTAGGAAGTCTAATGTAAACTCGTGTCATAAGTTAGGTTTTCAGTCGATATAGGCATTTGCACTTTAGGAGGTCTCATATAGAACATGTAGACCCATGTCGTAGGTAAGTCTTTTCCTTAAGTCGGCATATAGAAGTCTTGCATCCTAGGAAGTCCCATATAAATCAATTAGCTCTTTCAAACCCATGTCTGGGTGAGTCTCTTCAAGTCAGAATATAGGCGTTTTTCATCTTAGGAAGTCCATATAGGTCATTTTGGTCATGCATGCATTGGGATGGGTTTTCTTCATTTGTCTAGTGTCAGGGTCAGGGCTTGAGTTAACCATGAAAGGAATATTTGGATGACGAGAATTTCTACAACTACCATAGATCCCAAGAGAACAACATGGAGAATTGTTAGACTTTGGAGCACATGATCCATTCGAAAGCGCCCCTCTGACGAAAGCATAGAGGACCAGACATAACATGGATTCCCCATACGAGGACAAGGGGGGCACATCGTCAAAGGAGCTTTAGAAGTAGCTATAGTCTTGGTTGTCAAGCATTTCATGCTCAGAGTCTGTAATAGTGAGTTCTTCATTCATTTCTTTGCTCTTGTTGCTATGTGATCAAATATTCTCTTATTCTCTTACTTATGGTCCAAAGAAAATTGATTAATTGTTTAATAATCAAACAAAGTTAGTGTGCATGTTGTTCTAGCCCGCGTAATAGTCTCAAGGTTAGAGAAAATAAAATTATAAATTTGATTATTAAGTCTAACGAATCCATGGCCGTTGTTAAGCCCTTCCATGGTGGAATTAATAATTGAGTTTATAGTTCTTTAACTTGCCATTTGATGGCTTTATTCGGTCTATATAACATCCACTTTTGGGTTAAATAAATAAATGTTTTGGTCGCAATAAAAAGTGTGTAAATAGAAGTCAAATTGTAAGTGTGTTCAACATTATTCTAGTCGCATAATAGCCAACATAGCTTGAAATGCGAGTTGTTGGGCCAAGTTACGATTCTCCTTAAAGCGGTCGGCGTGGATTAGGCCTATCCGAATTAAGAAACCGACTTGTATCTTTCAATTTATGTCGACTCGCTATATTTGACTTTATCCGACCCTTTATAATGCTCTTTTGTAAAAAATGTTGTTATTCATAAATCGGTGTCATAGTTGGGTTGCTTCACGAGTCTAGGTGTCTTACAATAGTCCTAGATGAGTCTTAGTTTCAGTCTGCATGTAAATAACTTTCAGTCTTTAGAAAGTCTTTTACAAGGTCGTGTCATATGTGAGCCTTTTGTTGTGTCAATATATGTATTTTGTTTTTGGAAGTCTAAACCCGGGCGGGCGAGTCTTTGGTTTGGGTCATAGTGAGTCTTTTCCTTGGTTAACGTGTATTTGTCTTTTTGAGGAAGTCCTGTGTGAACCCATATCATGGGCGAGTCTTTGTTCTAGAGTCATGATATGCGTGTCTTTTTCTTTAGATAGTATCATATAAGGTCTAGGATGAGTCTTTGTCTTAGTGTCTGCATGTGAGTGTCTTTTTCTTTAGAAAGCATCATATAAGGTCTAGAATGAATCTTTGTGTTAGTATCTACATATAAGTATCTTGCATTCTTTAGAAAGCATCATATAAGGTCTAGGATGAATCTTTGTGTTAATGTATGCATTCATTAGAAAGCATCATATAAGGTTAGGATGGGTCTTTGTGTTAGTGTCTACATGTAAGTGTCTTGCACTCTTTAGGAGGTCTCGTACACGTTCGTAGGGCATGTAAACCCAAGTCATGGGTGAGTCCTTTTCCAGAGTCAACATATGAATGTCCTACATTATAGAAGTCTCCTATAGGGTCTACATCATGCAAACCCATGTCATGGGTGAGTCGTTAAGTCTTTTTCTTGAGTTAGCATGTAAGCGTTCGTCGTCTCATATAGGTTCATAGGTCATGAAAACCCATGTCATGAACAAGTCTGTGTCTAGAGTCATCATGTAAATATCCGTCTTTTTCTTAAGAAGTCTAGTGTAAACCTATGTCATGGGTGAGTCTTTTCTCGTGTTGGCATATCATGTGAGTGTCTGTCTTTTTAGGAAGTCTAATGTAAACTCGTGTCATAAGTTAGGTTTTCCAGGTCAGCATATAGGCATTTGCACTTTAGGAGGTCTCATATAGAACATGTAGACCCATGTCGTGGGTAAGTCTTTTCCTTAAGTCGGCATATAGAAGTCTTGCATCCTAGGAAGTCCCATATAAATCAATTAGCTCTTTCAAACCCATGTCCTGGGTGAGTCTCTTCCAAGTCAGAATATAGGCGTTTTTCATCTTAGGAAGTCCATATAGGTCATTTTGGTCATGCATGCATTGGGATGGGTTTTCTTCATTTGTCTAGTGTCAGGGTCAGGGCCTGAGTTAACCATGAAAGGAATATTTGGATGACGAGAATTTCTACAACTACCATAGATCCCAAGAGAACAACATGGAGAATTGTTAGACTTTGGAGCACATGATCCATTCAGGGAAACTGCCCCCTACAGAAAGCAGCATAGAGGACCAGACATAACATGGATTCCCCATACGAGGACAAGGGGGGCACATCGTCAAAGGAGCTTTAGAAGTAGCTATAGTCTTGGTTGTCAAGCATTTCATGCTCAGAGTCTGTAATAGTGAGTTCTTCATTCATTTCTTTGCTCTTGTTGCTATGTGATCAAATATTCTCTTATTCTCTTACTTATGGTCCAAAGAAAATTGATTAATTGTTTAATAATCAAACAAAGTTAGTGTGCATGTTGTTCTAGCCCGCGTAATAGTCTCAAGGTTAGAGAAAATAAAATTATAAATTTGATTATTAAGTCTAACGAATCCATGGCCGGCCCGTTGTTAAGCCCTTCCATGGTGGAATTAATAATTGAGTTTATAGTTCTGTTTAACTTGCCATTTGATGGCTTTATTCGGTCCTATATAACATCCACTTTTGGGTTAAATAAATAAATGTTTTGGGTCGCAATAAAAAAAGTGTGTAAATAGAAGTCAAATTGTAAGTGTGTTCAACATTATTCTAGTCGCATAATAGCCAACATAGCTTGAGCTGTCTGAGTTGTTGGGCCAAGTTACGGATTCTCCTTAAAACGGTCGGCCTGTGGATTAGGCCTATCCGAATTAAGAAACACTGACTTGTATCTTTCAATTTATGTCGACTCGCTATATTTGACTTTATCCGACCCTTTATAATGCTCTTTTTGTAAAAAAATGTTGTTGTTACGCAAATCGGTGTCATAGTTGGGTTGCTTCCTGAGTCTAGGTGTCTTACAATAGTCCTAGATGAGTCTTAGTTTCAGAGTCTGCATGTAAATAACTTTCAGTCTTTAGAAAGTCTTTTACAAGGTCGTGTCATATGTGAGCCTTTTGTTGTGTCAATATATGTATTTTGTTTTTGGAAGTCTAAACCCGGGTCATGGGCGAGTCTTTGGTTTGGGTCATAGTGAGTCTTTTCCTTGGTTAACGTGTATTTGTCTTTTTGAGGAAGTCCTGTGTGAACCCATATCATGGGCGAGTCTTTGTTCTAGAGTCATGATATGCGTGTCTTTTTCTTTAGATAGTATCATATAAGGTCTAGGATGAGTCTTTGTCTTAGTGTCTGCATGTGAGTGTCTTTTTCGTTAGAAAGCATCATATAAGGTCTAGAATGAATCTTTGTGTTAGTATCTACATATAAGTATCTTGCATTCTTTAGAAAGCATCATATAAGGTCTAGGATGAATCTTTGTGTTAATGTATGCATTCATTAGAAAGCATCATATAAGGTTAGGATGGGTCTTTGTGTTAGTGTCTACATGTAAGTGTCTTGCACTCTTTAGGAGGTCTCGTACACGTTCGTAGGGCATGTAAACCCAAGTCATGGGTGAGTCCTTTTCCAGAGTCAACATATGAATGTCCTACATTATAGAAGTCTCCTATAGGGTCTACATCATGCAAACCCATGTCATGGGTGAGTCGTTAAGTCTTTTTCTTGAGTTAGCATGTAAGCGTTCGTCGTCTCATATAGGTTCATAGGTCATGAAAACCCATGTCATGAACAAGTCTGTGTCTAGAGTCATCATGTAAATATCCGTCTTTACATAAGAAGTCTAGTGTAAACCTATGTCATGGGTGAGTCTTTTCTCGTGTTGGCATATCATGTGAGTGTCTGTCTTTTTAGGAAGTCTAATGTAAACTCGTGTCATAAGTTAGGTTTTCAGTCAAGATATAGGCATTTGCACTTTAGGAGGTCTCATATAGAACATGTAGACCCATGTCGTGGGTAAGTCTTTTCCTTAAGTCGGCATATAGAAGTCTTGCATCCTAGGAAGTCCCATATAAATCAATTAGCTCTTTCAAACCCATGTCCTGGGTGAGTCTCTTCCAAGTCAGAATATAGGCGTTTTTCATCTTAGGAAGTCCATATAGGTCATTTTGGTCATGCATGCATTGGGATGGGTTTTCTTCATTTGTCTAGTGTCAGGGTCAGGGCCTGAGTTAACCATGAAAGGAATATTTGGATGAGAATTTCTACAACTACCATAGATCCCAAGAGAACAACATGGAGAATTGTTAGACTTTGGAGCACATGATCCATTCGAAAGCGCCCCTCTGAAGCAGCATAGAGGACCAAACATAACATGGATTCCCCATACGAGGACAAGGGGGGCACATCGTCAAAGGAGCTTTAGAAGTAGCTATAGTCTTGGTTGTCAAGCATTTCATGCTCAGAGTCTGTAATAGTGAGTTCTTCATTCATTTCTTTGCTCTTGTTGCTATGTGATCAAATATTCTCTTATTCTCTTACTTATGGTCCAAAGAAAATTGATTAATTGTTTAATAATCAAACAAAGTTAGTGTGCATGTTGTTCTAGCCCGCGTAATAGTCTCAAGGTTAGAGAAAATAAAATTATAAATTTGATTATTAAGTCTAACGAATCCATGGCCGGCCGTTGTTAAGCCCTTCCATGGTGGAATTAATAATTGAGTTTATAGTTCTGTTTAACTTGCCATTTGATGGCTTTATTCGGTCCTATATAACATCCACTTTTGGGTTAAATAAATAAATGTTTTGGGTCGCAATAAAAAAAGTGTGTAAATAGAAGTCAAATTGTAAGTGTGTTCAACATTATTCTAGTCGCATAATAGCCAACATAGCTTGAGTATGCGAGTTGTTGGGCGAGTTACGGATTCTCCTTAAAGCGGTCGGCTGTGGATTAGGCCTATCCGAATTAAGAAACAACGACTTGTATCTTTCAATTTATGTCGACTGCTATATTTGACTTTATCCGACCCTTTATAATGCTCTTTTTGTAAAAAATGTTGTTATTACATAAATCGGTGTCATAGTTGGGTTGCTTCACAGTCTAGGTGTCTTACAATAGTCCTAGATGAGTCTTAGTTTCAGAGTCTGCATGTAAATAACTTTCAGTCTTTAGAAAGTCTTTTACAAGGTCGTGTCATATGTGAGCCTTTTGTTGTGTCAATATATGTATTTTGTTTTTGGAAGTCTAAACCCGGGTCATGGGCGAGTCTTTGGTTTGGGTCATAGTGAGTCTTTTCCTTGGTTAACGTGTATTTGTCTTTTTGAGGAAGTCCTGTGTGAACCCATATCATGGGCGAGTCTTTGTTCTAGAGTCATGATATGCGTGTCTTTTTCTTTAGATAGTATCATATAAGGTCTAGGATGAGTCTTTGTCTTAGTGTCTGCATGTGAGTGTCTTTTTCTTTAGAAAGCATCATATAAGGTCTAGAATGAATCTTTGTGTTAGTATCTACATATAAGTATCTTGCATTCTTTAGAAAGCATCATATAAGGTCTAGGATGAATCTTTGTGTTAATGTATGCATTCATTAGAAAGCATCATATAAGGTTAGGATGGGTCTTTGTGTTAGTGTCTACATGTAAGTGTCTTGCACTCTTTAGGAGGTCTCGTACACGTTCGTAGGGCATGTAATCCCAAGACATGGGTGAGTCCTTTTCCAGAGTCAACATATGAATGTCCTACATTATAGAAGTCTCCTATAGGGTCTACATCATGCAAACCCATGTCATGGGTGAGTCGTTAAGTCTTTTCTTGAGTTAGCATGTAGCGTTAGATGCGTCTCATATAGGTTCATAGGTCATGAAAACCCATGTCATGAACAAGTCTGTGTCTAGAGTCATCATGTAAATATCCGTCTTTTTCTTAAGAAGTCTAGTGTAAACCTATGTCATGGGTGAGTCTTTTCTCGTGTTGGCATATCATGTGAGTGTCTGTCTTTTTAGGAAGTCTAATGTAAACTCGTGTCATAAGTTAGGTTTTCCAGTTGTGATTATAGGGTTTTGAACTTTATGATGTCTCTTTTAGAACATGTAGACCCATGTCGTGGGTAAGTCTTTTCCTTAAGTCGGCATATAGAAGTCTTGCATCCTAGGAAGTCCCATATAAATCAATTAGCTCTTTCAAACCCATGTCCTGGGTGAGTCTCTTCCGAGTCAGAATAGAGGCGTTTTTCATCTTAGGAAGTCCATATAGGTCATTTTGGTCATGCATGCATTGGGATGGGTTTTCTTCATTTGTCTAGTGTCAGGGTCAGGGCCTGAGTTAACCATGAAAGGAATATTTGGATGACGAGAATTTCTACAACTACCATAGATCCCAAGAGAACAACATGGAGAATTGTTAGACTTTGGAGCACATGATCCATTCAGGGAAACTGCCCCCTACAGAAAGCAGCATAGAGGACCAGACATAACATGGATTCCCCATACGAGGACAAGGGGGGCACATCGTCAAAGGAGCTTTAGAAGTAGCTATAGTCTTGGTTGTCAAGCATTTCATGCTCAGAGTCTGTAATAGTGAGTTCTTCATTCATTTCTTTGCTCTTGTTGCTATGTGATCAAATATTCTCTTATTCTCTTACTTATGGTCCAAAGAAAATTGATTAATTGTTTAATAATCAAACAAAGTTAGTGTGCATGTTGTTCTAGCCCGCGTAATAGTCTCAAGGTTAGAGAAAATAAAATTATAAATTTGATTATTAAGTCTAACGAATCCATGGCCGCCCGTTGTTAAGCCCTTCCATGGTGGAATTAATAATTGAGTTTATAGTTCTGTTAACTTGCCATTTGATGGCTTTATTCGGTCTATATAACATCCACTTTTGGGTTAAATAAATAAATGTTTTGGGTCGCAATAAAAAAGTGTGTAAATAGAAGTCAAATTGTAAGTGTGTTCAACATTATTCTAGTCGCATAATAGCCAACATAGCTTGAGGTATGCGAGTTGTTGGGCCAAGTTACGGATTCTCCTTAAAGCGGTCGGCTGTGGATTAGGCCTATCCGAATTAAGAAACAACGACTTGTATCTTTCAATTTATGTCGACTCGCTATATTTGACTTTATCCGACCCTTTATAATGCTCTTTTGTAAAAAATGTTGTTGTTATTCAAATCGGTGTCATAGTTGGGTTGCTTCTGAGTCTAGGTGTCTTACAATAGTCCTAGATGAGTCTTAGTTTCAGAGTCTGCATGTAAATAACTTTCATCTTTAGAAAGTCTTTTACAAGGTCGTGTCATATGTGAGCCTTTTGTTGTGTCAATATATGTATTTTGTTTTGGAAGTCTAAACCCGGTCATGGGAGTCTTTGGTTTGGGTCATAGTGAGTCTTTTCCTTGGTTAACGTGTATTTGTCTTTTGAGGAAGTCTGTGTGAACCCATATCATGGGCGAGTCTTTGTTCTAGAGTCATGATATGCGTGTCTTTTCTTTAGATAGTATCATATAAGGTCTAGGATGAGTCTTTGTCTTAGTGTCTGCATGTGAGTGTCTTTTTCTTTAGAAAGCATCATATAAGGTCTAGAATGAATCTTTGTGTTAGTATCTACATATAAGTATCTTGCATTCTTTAGAAAGCATCATATAAGGTCTAGGATGAATCTTTGTGTTAATGTATGCATTCATTAGAAAGCATCATATAAGGTTAGGATGGGTCTTTGTGTTAGTGTCTACATGTAAGTGTCTTGCACTCTTTAGGAGGTCTCGTACACGTTCGTAGGGCATGTAATCCCAAGACATGGGTGAGTCCTTTTCCAGAGTCAACATATGAATGTCCTACATTATAGAAGTCTCCTATAGGGTCTACATCATGCAAACCCATGTCATGGGTGAGTCGTTAAGTCTTTTTCTTGAGTTAGCATGTAAGCGTTAGTGTCTCATATAGGTTCATAGGTCATGAAAACCCATGTCATGAACAAGTCTGTGTCTAGAGTCATCATGTAAATATCCGTCTTTTTCTTAAGAAGTCTAGTGTAAACCTATGTCATGGGTGAGTCTTTTCTCGTGTTGGCATATCATGTGAGTGTCTGTCTTTTTAGGAAGTCTAATGTAAACTCGTGTCATAAGTTAGGTTTTCCAGGTCAGCATATAGGCATTTGCACTTTAGGAGGTCTCATATAGAACATGTAGACCCATGTCGTGGGTAAGTCTTTTCCTTAAGTCGGCATATAGAAGTCTTGCATCCTAGGAAGTCCCATATAAATCAATTAGCTCTTTCAAACCCATGTCCTGGGTGAGTCTCTTCCGAGTCAGAATAGAGGCGTTTTTCATCTTAGGAAGTCCATATAGGTCATTTTGGTCATGCATGCATTGGGATGGGTTTTCTTCATTTGTCTAGTGTCAGGGTCAGGGCCTGAGTTAACCATGAAAGGAATATTTGGATGACGAGAATTTCTACAACTACCATAGATCCCAAGAGAACAACATGGAGAATTGTTAGACTTTGGAGCACATGATCCATTCAGGGAAACTGCCCCCTACAGAAAGCAGCATAGAGGACCAGACATAACATGGATTCCCCATACGAGGACAAGGGGGGCACATCGTCAAAGGAGCTTTAGAAGTAGCTATAGTCTTGGTTGTCAAGCATTTCATGCTCAGAGTCTGTAATAGTGAGTTCTTCATTCATTTCTTTGCTCTTGTTGCTATGTGATCAAATATTCTCTTATTCTCTTACTTATGGTCCAAAGAAAATTGATTAATTGTTTAATAATCAAACAAAGTTAGTGTGCATGTTGTTCTAGCCCGCGTAATAGTCTCAAGGTTAGAGAAAATAAAATTATAAATTTGATTATTAAGTCTAACGAATCCATGGCCGGCCCGTTGTTAAGCCCTTCCATGGTGGAATTAATAATTGAGTTTATAGTTCATTTAACTTGCCATTTGATGGCTTTATTGATCTATATAACATCCACTTTTGGGTTAAATAAATAAATGTTTTGGGTCGATAAAAAAGTGTGTAAATAGAAGTCAAATTGTAAGTGTGTTCAACATTATTCTAGTCGCATAATAGCCAACATAGCTTGAGGTATGCGAGTTGTTGGGCCAAGTTACGGATTCTCCTTAAAGCGGTCGGCTGTGGATTAGGCCTATCCGAATTAAGAAACAACGACTTGTATCTTTCAATTTATGTCGACTCGCTATATTTGACTTTATCCGACCCTTTATAATGCTCTTTTGTAAAAAATGTTGTTATTCATAAATCGGTGTCATAGTTGGGTTGCTTCCTGAGTCTAGGTGTCTTACAATAGTCCTAGATGAGTCTTAGTTTGAGTCTGCATGTAAATAACTTTCGTCTTTAGAAAGTCTTTTTACAAGGTGGTGTCATATGTGAGCCTTTTGTTGTGTCAATATATGTATTTTGTTTTGGAAATCTAAACCGGGTCATGGCGAGTCTTTGGTTTGGGTCATAGTGAGTCTTTTCCTTGGTTAACGTGTATTTGTCTTTTTGAGGAAGTCTGTGTGAACCCATATCATGGGAGTCTTTGTTCTAGAGTCATGATATGTGTCTTTTTCTTTAGATAGTATCATATAAGGTCTAGGATGAGTCTTTGTCTTAGTGTCTGCATGTGAGTGTCTTTTTCTTTAGAAAGCATCATATAAGGTCTAGAATGAATCTTTGTGTTAGTATCTACATATAAGTATCTTGCATTCTTTAGAAAGCATCATATAAGGTCTAGGATGAATCTTTGTGTTAATGTATGCATTCATTAGAAAGCATCATATAAGGTTAGGATGGGTCTTTGTGTTAGTGTCTACATGTAAGTGTCTTGCACTCTTTAGGAGGTCTCGTGCGTTCATAGGGCATGTAAACCCAAGTCATGGGTGAGTCCTTTTCCAGAGTCAACATATGAATGTCCTACATTATAGAAGTCTCCTATAGGGTCTACATCATGCAAACCCATGTCATGGGTGAGTCGTTAAGTCTTTTTCTTGAGTTAGCATGTAGCGTTAAATCGTCTCATATAGGTTCATAGGTCATGAAAACCCATGTCATGAACAAGTCGTGTCTAGAGTCATCATGTAAATATCCGTCTTTTTCTTAAGAAGTCTAGTGTAAACCTATGTCATGGGTGAGTCTTTTCTCGTGTTGGCATATCATGTGAGTGTCTGTCTTTTTAAGAAGTCTAATGTAAACTCGTGTCATAAGTTAGGTTTTCAGTCAAGATATAGGCATTTGCACTTTAGGAGGTCTCATATAGAACATGTAGACCCATGTCAGGTAAGTCTTTTCCTTAAGTCGGCATATAGAAGTCTTGCATCCTAGGAAGTCCCATATAAATCAATTAGCTCTTTCAAACCCATGTCTGGGTGAGTCTCTTCCAGTCGAGAATATAGGCGTTTTCATCTTAGGAAGTCCATATAGGTCATTTTGGTCATGCATGCATTGGGATGGGTTTTCTTCATTTGTCTAGTGTCAGGGTCAGGGCCTGAGTTAACCATGAAAGGAATATTTGGATGACGAGAATTTCTACAACTACCATAGATCCCAAGAGAACAACATGGAGAATTGTTAGACTTTGGAGCACATGATCCATTCAGGGAAACTGCCCCCTACAGAAAGCAGCATAGAGGACCAGACATAACATGGATTCCCCATACGAGGACAAGGGGGGCACATCGTCAAAGGAGCTTTAGAAGTAGCTATAGTCTTGGTTGTCAAGCATTTCATGCTCAGAGTCTGTAATAGTGAGTTCTTCATTCATTTCTTTGCTCTTGTTGCTATGTGATCAAATATTCTCTTATTCTCTTACTTATGGTCCAAATAAAATTGATTAATTGTTTAATAATCAAACAAAGTTAGTGTGCATGTTGTTCTAGCCCGCGTAATAGTCTCAAGGTTAGAGAAAATAAAATTATAAATTTGATTATTAAGTCTAACGAATCCATGGCCGGCCCGTTGTTAAGCCCTTCCATGGTGGAAATAATGTTCGGCCTCGTTTCGAGTCGAATTTCTTCTCTTTTATAGGGTATATTTGCTTGTTTTAACCCCTATTTATATATTAGATATAATGATTTGGTGTTTTGTAGGAAAATAAGGAGTTAGAAGAAGTTTGGGCTTAATTGAAGGTTTTTAGGGAATCCCGAGCTATTTCCCGAGTCAAACCAAGTCAACCCGAGCCAAGATCCGAGGCGAAACCGAAGTCGGAAATTCCATATCGAGATTGGCGCAAAACAGGGGAACGGTACAAACTTAAAGGTTTGAAATACGTGTGCCTTCACCCTTTGGGTCATAACTCTTTCGTTACAACTCCGATAGCTCTGAAATTTTGGGAGCTTAAAGTACACACCGAGAGCTTTCCATCGATATCTTACGGGCCTAACACAGAGTTCGGATGAAGAAGTTATGCGCGTTTGAAGTCGGCAGGAAAAAGCGCGAGCGGCTTGCTCGAAGCCATCTGTTGCTCGCCGAGCCAGCTTCAGGGCAACAAAAACACCAACCAGAACGCTGGCTCGCCCGAGCCAGAGGGTGGCTCGCCCGAGCCACTCTGTCTGCAGACGCGCGTGCTGCGATTTGTCCTAGGATTTTGGGTTGTATTTTTCCTTCTTCTATAAATACCCACTTGTATTAATCTAAATTATCAATTAGCCTAGGTAGCTTAGGAGTAGAATTAGATTTAATTGCTTTCCTTTATTTGCTTTAATCTCTCTTTAATTGTTCTTCAAATTTTCAATTGTTATTCATTGTTCTTCAAGCTTTCTTTGATTTCTAGCATTTGTATTCAACTCTCTCAAGCTTTCTCAATCTCTCTCAAGCTCTCTCTTGTCTTCATTGAAGTGTTTTACAAGCTTTCTCTCTCTTCTGTCTCTCTCTCTCTCTCTCTCTCTCTCTCTCTCTATTTTCCATTGTTGACTTGTTTTCCAAGCTTTATAGTGTTAGCCACAATCAACTCCATTTTTAGTGGGGAGGAGGGTCAAGGAACTCCAATTCTACTTACTAGTGAGAATTTGGGGGATTCTTGGTAATCTAAACCACAATTTCTTATTTGTTCGGGGGAAATTCAAGTGTAGATTGAAGGTTTATTGAAGATTAGTCATCAAAGGTATAATTTCTCATTCCCAATTTCATTGTTAATTCATTGTCTTCATTCATGCCTTTTAATTGCTTTCATCTTTAAGTGCTTTCTTTATTGCTTTCTTTTAATTGCTTTCTTTATTATTATCATGTCTAGGTTAGATTTAAATGCTTTCTTTACATAATTTATCGCTTTCCGCACTTGACAAAAACCCATTTACACTAACCGATTACGTTAATCAAGCCTCACACCCATCCCTGTGGACCGACATCCCTAACTTATAAAACCACAAAAATTACGACCGAACATTGGCGCCGTTGCCGGGGATGACGTTATTTGGTAGATTAGGTGATTGGTTTGTATGTAAATAATTTAATTGCTACCTTGATTATGCTAGAAAAATGTAGCCAAAAAAATTGAATATCCGAAACAAAAAAAAAAAGAGAAAAAAAAAATATATCGAAAAAAAATAGAAAAAAAGAGATGGCATGTTTTAGCTTCCCTCAAAATGAGCAAGAATTATTTTGTGATTATCGTGATAGATTAAATGATTATCTTGTTTATTGTGCTCCTCATGGTTATATTTATTCTAATTGGGAAGTGTTAGTTGTTACTAATGAGGGATTTAATTTCGAGACCCGTTCTCTTCTGAATTACTTTGATTTCAATGTTGAAAATGAGTATCGGGCTTGGGAATTATTTGATTGGTTGTACACGGATACTCGCCGATTTGGGGAGACTTTTTATTCATCGGGTTCTTGTTTTGGCAATCCGTGTGCTCTTCATGCTCAATTGCACTATGAGAAACGTTATGATCTTTCTCCATGTGATGATGTTGAGTCTCGTCATTTGTGTGTGCATTGTGAATCTCCGTCTCATGCTTCCGAATCTTGTAGACTAGATAAAATTGGTGCTGAAATAGTTGGTTTACAAGATAGGGTGAATAAATGCATGCATGAATTTGAGCACGTGCTTAAACCTAGGGTAGAAACTTATCTTGCTCAATTGGTTGATTCGAATGTTGAAATAGGTCATTCATCGTCTTTGAGTCCTGAAATGCATGTTGATTCTGCTGTGTATGATGAGGATGAGGATTATTATAACCGACCATGCCTTGGACTACTTAGTAATTCCTTAGCTCTAGCCCCACCTAGTGAGCATGAGGAACATGATGATTATGTGTGTGATGATGTAGAATTAGTTGAAAACATGCTAGATGATGAACCATTGTCCACACCCTTGTCCATGCCTTTGTGTGAAGAAAAAAATGAGTTTATTGAATGCTATGATGCTTGTGATATAATTGAGCATGATCTTGTTGAGAGTGAAATTGAATCCTTGGTGATTGAATGTGTGCTTGACACCGATTTGTTCACTTTCATTGAGAATTATTGCATTAGCGAGGCAGTAGCTACCCTTTCTTGTAAATCCATTGATGTGCAATCTTGTGATGATGAACTTGAGTCTATGGGGATTGATCCTAAGTGTTTGGACTTGGTTTGTGATAATGATATTTTTGATGGTGATATGCTTTATGAGTCGTTGTTTGCATCCAAGTCTTCCCATGAGCATGTCCATAAATGTGTTGTATTGCCTCCTTTCGTTGATTTGTATACCCAATCTCCATTTACGAGTCAATGGGAGGATCCATTTGTCATGTCTTCTTTCACCGTGCCTAGAAAAGTCTTGTATATTCATGAATTTCATCAGTTCTATGACTTTTCTAAAGCATTTGATAAATTGTTAAGGGCACTAATGTTTGTTTATGTGCTATTGCGAGTGTGCTCTTACCACCACCATTCTGAGATGCATGAGAGGATGCATGATTTGTTACTCTGGGCGTTGAATGGTTCTGACATGATGCCCGATATCTTGAGGTGAGAAGGAGTAAATTTCTTGATAAGATGCCTTTGAGGTAATATCCTTCCTCACCCTTCTTGTATAATTAGTGAGTCGGTCTTTCTTTTCTTCTTTTATTTTCTTTTTGTGTGTGTCTTTGTCTTTAATGTTGGGGTGCTTGCTTACCTACTTCTGTTTCCATTTTGAGGACACGACAACCTCTTTGTGTTGGAGTGGGAGGGTAGTATGTATTCCGGTATTTGAGTCTAAGAAAAGAAAAGAAAAAAAAAGAGTCGTTTTGTAAATATTTTAGTTTGTTTTCTTAGTTCATTAATCCTTAGTGTCTTGTGTAGTTTGATTTTCTTTTTGATCTTGCATGTGAACCATCACACATAGTATGTTTTCTTGTTTATTTCTAACCTATGTGTGATGTTCTTTGGATCGTGGATTGAGTGCTTTTAATTAAAGATCTTGAGGTAATTACTTTCCACTCTCTCTTTATGTGAATATATCGATGATCCATGTTGCATGCTTGGTTTTCTTTTTGGGTAGCGAACCCCTTGAATGTGAATGTTGGAATATTATTGTTGTTGGAGCCGTGTGGGCTCGGGTCGCCACCAATTATTGTTTGTTATGTGTTTGTTGTGTGTTTTTAGGTTTTCTACCTTATTTGTGACATCATTCTTCTCACAATGGGGACATTGTGAAGTTTTGTGTGGGAGTGGGGGGTGTTATTTTCCATGTGTCATAGGTAGATCACCTAGTTTTTGAGTCTTTGTTTTTGTTTTTCGTAGTTTGTGTCTAAAAATTGAAAATTTTGTGTGTGAAAAGAAAATAAAAAGGGGAGAAATGTGAAAACCCAAAAGTTGTTTTTCTTTTGAGGATGTTTCCGTCACATTGTGTAGATAGTTGTCTAATCGGATGATTTAGTCGGTTAGGCGGCCGGTATGAATAATGATGGGCCTTAGGAAGGATTTTTGCCATGAATTATCTCTATTAGACCTTTACATGGAATGGGAAAGCGGAATCCTCAATTCTTACACGCTTTGACTGTGAATTCTTACCTAAGTTAGACGGTTCTAGTTGTTTAATTGCTTAAGCTCTTAATTAATGCATTAAATAATTACTGTCGGGCCTACCGTCATGGGTTGGTTTGGGTGGATCGGCACCCTATGCCCCTTAAGTGCAATGACTCACGTATGGAGAAACCCAGCAGGGAGGGTAACCCTTTGTGAAGGCTGGTGCTTAAATCCCGCAAAACCCGACACAAACGCTCTAAAAGAGACAAAACTGATTAAGTGTAAAGAAAAGAGCGTAGATTTTGAAAAAGAAAGAAAAGAGCGAAGCAAGAAAAAGGAAAAAAAGAGTTGAGCAAAAGAATGGTAAGAAAGAGAAAAGTAAAAAAAAGAGAAGAAAAAGAAAGAAAAGAGTGGTGTAAGAAAAAGAAAGAAATAGAGGTTGAAAGAAAAACCAAGAGTGAAGTAGGATACATAATCCCGAGCTTGAGCATGAGAACAGCTCTGATTGTCTGGTTTAGGATAGGAAAGACCGATTAGAGCCCACTTGCACATATGCACGAGGTGTTTTGCTCATCAGGAAGTGTTTGGGTTCAAAATCTCAAAGATTGGCAGTTTTCCAACCTTCGTGTCTTAATTTGTTTATACTTGCTTCTTCCATTTGATTGTTGAGGCAGGTTTGGGAACTAGGTGCATGATTGGGGACGGGAATATCTTCTTTGCTTTTGCTTTGTTTCGTTTATCGATTTTCATTTCTTTTTCTTTCCTCTTTTTCTTTTCTCGTGGCTTTTGTGGGTATAGTTGCTATAAACCCTCACGAGACCTACCTCGTCCACCTGGGCTACCGAGGGGTTTAAAGGGCTTGATGCATATGCTAAATGCATCCGTGATTCCTGCGAAAGTGAGTTAGGGTTTTTAGTTTTTATTTTTAGTCCTTTTCTTCGTTTTTAGTTTGCTCGGGGCGAGCAAACCCTTGTGTTGGAGTGGTGTTCGACCTCGTTTCGAGCCGAATTTCTTCTCTTTTATAGGGTATATTTGCTTGTTTTAACCCCTATTTATATATTAGATATAATGATTTGGTGTTTTGTAGGAAAATAAGGAGTTAGAAGAAGTTTGGGCTTAATTGAAGGTTTTTAGGGAATCCCGAGCTATTTCCCGAGTCAAACCAAGTCAATCCGAGCCGAGATCCGAGTCAAACCAAGTCAACCCGAGCCGAGAGCCGAGGCGAAACGGAAGTCGGAAATTCCATATCAAGATTGGCGCAAAACAGGGGAACGGTACAAACTTAAAGGTTTGAAATACGTGTGCCTTCACCCTTTGGGTCATAACTCTTTCGTTACAACTCCGATAGCTCTGAAATTTTGGGAGCTTAAAGTACACACCGAGAGCTTCCATCGATATCTTACGGGCCTAACACGGAGTTCGGATGAAGAAGTTATGCGCGTTTGAAGTCGGTAGGGAAAAAACTCCCCAGAACGCTTGCTCGCCCGAGCCATCTGCTGGCTCGCCCGAGCCAGGCTTCTGGGGCAACAAAAACACCAACCAGAACGCTGGCTCGCCCGAGCCACTCTGTCTGCAGACGCGCGTGCTGCGATTTGTCCTAGGGTTTTGGGTTGTATTTTTCCTTCTTCTATAAATACCCACTTGTATTAATCTAAATTAACAATTAGCCTAGGTAGCTTAGGAGTAGAATTAGATTTAATTGGTTTCCTTTATTTGCTTTAATCTCTCTTTAATTGTTCTTAAAATTTTCAATTGTTCTTCATTGTTCTTCAAGCTTTCTTTGATTTCTAGCATTTGTATTCAACTTTCTCAAGCTTTCTCAATCTCTCTCAAGCTCTCTCTTATCTTCATTGAAGTGTTTTACAAGCTTTCTCTCTCTTCTCTCTCTCTCTCTCTCTCTCTCTCTCTATTTTCCATTGTTGACTTGTTTTCCAAGCTTTATAGTGTTAGCCATAATCAACTCCATTTTTAGTGGGGAGGAGGGTCAAAGAACTTAAATTCTACTTACTAGTGAGAATTTGGGGGATTCTTGGTAATCCAAACCACAATTTCTTGTTTGTTCGGGGGAAATTCAAGTATAGATTGAAGGTTTATTGAAGATTAGTCATCAAAGGTATAATTTCTCATTCCCAATTTCATTGTTCATTCATTGTCTTCATTCATGCCTTTTAATTGCTTTTATCTTTAAGTGCTTTCTTTTAATTGCTTTCTTTATTATTATCATGTCTCGGTTAGATTTAAATGCTTTCTTTACATAATTTATCGCTTTCCGCACTTGAGAAAAACCCATTTACACGAACCGATTACCTTAATCAAGCCTCACACCCATCCCTGTGGACCGACATCCCTAACTTATAAAACCACAAAAACTACAACCGAACAATTAATAATTGAGTTTATAGTTCTGTTTAACTCGCCATTTGATGGCTTTAATCGGTCCTATATAACATCCACTTTTGGGTTAAATAAATAAATGTTTTGGGTCGCATTAAAAAAAGTGTGTAAATAGAAGTCAAATTGTCAGTGTATTCAGCATTATTCTAGTCACATAATAGCCAACATAGCTTGAGGTTTCTGAGTTGTTGTGCCAAGTTACGGATTCTCCTTAAAACGGTCGGCCTGTGGATTAGGCCTATTCTAATTGAGAAACACTGACTTGTATCTTTCAATTTATGTCGACTCGCTATATTTGACTTTATCCGACCCTTTATAATGCTCTTTTTGTAAAAAAATGTTGTTACGCAAATTTGTGTCATAGTTGGGTTGCTTCCTGATGAGTCTTAGTTTCAGAGTCTGCATGTAAATAACTTTCAGTCTTTAGAAAGTCTTTTACAAGGTCGTGTCATATGTGAGCCTTTTGTTGTGTCAATATATGTATTTTGTTTTTGGAAGTCTAAACCCGGGTCATGGGCGAGTCTTTGGTTTGGGTCATAGTGAGTCTTTTCCTTGGTTAACGTGTATTTGTCTTTTTGAGGAAGTCCTGTGTGAACCCATATCATGGGCGAGTCTTTGTTCTAGAGTCATGATATGCGTGTCTTTTTCTTTAGATAGTATCATATAAGGTCTAGGATGAGTCTTTGTCTTAGTGTCTGCATGTGAGTGTCTTTTTCTTTAGAAAGCATCATATAAGGTCTAGAATGAATCTTTGTGTTAGTATCTACATATAAGTATCTTGCATTCTTTAGAAAGCATCATATAAGGTTAGGATGGGTCTTTGTGTTAGTGTCTGCATGTAAGTGTCTTGCACTCTTTAGGAGGTCTCATACACGTTCGTACGGCATGTAAACCCAAGTCATGAGTGAGTCCTTTTCCAGAGTCAACATAAGAATGTCCTGCATTATAGAAGTCTCCTATAGGGTCTACATCATGCAAACCCATGTCATGGGTGAGTCGTTAAGTCTTTTTCTTGAGTTAGCATGTAAGCGTTCGTCGTCTCATATAGGTTCATAGGTCATGAAAACCCATGTCATGAACAAGTCTGTGTCTAGAGTCATCATGTAAATATCCGTCTTTTTCTTAAGAAGTCTAGTGTAAACCTATGTCATGGGTGAGTCTTTTCTTGTGTTGGCATATCATGTGAGTGTCTGTCTTTTTAGGAAGTCTAATGTAAACTCGTGTCATATGTTAGGTTTTCCAGGTCAACATATAAGCATTTGCACTTTAGGAGGTCTCATATAGAACATGTAGACCCATGTCGTGGGTAAGTCTTTTCCTTAAGTCGGCATATAGAAGTCTTGCATCCTAGGAAGTCCCATATAAATCAATTAGCTTTTTCAAACCCATGTCCTGGGTGAGTCCCTTCTGAGTCAGAATATAGGCGTTTTTCATCTTAGGAAGTCCATATAGGTCATTTTGGTCATGCATGCATTGGGATGGGTTTTCTTCATTTGTCTAGTGTCAGGGTCAGGGCCTGAGTTAACCATGAAAGGAATATTTGGATGACGAGAATTTCTACAACTACCATAGATCCCAAGAGAACAACATGGAGAATTGTTAGACTTTGGAGCACATGATCCATTTAGGGAAACTGCCCCCACCGAAAGCAGCACAGAAGACCAGACATAACATGGATTCCCCATACGAGGACAAGGAGGGCACATCGTCAAAGGAGCTTTAGAAGTAGCTATAGTCTTGGTTGTCAAGCATTTGATGCTCAGAGTCTGTAATAGTTAGTTCTTCATTCATTTCTTTGCTCTTGTTGCTATGTGATCAAATAGAACTTCGTGCTTGTGTTTTTTACTTGAGTTGAGAAGTTCTCTCATCTATCCATCATCCGTGCAAACCAAGTGAAGAGTCCCGGGTTCCGTTCTCGTCTCTCGTAACATTTGCCAAGCGAGCCGCCTCAACCTTAGTGAATCTCGAAGTGCAATTCCCGGTGAAGCCCGGAAACACAAGGGTAGTCTCGGCCATCCATTGGATGGGAACCGAGACCTTCTAAGGAGGCCGCTTGTGCCCCCACCCCCGGAGGCCCGAGGTCGTACCGTCCCGAGATGGTGAACAATGCCTTGACGGGTCTGGGTTACTTTTGGATCATAGGAGTGGAGCTACGGGTCCTCATCGGGGCCTACTTCGAGCCTTTAAAAGGGTTCGGAGTCATTCGTAAAGAATATGCGGAAAAGGGTCAACGTGGGTTGTCGGAATGGACACGCCTTCACGCTTTGGGCCATAACTCCTTCAATATAACTCCGATGGGTCTCAAATTTTGGGAGCTTAAAGTAAACACCTAGAGCTTTCCATCGATATCTTACGAGTCTAAAACAGTGTCCGGCTGAAGAAGTATGCACATTTGAAGTCAGCAGGAAAAACTGCCAACAGCACGATCGCGCCATCTGACAGCACGATCGTGCCGTTCTTCCAGAAGGCGTTGCACGATCGTGCCATACGATTACACGATCGTGCCATTTTCGAACGACGACCATTTTTTTAGACTATTTTGAGTTGCAGGATCATGACGTGGAATAGCACGATCGTGCCATTCTCGACGGGTTATGTTTTTTCCCCCTTTCCTATATATACCCCCTCCCTTGGTATTATTTGTAGTTTTTGAGTTTTGAATGTAATGCTTAAGCATTGTTGGGGTTTCTCCCTTGTCTCTAAAAACCTTGTTTACTTTATCCAATCAAGTTTGGTGGTGTTTCAAGTCATTCCTTTAGTGATTATTGGTGGTTTATCCTAGATAATCATGGTGGGGTGTAAGTCCTAGAGTTGTGGTTCTCCTTGCTCCGGGTCATATCCAACCTTTGGGTGTTAAAGGCTATTGTTATTGTTGAATATCGACCATCCATCATCACTCAAGCTAATCTACACCCTCCACGCGTACGGTAACGCTCCATCTGGTATCAGAGCTTTGGTTTTTCAATTGCTTGAGTTGTTCTTCATTGTTCATGCTAGTGTTATTTCTAGTAGTGGGTTTTGTGAGTTGTATGCAAATATTGGTGTTCCCCAACCCCATTGCTACCCAAGTGTGTTGGGAATTATTGTATTGTGGTTGTATTTGTTGGATTTGTAGCTATTTAGTGCATTGAAACGAAGTTGGAAAATAGTGCACGCAAGGTGTTCGATGAAATGTCTGAGTGAGAAAAACACAAAGAACCCTTAGCCAAACACTTGCCTAACTACAAAAGAACCTTCAAACTCCACAAAATACCCCAAACACTAACCATCCCTCGCCTTTTTCCCGGTATGGCCAACGGAGCTCGCTACGAATGAGAGGAATCGAGCCACCGGGGTAGCCCTCAAATTCAAGCTATCGAGAGCCGACTCGCCACCCATGACGAACGGTTCTCCACCATCGATCGCAACCTTAATGCCATTATGGCGCGATTGGACCACCTCACCCAAGAGCGTCTAGGTCCACCCCGAGATGAACGTCAAAGGCGTGGCCCAAGCCCTATTCGTCCTCCTCCTACGTTCGAGTCGAGTGACGATGATAGAGGTTCCCCACATCGCCGTCCACATGGGCAAGTACATGATAGGCCCCCTCGTGATGACTTCCAAGACGTCAAAATCGACATTCTCGAATTCAATGGTTCCAGTGATCCTGACGAGTACCTTGAGTGGGTCCAAATGATGGATAGGATCTTTGAGACCAAAGAATACAATGATGAGAAGGCATATAAGATCGCTAGTGTAAAACTCACCAAAGCCGCATCGCTTTGGTTTGAGAATGTGAAAGCACAAAGGGCATGGGAAGGTCGAACGAGGATCACCACTTGGACACGGCTTAAACAGTTGATGAACCGTCGTTTCTTGCCCGCCACCTACCAACAGGATGTATTGAAGAAGGTCTACGCCCTAACCCAGGGCAAGCGATCTGTGAGTGACTACATTCAAGAGTTTGAGCAACTCCGCATCAAAAGCGATCTTGAAGAACCCGAGGCGCAAACCATGATGCGTTTCTTGAATGGATTGGACTCCTCGGTTGCCAAGAAAGAAGAGGTACAACCATACTACTCCATGGATGACTTGTGCAACTTGGCCCTTCGGGTTGAGCGTCGAAAGAAAGAAAAGGCTACTTCCAAACCGGCACCAAGAGCCTTCTTTCCACTGCCCAGCCGACCTCCTCCATAATCGGGTACCCCAAAACCCAATGAGACACCCAAGTTCCCTTCGACACCTCGCACGGATAAGGGAAAGGGACTTGTTGTAGCGTCTTCAACGGACCCCTCTCGCCGGATGAAGGGAAGAAAATGCTTTAAATGCCACGGCTATGGTCACTACCAGGCGGATTGTCCGAACCGACGGACCTCGACACTCTAGGAGGTTCAGGACATTGATGAGGAATTGCAAGCAGCCTGGGATGAGTCCGAAGTGATCATTGAGGATGCGGTAACTAGTGATGATGATGTCGCCCCCACACCCCACGTACATGGTGACGCCCTAGTCTTGAGGTGGGTTTTACACACTCAGGAAGCCCCTCTCGACAAGGACCAACGGGAGATAATCTTTCAATCTCGGTGCTTCGTGGGAGGCAAGGTGTGCAACCTTATTATTGATGGAGGGAGTTGCACCAACGTCGCTTCAACGTATATGGTCGAGAAGCTTGGATTGTCGCTATTACCTCACCCTCGACCTTACTCTCTCAAGTGGCTCAACGACCAAGATGGCATCAAGGTAACTAAACAAGTCCTGGTGAATATGTCTTTTGGTACTAACTACGATGATTCTGTTATTTGTGATGTTGTTCCTATGAGTGCTTGTCACATATTGTTGCGACGCCCTTGGCAATTCGGCAAGCAAACGGTGCACAATGGGTCGAAAAATACCTACACTTTTACTCATAGGGGCAAGAGGGTTAAGCTACTCCCGTTAGCTCCACACGAAATTATCTCTCCAAAACCCGGGGTAGGAAGTGAGGAGCCCAAACACATTAGCGAAGCACGGGTTGAGCGATCTCTAAGCAAGGGGAAGGCTGTTTTCGCCTTACTCCTCTTAGAAGCAAACAAAAGTGAGGTAGAGAAACCCTTTGCACCCTCTTGTCGCCCCCCTCGTTGCCAAGTTCAGAGACGTCTTTCCCGATGATCTACCACCGGGTCTTCCACCTATTCGGGGAATCGAGCACCAGATCGACCTCATTCCCGGAGCACAACTTCCCAACAGAGCGGCTTATCGATGCAACCCGCAGGAAACCAAGGAGCTACAACGCCAAGTGGACGAACTCATTTCGAGGGGCTTCGTTAGGGAAAGCATGAGCCCTTGTTCCGTCCCGGCCCTCCTGGTTCCCAAGAAGGATGGCACATACCGGATGTGTGTCGACAGTCGAGCCATCAACAACATCACTATCAAGTACCGGTACCCCATACCGAGGCTCAATGACATGCTCGACGAGTTGCACGGATCTTGTATCTTCTCCAAGATCGACCTCCGCAGCGGTTACCATCAGATTCGCATGCGAGAAGGGAATGAATGGAAGACGGCGTTCAAGACCAAGGGAGGCTTGTACGAGTGGCTTGTCATGCCGTTTGGTCTCTCTAACGCTCCTAGCACGTTCATGAGACTCATGAACGAGGTCTTGAGGCCATACATTGGCAAATTCGTGGTTGTTTATTTCGATGACATCCTCGTGTATTCCAAGAACGAATCGGAGCACCTCTCGCATTTGGAATCTGTTTTCCGGGTTCTACGACAGCAAAAGCTATTTGGCAAGCTCGAGAAGTGCGAATTTTGCACTCCCCAAGTCACATTTCTTGGGTACATTGTCTCTGATCGGGGTATTTCCGTGGATCCTTCGAAAGTGGAAGCTATACGCTCATGGCCTTCTCCCTCTACTATCACGGAGGTGAGAAGCTTCCACGGCCTTGCTTCTTTCTACCGCCGGTTCATCAAAGGGTTTATCACCCTCACCGCCCCAATCACCGAGTGTGTGAAGAAGGGCACCTTTGAGTGGACCCGAGCGGCCCAAGGGGCCTTTGAGAAGCTTAAGGCTCGACTGTGTGAAGCTCATGTACTTGCTCTCCCGGACTTTACACAAGTCTTTGAGGTGGATTGTGACACGAGCCGAGTGGGCATTGGGGCCGTCCTCATGCAAAATCAGCGCCCCATCGCTTATTTCAGCGAGAAGCTCAGTGGGTCACGGAAGAACTACTCTACCTACGACAAGGAGTTCTATGCCCTTGTTCGTGCCCTTGACCATTGGTCCCACTACTTGAGGCCTAACCAATTCGTGCTTCATTCCGACCATGAGGCTCTCAAGTACCTAAACGGTCAACACAAGCTCAACGCGCGTCATGCGAAGTGCGTGGAGTATCTACAAAGTTTTAACTTCGTGGCTAAACACAAGAAGGGGAGCGTCAATGTGGTTGCCGATGCACTTTCTAGGAGGCATTCCCTTCTTTCGGTAGTTGAAGCGAGGGTTCTTGGGTTCCAACACATGCAGGAGTTTTACAAGGAAGATGAGGACTTCCAAGCAAACCTCAATGGTGGCAGTGGTTCCTATGTACTCCAAGACGGGTTCTTTTTCAAGGGGAACAAATTGTGTGTCCCCAAGTGTCCGTTGAGGAAGCTATTGGTGCGAGAAGTTCACGGAGGTGGTCTAGCCGGTTATTTCGGCATCAATAAGACCCTTGACATGCTAAAGGAGCATTTTTATTGGCCCAGAATGGGAGGGGACGTACACGATGTGGTTTCCAAATGTGTTACGTGCCAACATGCCAAAAGCCAGTTTCACCAAGGGCTATATACCCCTCTTCCCGTTCCGAATGGCCCGTGGGAAGAGTTGAGCATGGACTTCATCGTTGCTCTTCCCCAAACCGTGCGTGGCAAGGACTCCGTCCTCGTCGTCGTTGACCGTTTCTCCAAGATGACGCATTTTATCGCTTATGAGAAAACCGACGACGCCACTCACATCGCTAATCTCTTCTTCCGGGAGATAGTGAGGTTGCACGGTGTTCCAAGGACCATTGTTTCCGATCGTGATACGAATTTCATGAGTCATTTTTGGAGATCTCTATGGAAACTCCTTGGGACAAAGCTCCTATTCAGCACGTCGCACCACCCTCAAACGGATGGTCAAACCGAGGTCACAAACAAGACCCTCACTACCTTGCTTCGAGGTTTTGTGAGCAAGAGTCTACGAGTTTGGGATGCTAAGCTTTGTCATGCCGAGTTCGCGTACAACCGGGCTCCTTCATTCACTACGGGTCGCTCGCCTTTTGAAACTTGGTACGGGGTGAATCCTATCACTCCCATTGACCTCCTTCCTCTACCTTTAGAGGCAAGGGCGAGTTTTGAGGCAAGCGTGAAGGTCGCCGAGATTCAAAAGCTTCACCGCCAGAACCGGGAGAAGATTGAGAGAACTAATGAGCTCTACAAGTCCCGAGTCAACAAACACCGCTGGAACATCACTTTCTAACCCGGGGACTTGGTTTGGCTCCACTTGAGAAAGGAACGGTTTCCTTCGCGGAGGAAAAGCAAGCTCATGCTAAGAAGTGAGGGATCGTTCAAGGTGTTGCAGAAAATAAACGATAACGCCTACAAACTCGATCTTCCTGGCGATATGGGAGTCTCCTCCACGTTCAACATTGGCGATCTTTCACCCTACATCGAGGATGTTGAACCCGATGCGGATTTGAGGGCAAATCCTCTTCAAGAAGGGGAGGATGAAGAGTCCCGGGTTCTGTTCTCGTCTCTCGTAACATTTGCCAAGCGAGCCGCCTCAACCTTAGTGAATCTCGAAGTACAATTCCCGGTGAAGCCCGGAAAAGCAAGGGTAGTCTCGGCCATCCATTGGATGGGAACCGAGACCTTCTAAGGAGGCCGCTTGTGCCCCGACCCCCGGAGGCCCGAGGTCGTACCATCCCGAGATGGTGAACAATGCCTTGACGGGTCTGGGTTACTTTTGGATCATAGGAGTGGAGCTACGGGTCCTCATCGGGGCCTACTTTGGGCCTTTAAAAGGGTTCGGAGTCATTCGTAAAGAATATGCAGAAAAGGGTCAACGTGGGTTGTCGGAATTGACATGCCTTCACGCTTTGGGCCATAACTCCTTCAATATAACTCCGATGGGTCTCAACTTTGGGGAGCTTAAAGTACACACCTAGAGCTTTCCATCGATATCTTACGAGTCTAAAACGGAATCCGGATAAAGAAGTTATGCACATTTGAAGTCAGCAGGAAAAACTGCCAACAGCACGATCGCGCCGTCTAACTGCACGATTGTGCCGTTCTTCCAGAAGGCGTTGCACGATCGTGCCATTTTCGAACGACGGCCATTTTTTTGGACTATTTTGAGTTGCACGATCGTGACGTGGAATAGCACGATCGTGCCATTCTCGACGGGTTATGTTTTTTCCCCCTTTCCTATATATACCCCCTCCCTTGGTATTATTTGTAGTTTTTGAGTTTTGAATGTAATACTTGAGCATTGTTGGGGTTTCTCCCTAGTCTCTAAAAACCTTGTTTACTTTATCCAATCAAGTTTGGTGGTGGTTCAAGTCATTCCTTTAGTGATTATTGGTGGTTTATCCTAGATAATCATGGTGGGGTGTTAGGCCTAGAGTTGTGGTTCTCCTTGCTCCGGGTCATATCCAACCTTTGGGTGCTAAAGGCTATTGTTATTGTTGAATATCGATCATCCATCATCACTCAAGCTAATCTATACCCTCCAGCGTATGGTAACGCTCCACCAAGTCTGACAAATTTCATTCTCTCTCATCCTTGCATCTTTGTTGTTTAACTTGTTCCAATCTTTTCTTTATCGAATCCAGGGTTTAATTAGAAGAACAAAAAAGAAAAAAAAAAAGAAAAAAGAGAGAAGTCAGTCTGCACTCATCAAGCAGGATGGGCAAAAGGAGAGAAGACCAAAATCATCAGTCTCTTGAAAATGGACATCTCTATGCTCCTAGACCATCAGCTTAACCAAATGTGCCGAGGACAGGGGGCTTGAACCCAACCTTCATTTCACAGCCTATATTACCCTCATCTTTTCATCTTACCACCTATCCCTCACATCTTTGACCTCTCCATCAAACCTCAACCCTTTTCAAACCCTTAACCCAATCCAAAAGGTGTGCTATGACCAAAGGAGTATAGGAGTGAACCCATGAAGAAAGAGTTTGAAGAAAAAAGAAACCCTTAGCCTTGACCAACCTGGTCATTCTCCTCATGATCAATCCATATCTACCCCAATGCCAAAAGGTGTGTTGTGACTAATGTCATCAGAAAGGCGAACAAGAGTCAATCTCATGGAGAAGAAAGTCGAAAAAAGAAGCAAAAAAGAAAACAAAAAAAGAGTGAAAAGTGAAAGCAAAAAAAAAAAAGGAGCCAGAAAAATGGAGTTCAAAAAAAAAAAAAAGAGAAGAAGTTGAGAGGGAAATGAAACAAAAAAAAAAAAAAAAAGAGGAAGAAAGAAAGAAAAAGGGGTAGGAGGAGAATAAGAATTGAGAACGCGAAAACAAGAGTCATGCACACCTCAGAAAACCTCATCTCAAGCCTTCGCCTGCATCATCCATACACCTCTGCCTTCTATTACCTTCACAAACCTTTCATCCATCCATAACCTGCATATGAACCCTCAAACCTTCATAACCGCTAAGCCTTCCTCGAGGCACTATCCACCGAAGCTGCGCTAAAAGAACTACGACTGGCCTGATGCCACCTCGGATACGTAGGAAAACCTCTTTGAGGCCCGGCCGCTACAAGGAGCATCCTTTGTCCTCAAAATGTTGGTCTTTGAGAGAAGAAAAAATAAGAGAGGCTAGCTTGGAATCTTAAGCTAGGCAAAAGGAGAGTGAGAGAATAAGAGAGGCTAGCCTGAAAACCTGACAGGGCACGTTAGGCAAAAGGAGAGGGAGAGAATAAGAGAAGCTAGCTTGAAAACCCACTCGGGCAGGCTAGGCGAAAGGAGAGGAAAACCCTGGATTCTATCTTTCATCATCTTCAACCCTCCATCTTCCTTCCGTCAGACTTGGACATCATTCCATAACCATTTCCCAAGAGATGATGTCTATCCCATTTGACCATTTCTTCTCCCCTTCAAGACACCATCATTCTTAAGTGTCTCCACATCCCATTCATTAATAAACCTTTGTTAAACAACTCCTTCACCAAGCATCTTCCAACCTTTTCCAACCCTTTCATCCCATGTCACCCTTTGAGGACTTTTCAGCTCAGTCATTAATGCAAGTATGAGGCTCTGTGTGGCTTTCTTCTCAGCAAGAGCGAAATCCGTTCACATCATATCAACGGCTAACTGGCAACTACATGATCATGAACAGACTCAGAAACAAGCTACTCTAAATTGGGGGCTCGCGCTACCTGTGTGACATCGTTCAAGACATTTATCGGAGATAGCTTCAAAGAGGGACACTTACTCCCTATCCTACAAGGTCCTGCATCTTCAATCTCATAGACGTCCTAATAGTAGTCTCATCAAGAAAAAAAGAGAGAAAAAGAAAAAAAAAGATGAAGAAAAAAGAAAAAAAAAGAAAGAAAAAAAAGAGAGAAAAGAGGGGCTAACTTGAAAACCTTTGGGCAAGTTAGGCAAAAGGAGATATTGAGACTCACTACTAAGGACTATGCCTCCTTCTATTCTATGGTCCCCATGCATCATCTCGAAATCGGGGGCTTGCAAATCTCCAAGGTGCTCTCCAAAGCAGGGTAGTGTCATCAAGAGTCTACGCCAAACCAGGGGCTTGTCATGTACCAACATACATTTGCAAGGAATCAAGGTCATCTACATCCTTCAGGCTTGTTGCCTCCAACGTTGTTCCTTGTCCCGTGGATCGAAACATTACTCATCCTAAATTTTCCTGAAATTCCTTACAGGTGGCCTTGACCCTTAGGAAGTCTTAGTCTTAGGTAAGCCTTGTCTTAGAAAATCATTGTCCGAGGAAATCTTTGTCTAAAAATAATCGGGGATTGTCTGCATGTAGAATTGCATGTGTAGAATAACATAAAGCATTATACGTGCGTCCTGTCTAAGCATAATAGGTTTGCATTGCATCTCATAATCACATTGAGTCAATCTGTCATGTATCGACTTAGTCTGTCATGCATCAAGTTAGTCTGTTGTGCATTGAGTCAGTTGCATCAAGTTAGTCGGTTGTGCATTGATTCAGTTGCGTCAAGCTAGTCTGTTGTGTATTGAGTCGATTTCTCATGCATCAAATCAATTTGCCATGCATCAAGTCAGTTTGTCATGCATCAAGTCAGTCTATCATACGTTGAGTCAGTCTGTCATGCATTGAGTCAGTCTGTTGAGTATTGAGTCGGGTTGTCGTGCATCAAGTCAATTTGTCATTCCTCAAGTCAGTTTGTCATGCATCAAGTCAGTCTATCATGCGTTGAGTCAGTCTATCATGCATTGAGTCAGTCTGTCATATGAGTCAGTTTGTTTGTCATGCATCAAGTCAATTTGCGATGCATCAGGTCAGTTTGTCATGCATCAAGTCAGTCTATCATGCATTGAGTCAGTCTGTCATACGAGTCACTTTGTCTGTCATGCATCAAGTCATTTTGTTGTGTATCCAGTTAGTTTGTCATGTATCGAGTCAGTTTGTCGTACATAAAGTCGATAGTCGTGCATAAATGCATGAGTGCATGCTTGTGTCAAAAACAAAACAAAATTTGCATTGTTTGTGCAAGAGTTTAGTAGGCTAGTTACATGCATACCCGCATATCTGAAAATGAAAGAAAAAAAGAAAAAGGAAGAAGAAGGAAAGAAGTGTCACATCGTTGCTCCAAGAACGCAACACTGGGGGCTGTTGAAGCCCATACGCTATCAGACCGGTCGACATGATTTCCAATCACTGAGAACAAGATTAGAGTAAATCTCTAATCCAACTCTTGCCAGCTAAATTAGCATTCAGTCAAGTCATGCATCATCAGCCAGACACGAACGACGCATGTCCAACACGATGGATATAATCTTCACTTGACTAATATAGATCGACGACCGGGCGAATTCAAGAATCCATTCCCCACAGTGAAATATTGGCACCTATATGCGCCTGAAGAAAAATTTGAAGAAAATGCGGGTCATTGGCAAAGTTTTGGTGAAGTTCCTCAACATCTAGTGTCCATTATTCAGAGTCGCCGGTAGAGATCGTCGCAATCGCAGTAATAAGAGCCATCAACATCGGGAAAATCAATTGGGCACCATCATCTGCGTCGGGAAAAGCCGTTGGGCATCTTCGTCAATCTGTCAGACAGGTAATTCTCTGTATCTCCAACCATTGTTCAAAATAATCTGACATTCTGCTTTGGTTTCTATGCAGGGAGTCATCACAGACACCAGGTCGCCGCTAAAAGGGACCACCGCCATCAAGCTGCCGCATAAAAAGTCGCCAGCTCACAGGTCGCCGATAATGGGACCACCATCACTCAGCTACCGCACAAGAGGTCGCTGCCATCATCATTATTCCGGACCATCGGTAGAGCTTCGATGTAGTCCCGAGCCACCGGCATCGCGCCCGGTGAAGTCTCAATCCCCAAGCCATCGGCATCGCGCCCGATGAAGTCTTGACCCCCAAGGCCATCAGCAACGCGACTGATGAAGTCCTTCGGTATCAAAAATGCCAACCATCATCAACATCGACACCGGGAAGGACTGAAATCGACACCGGGAAAGAATGAAACCGACACCGGGAAAGACTGGAACCGACACCGGGAAAGACTGGAATCGACACCGGAAAAGACTGGAAGCGACATCGGGAAAGACTAGAACCGACACCGGGAAAGACTAGAATCGACACCGGGAAAGACTGGAACCGACACCGGGAAAGACTGGAAGCGACACCGGGAAAGACTGGAACCGACACCGGGAAAGGCTGGAAGCGACACCGGGAAAGACTGGAACAGACACCGGGAAAGACTGGGATCGACACTAGGAAAGACTAAAAAACTCTATCAATCGTCGGCATCGTGTCCGATTTCAAGTAAGGCGTCATTCTCGCCCGAGATCAACATCGACTCATCAACAGTCAAGTAGAGCATCATTCTTGCTCGAGATCACCCCAAAAGAGGCGCATGCCGCCCGCAACCGCGATGCAAGACTCAGCTCCCAAGCATCAAATCAGGCTTTGCAAACCAAAGTCATATCCTCAGACTACTTTGACCTTCGTTCTATTCGGACTCGATCAAAGTGGAGGCTCTCTGTAGACACCGGATTTTATACCGGGACAAGTGTACAAATCAAGCATAACAAGAAAAGAGGTTAGCATGAAAGAAAATTTAAAGGACCATCCTCAATCAAAAGATATCGGGCCAACCCACCACAAAAAGCCTTCATTTTCCACCATTTTCGCATACATATGCCCACCATTTCAAATCCCATTTTTTTTACAAATCTTGTTCGCGCCATTTCTTTTGATGAGAATAAAGTACGCATCATGAGCTTTCCAATGCCTTATTGATTGCCTCAATCGGAGTCCGGATGAAAGAGTTTTATACCGCAGGCGGGTTTTAACATTTTCTGGGCCCAGAAAGCAGGCCCAGTCGCGCGCCCCAGCCCAGAGCATCTAAAACCCGCCTAGGGTTTGATCCGGCCTAGAAATGATCAAAACCCGCCTAGGGTTTCATCGAGATTGCACACGACGTCGTTTTACGCCAGGTCAGCGATCCGTGTGACGAAATTATCATACCCCGCCTAGGTTTTGAAGCAGTTGGCGCCAAAATCTGCATGCATGCAATTGGATCCCTTGATCTTAGCCCACGTGGTTGACTTTGCCCTTGACCCCATATACCCCGCCTAGGTTTTGATTTTAAATGACTGATTTTTTGGGGTATGTCCCCCACCTTGTCCCTCACTCCACCTATAAATACCCCCTCCATTCCACCTTCATTTCATCAACAATCATCATCAACCATCATCTATTCTACTCTCATTTTCTCTCATTATCTCAAATTCTCTTCATAATTCCATTGTTTTATCATCACCATAATCATACTCTTCACTACCATACAACCATCCACACTACACTTTTCTTAAGCCATCCACATCTCCTAATCCGGGTTTCAAATCAAGGGGCAACTCAAGGGATCGATTTCGTCGCCGCTATAACAAAAGCAAGGTTCGATTCTTTGATTTAAATTATCGTATTTAATCATGTAATCCTTCTTTTAAATTCCATACTTGTACATATTTTGTAAAATTTAAAACCGCATTTATGTTATATTGCATGATTTGAATAATAATTCCACGAAATTAATCAAACTTCTCCCCGCTCTCTTTCTTTTCAATGTTGATTTTAGTAGAGTCTGTTTTTATAAAAAGGCGGATTCGAGAGTTCTTATCACTCTCGAATTCGTAACCTTACCCCCGAACTTAGAAATCGGGTTCGTAGACCGGAGTCTTTCTTTTATTTTATGGTTCGTCGATTTCCTTAAATCGCCTGGCGACTCTTTAAATTTTTTATAACTTCGTTTAATTATTTAAAGTATTCGATTTCTTACACAAAATTGATTTGAGAAAATGATTTAACTTTTGTCCAATGCGAAAAAGGGGGTTTGGTCCAAGGAGAAAATGGCCAGAAATTATTAAACCCCAGGAGGGGTTTAGTAATTTCCACTAAATTTATCCCTGGGCCTGTAACCAAGGCGACCGGCCCAAAATTTGTCAAACCCTAGGCGGGCTTTGACCAATTATGGTGGTCCGTTTGCTTCTTATGCCCTAATTCGTCAATTGGATTAAAATTAAATCATTTGAGATTATTTTTGCGTAATTTTCGGATAATTTAAATAATAAAAAACGAGTTTGTAAATAAATAAAGCTTCATCACCCCGAAAATAAATTTCGAAAATAAAAATATTCTTATTTAAGGATTAAGAAACCTTAGTCGACTCCCGATCACAAATGTAGCGCATCCGAGGAAACATTTCCCCGAACGGGAATTTGTCCGGGTCCTACAACCATTGGCTTCACTCCCTTGTTTTGACATTTTGACAATTACAAGACTAAATCAGGATGGGTTGGTTTTGTCGGGCTATTAATACCAACATGCTTTATGTATGCACTTTGTATGTTCGAGTAAATGATTGAAAGCTAATTCACAATGAAAGAGGTTTCAGGTAGTTTTGAAACCCAATTATGCATGGTTTTGAAAATCTGCCCTAATAATGGGCTTTGAAAAGTGATTTGTAATGCAATAAACTATAGATTAATTATTGCTAACTAATCAACATAACAATTTGGGCAATCAATCATTGGTTTATCAATTTCAAATAACATGTAAATAGTAGCAATAATTCACATGGGACAATTATTGATCATGAGACCCAAGCAAGTTTTTACCACATATATAAATATAGGAACATATGTATATTCATGCTTGATAAAATATAGCACCAATTATTTGAGCACGCATTTTATCTATCAACAAGTCATAAAATAATATACGCATCACATAATTTTTGCAAATAAAATTTCAACATGTATCTTGAAATTTCATATGATAAATGAAGCAAATCAACACCATTCCAAAGTTTACTTTCACATGTAAACAAGTTGATTCATGTGAATATATAATTAGCGTCAACCACAGAGAAATTAATTATTTCATGAATGATCAAATATTACTTAATACATAAATCGATTTAAATATATGAAAGATTTAAGTTTCATTAAATAAATTCATCTAACATATACATATATACATATAACCCGAGTAGCGCAATATTCATGCATCTAGCACACATAAAGAAAATCAAAAAGAGTAACCCGTAATCAATTAATAAAGTAAAACTCATTGCGTTTAAATCCAAACAAATTAGTAACATGTAATTACAACTTCATGTCATAGATAACTATCAAATATAAGTCACAACAATCGCTTATAATAACTCAAAGGCATCAAATTTCACAAAATCATTTGAAACTTTTATGATTATTGTGAACACAAATTTCTAGTCTAAGATAAATAAAGACAGGAAATTGAGAAACAAATTAATTTGTATTAATATTTGAATTTATGTCGGTACAATCTCTATATTAAATACAATAGAGTAGTCCTCTGATTTGATCTCCTGAAATTTTGGGTGAGCCGAAGGCGCGGACGCTTGATCTCGATCTCGAATGCAGGTGTAGCTGAAGAACTCTGTTGTTGTTCTTGAGTTGAAGGTCTTGAGCGTTGATCCCCTTAGTGCTTTGTAGTTGGAGTCTACTCGAAGTTTACCGTTTGAAGGTTGACTATTGGTTGTAGTTCTCCTATTTCTTGGATGCGAGGGCTTGGTGCTTGGTTTCGATCGATGAACCAAACGAAGATGATGACTGCAAACATTAATGTGAGAAACAGAAGTTGTTGAACTAGTTGGCGTTGGTCCTTGGCGCTTGATAACTGGAGGTCGCCTGTAGTTCGCTTCTGAAGGCTTTGCAGGTCTTGTCGAAGAATGTTGTAGTAGTTCTTGATCTTGACGCGGTAAAGGCTTGGAGACTCGATCTTGAGCTTTTGCAGACTTCGATCATAGGCGCTTGGTAGTTAGAGACTGCTGGCAGTTTGATCTTCTAAATCCTCTGGAGAGAGGTAATAATGAAAAGGAAGGACCCCTATTTATAGGCTCTGGAGACCTAGTCCCTAGGGTTTGAGTTGGGCCTTGGGCTTTGGCTCAAGTTAATTAATTATCCGTTTAATTTTAAATAAAAAGATAATTAATATTTTCTGCATCATCTTTGATATGTGTCATGATATTATTGGCCAGGATGTAATTCCATTTAAAATTTTGATAAATGGACCGCCGTAATTAAATTTACACATGACAGATAATAATTGGCCGAATAAATTTATTTTTTTTCCACGTGTCATTTTTTAATTGGTCGAAAATTTTTTGCCTCCTACAAATGCCCATTTGAGAGTCGGTCGCGAACACGAATTTTGAGTGCTTGAAGCGGCCGAGTCTCGAATATAATTTGTATTTAACAGGCATACTATTGTGCCTAAATTTTAGCTGGGCCAAACGGAGTGCGCCGTTGATTTGAAGGACGAGGATGTCATCTTGGAGCAAAATTCAACCAACACGACTAGGATGCCCCCACATTGCATGCTTGAATGAAGTTGTCAACCAGCTTGAGTATCCTATTGATGGTGTTGACTTGAAGCAAACCACTAACATGAAGATCTTGGCAAGTCACAGTGCGGCTTGAAAGCCCAAAATTTTGATGATTTGAAAGTCGATCCCTTTTTTTTTTGCACTTTTGACTTGAGATTCCTTATTGTGATGATGGAAAAGTCCTTAACCTTGTTGACTTTGGAGTCTTGCACGAGTGAGCTATGTACTTTATTGACTTAAGAGTCTCTCTTATTAATTTGTGAGTCTTTATTTATCTTGACTTGTGAGTCATTCATCCTGTTGACCTATGAGTCTTTAACTTTTCTGACTTGGGAGTCCTGCATCCTGTTGACTTATGTATGAGTCATTGAATTGTGTTAGCGTATGAATCATTCATTTTGACTTGGGAGTCGTGAACTCGTGAATCTTTTATCGCGGGTGACTTGGGAGTCTTTTCCTTGGTGATCTAGGAGTGATTGCTCATCTTTACCTTAAAATTTGACTTTGATGACTTGGTAGTCTTGAATTTGGCTGACTTGGGAGTCATCAATTTATTTGACTTGGAAGTCGGTTGGTATGATGATTTAAGAGTCTGAAGTTTGTTGACTTGAAAGTGTTTAATCTTTGTTAACTTGGAAATCGGTGAATTTAGTGACTTGAGAGTCTTGAAATTTGTTGCTTTGAGAGTCTTGAATTTTTGTTGACTTGCGAATGTTGAAGATTGCTGACTTGGAAGTCATTGTCTTTTTTTTTCTTGACTTTTAAGTCTTTCATTTTGTTGATTTAAATTTGGATGACTTGTGAGTCTTTGGCTTGAAAGTTTTGAATTTCGACTTGGGAGTCTTTAACTTTGGTAACTTGAGAGTTTGACTTGAAAGCCTTGGGTTTGGACTTTTACGAGTCTTTCGTGATGATGACTTGGAAGTCTTGGATTTTGACTTGGGAGTCTTTACTTTTGGTGACTTGAGAGTCTTTTTCATGAAAGTGTGGGATTTGGACTTGTAATTCTTCGGTGTTGATGACTTTGAAGTCTTGAATTTTGACTTGGGAATTTTTAATTTTGTGGATGACTTGGAAGTCTTGAATTTTTTACTTGCGAGTCCTTTTGATGTGGATGACTTGGAAGTCTTGAATTTTTGATTTGTGAGTCTTGATTTGGATGACTTGGAAGTCTTGAATTTTGACTTGTGAGTCTTGATTTGGATGACATGGAAGTCTTGAATCTTTTGACTTGTGAGTCTTTATATATATATCTATATATATATATATATATATATATATATATATATATATATATATATATAAACTTGACTTGAAAACTTGCAATAAGTTCAATTGGATTCGTCGCTCTCGTCTTCATCAAACACGATCTTGCCTTCATTTTTAAGCCTCATTACAAGCTCCTTAAAAGTTGAACACTTCTCCAACGGATGGCTAATGATCCTATGGTACTTGTAGTATTTAGGGTCATTGATTCTTTCGACTTCATATGGACGTTTCGACTCTAGAAGTTTAATAATTCCTTCTTCAAGAAGTTTATCAAGTATTTCAGGTGTATCACCGTTAGAAAAAGGATATTCTTTCTCTTCAAAAATCATGGATGAAGGAATTCCTTTTGACGTGCCCCCGAGTGAAGTTTGTTTCTCATTAACACTTAGTCTTCTTTCATTATGTTTGAAAATTGTGAGCTCCATGTCAAGTGCCCGCGTTGCCAAGTCCTAAAAGGTTTTTGGCTTAGCCATCTTGAAGACGCAGAGCAAATCCCAGTGCATACCTTTTGAGTGCACATATCGACAGTCAAGGCTTCTGTGAGGCGATTCTTGCATTCAAGACTAAGGGACCCTCAATGATGAATGTATTCAAGGACTGGCTCGCCATCCCATTGTTTAGTGTTTGTTAACTCTGTCATGCTGGCGACCCGTTGAGCGCAGTAGAACATGTTGAGAAACTCTTGGTCCATTTGTTCCCAACTATTGATAGATTCAGGCTCTAGATCCGTATACTAGTCAAATGTGATCCCCTTGATAGAGTAGACGAATTGCTTCACTAATCGATCTCCTTCTGTTCTGGCATTGCTACAAGTTTCGATGAAGTGAGCTATGTGCTGCTTAGGATTACCCTTCCCATCAAATTGAATGAACTTTGCAGGTTGATATCCTTGCAGCATTTGAAGGGCTCCGATCCTCTTCGTGTATGGTTTTTTGTACAAGTAGGTCTTATTTGATCCCTGTTCGAATTGAGCTCGCACTGCATTCGCCACCAAGATTTGAATATGCTCCACAGTCAGTGATTCTGAAGATGAGTTATTCTTCTTGTCTTCCCGTCGCCATCACTCTTGGAAGACTCTTTGTCAGATTCCTCTTTGTCTAAATCTTCGTCAGAGTCTTGATACGTGTGTCACGCCCCGAACCGAGGGGTAACAAACGTCGTACACCCGTAAGACAAGGTCCCACAAGCATGCAAGGCTCAAAATACTGAACAAACCCAAGATACAAAAATAGACTTAACTTCGAATAGAACACTTGATTGAATAGTCAACTAAGAAGGATACTTAACTGTACAGCGGAAGCTATGACGAATCACGACAAGGCCTATAGATTTAATGAGCCATGGAATAGAAAAAAATAAATTAGGAGACACAAGTGCTACTCGAAATCCTAGCCCACTACGCTTCCTTGCGCTACTTCGATATCATATATAATTGAGATGTCACCGAGAAGTCAAGAATCAAACCTGAAAAAAAATAGGAAGATCAAAGGATGAGCAAAGCCCAGCAAGTAGTGTAACACTCCTTTAGCTGGGTTGGACATGCGGGTAAAACATAGGTTGGGTCAGAGTTCACAAATAAATACATAACAAAATATGACTAGGTTTTAGAAACATTTTACTCAACTCAAAAGTCCCAAAAATAGACCATAATATTGATGAAACAATTTCTGTCAAAGTAACATAGTGTATATCTAAACATAGCAATCAAAATCACAAAACAAAATTTAGAGCTAAGGCCACTACTAGCCTAGTGGCATGGGCAACAAAAACCACTATTGACCCAGTGGCGGGGCAACGAAAACCACTATTGACCCAGTGACGAGGCAACAAAGAATTGGGCTCAACGGAATACAGATACACATATCAGAATACACAATAGCGCGCATACAAGTCGATCGACAAGTCCAGTGCATACCTTAACTGGCTAAGGCATAAGATATAGCCCAAAAACAAATCCAATTACAACTTGAACATCAAAACATACAAAAAGTACCCAGTCAAGAAATTTAGAATAACAAATAAATTAGAACCATAAGGTAAATCATCCAAATGAAAGGTTCAAATAACTCAAATACCAACTATTATTTGAAACGGCTAATTTGCAATAATTTAGTCAAAGTGTCACAAAACTTCTCTTGGTGTATAAATAGCAAAATGTAGGTACCACCTACAAAATTAACATCAAAAGGGGAAAAATTTATAAACACATAAATCAATACGGAGTCAAATCAAATCTTTCGGACATAAATATAACTAAATATAATATACTTAAACAATAGCATGCCAACCCGCTTTAATAAAATTAACTTTCGGAAAGGACTTTACAAAACAATATTTTGGGCATGAAGGAATACTAATAGACTATCACACCACTTACCTGAAACAATAAACTCAGATAGTCTACTCCAATAAAACGGCATCACCTATAATTCATCGTTGACTTAAAAATTAATATATAATCATATCAATCATAATTCCCCAACAAAAATATCGATACACTGTTACAAATAATACTTAAATGATATTGTTGATGTTTTTTCAAGTGTATGTGTAAGATTGATGAGCAATAAGTGTGAAAAACTAAGTGTACTAAGTTTAAGAATACAAGGCAATTTTTCACATGCTCAATTTAATTAAGCACATGTTTATAGTGTGGATAATGGTAGTTACGCATGGTTAACTATCCTAACTTCCTTATCCATGCACCTACATCATTATCCTATCTCTACCCTATCCAAGAGTGCATCCTTGCACTATAAATAGCGGTGTTCCTCCTCCCCTTAACACTTACTTCATTCCTTCCCATACACCCCCTTTCTAGGCTATGACTGCAGCACATCTTAGGCAAGGATTGAGAGTTTGTTTAAGTCTCCTCCTATAAGGCAAGAGTTTTATCCTGCGACTATATGCGGTCGGTATATAAGTCTAAGGAGAGTAGGTACGCCTACGACTCTCTTAATTATCTATGTCTCCCATCCTTTTCTAACCCTTTTTCCAACAATCTTAGACTTATATATCCTAGAGATGGCGTCATTCAAGGATTTGACATCCGGTTTCCAAAAACTTGACAAATTTGATGGTGTGAATTTTCGCCGATGGCAAAAGAAGATGCACTTCATACTAACCACGTTGAAGGTGGTCTACGTGCTAACATCACCATACCCCGAGGTGTCGGATGATTAGACTTTGGCGGAGACGAGAAGACGCCAGAAATTGGAGAATGATGATTGCATATGCCGTGGGTACATTCTCAACAGCATGGAGGACACCATGTTTGATGTTTATCAAAACATGGAGATCGCTAAAGATCTTTGGGAGGCATTGGAAAATAAATACATGTCGGAGGATGCATCAAGTAAGAATTTCTTGGTTAGTCAATTCATGAATTATCGCATGATTGAGGGTCGTCTTGTTTTAGACCAACTTCATGAAGTCCAACGTATTTTAAGCAATTTTAAACAACATAATCCGAACATGGATGAGTCTATCATAGTTTCTGCTTTGGTTGATAAGTTACCCCCCTCTTGGAAAGACACTAAGAAAACCCTTAAACATAAGAAAGAGGCAATGACTATTGAGGAACTTGCTAACCATCTTCGTATCGAGGAAGAGTTGCATTTACAGGATGATCCTAAGGATGCCTCTAAGGTTCATGTTGTACAAGATGGCGGTTCTAGCCATGGTCAAAAGGGCAAGAGGAAAAGGCCTAATGACAACAACCAGAATAACAAAAGCAAGAAAGTGGCCGACAATAACAAGAAGCCCTTGTGTTGGGAGTGTGGCAGTCCCACACATAAGAAACAAGATTGCTATGTTTGGAAAAAGAAACATGGCCTACTCGATAAAAATGACAAGGGCAAGGAGAAAGCACCAAGTGAGTTCGTTGCTATGATTAAGGAACAAATCAACGTAGTATGTGAGGACTACGCTTGGTTTGTTGATTCGGGTGTCGCTAGGCATGTGTGCAACAATCGTTCCTTCTTCACAAGTTTCGCTCCGGTCGAGGAGGGCAAGAGTCCCTACATGGGAAACAATGCTCCGGTTCTGGTGAAAGGTGTTGGCCAAATCAATCTCAAGTTCACTTCCCGCAAAACTCTTATTCTTAAGGATGTTTATTTTGCCCCGGAAGTGAGCAAAAATCTAGTTTCCGGATTTTTGTTAAGTAGGCACGGGTTTCTCCAAGTGTATAATGGAGATAATTATCTACTTTCTAAGGGTGGTATTTTCATGGGTAAGGGCTATGTTAGTGGGACCATGTTTAAGCTTAATGTTGTGTGTAATGACTCTATTGATATTGTTAATGTTAATGAAGTGATTTCCGGTTATATGTATGTGCAACCTTCTTCCATTTCTTCTTTATGGCATTATAGTCTTGGTCATGTGAATTTTAGGAAAATGCAAGTCATGTCTAGACTTGATTTAATTCCATAAGTAGATGATAATATAAAGAAGTGTAAGACATGCATGATAACCAAAATTACTAAAGCATCTTTTCCATGTATTAAGAGGGAATCTAAGTTACTTGATCTTATTCATAGTGACTTGGGTGGTTTTCACACTAATCCTACAATAGGTGGTAAGAAGTACTACATAACTTTTATAGATGATCATTCAAGATATTGCCAAGTTTATTTATTAAGAACTAAAGATGAAGCACTTGATAAATTTAAATCATTTAAGGCCAAAAGTGAATTGCATTGTGAATCCTTTATTAAAATTCTTAGATCAGATAGGGGTGGGGAGTATTATGAGCCTAAATACTTTCAAAAAACTGGTATTGTTCATCAAGTGACAGCTTCCTATACTCCTCAACAAAATGGAGCGGGCGAAAGGAAAAATCGAACTCTTAAAGAAATGGTTAATGCTATGCTTTCTAACTCTGGATTAAGTGAGGGATTTTGGGGTGAAGCCATGCTTACCGCATGCTACATCTTGAATAGAATACCTACTAAGGATAATTCTATTACTCCCTATGAGATTTGGAACAAACACAAACCAAACTTGAGTCATTTAAGGGTTTGGGGGTGTAGGGCAATTGTTAAAGTGCCCGAACCTAAGAAGAGAAAGTTGGGTGAAAGGGGTATTGAATGCATATTCATTGGATATGCTCAAGATAGTAAGGCTTATAGGTTCATGGTTATTGAACCAAATGAGTATATAACGGTGAACACCATTATAGAATCCATTGATGCCTTATTTAATGAGCAAAGATTTCATTCAATACCAAGACCCAAAGATGTCACTTGTGACATGGTTCCAAATAAACAAGTATCTAGTGAACATCATGAAAATGATGAACTTAGAAGAAGTAAGAGAGTTAGAAAAGAGAAATCATTTGGGGATGATTTCTATCTCTACTTGGTAGAGGGAACAAGGGATGAGATTTGCAATCAAATCCCTTACATCCATAGCATTAATTGTGATCCTAAGACTTTTAGTGAGGCCATGAGATCACAAGATGCCCCCTTTTGAAAGGAGGCCATACAAGAAGAGATGGATTCAATTCTAGAGAACAATACTTGGATCCTTGTGGATCCTCCACCTGGTAGTAAGCCTATCACTTCTAAGTGGATTTTTAAGAGGAAAAGGAAAGTGGATGGTACTATAGAAAGGTATAAAGCCCGATTAGTTGTAAGAGGCTTTACGGAAAGACATGGTATAGACTACTTTAACACCTATGCACCGGTGGCACGAATAATGACTATAAGAGTTCTAATAGTGTTAGCCACTATTTTTAAGCTTGAAATTCACCAAATGGATGTTAAGACTGCTTTTCTAAATGGTGAATTAGAGGAAGAGGTGTACATGAGGCAACCCGAAGGCTTTGTGTCTAAGGGATAAGAAAAGAAAGTATGCAAACTAGTTAGGTCTTTATATCGTTTAAAACAAGCTCCTAAACAATGGCATCAAAAGTTTGATGAGGTTGTGCTTTCTTTTGGCTTTGCAATTAATGAATCTGATAAGTGTGTGTACTATGAGTTTGAGAATGGAAAAGGAGTCATTATTTGCTTGTATGTGGATGACATGTTGATTTTTGGTACTGACATGGAACAAGTTGAGAAAACAAAGAGTTTATTCTCGTCCAAGTTTTCATGAAAGACATGGGTGAGGCAGATGTGATATTGGGCATTAAGATCATTAGAAATAATGATGGTATTAGCCTTTCACAATCTCATTATATCGAAAAGGTGTTAGAGAAGTTCAAATGTAAGGAACTCACTCCGGTTTCAACACCTTTCGATGCAAGTTTTCATTTGGTCAAGAATGAAGGAAGAGCTATTTGTCAAGAAGACTATGCCAAGGTTATTGGTAGCTTGATGTATGCCATGACAAGCACAAGGCCGGACATTGCTTATGCAATAGGCAAATTAAGTAGGTACACTAGTAATCCTAGTAAGTACCATTGGCATGCAATAAGGAGGGTGTTAAGATACCTTAAGAAAACCCCTAACTATGCCCTACATTATAAAGGAGAACCCTCGATTTTAGAGGGATACTCAGATGCAAGTTGGGCTAGTGATAAATAAGGAGGACTATTCCTCAACCACGGGTTGGCTTTTCATGCTTGGTGGTGGAATTATTTCTTGGGCTTCCAAGAAACAAAGTTGCATTTCAGATTCCACTATGACATCCGAGTTAGTGGCTTTAGCCGCTGCTTGTAAGGAAGCGGAGTGGCTTCGGAATTTGAAGTTGGAGTCACCAATTTGGCCTAAGCCTATGGCACCAATATCTTTACATTGTGATAGTAAACCTACCCTAGCAAAGGTGTATAGTCATGTCTACAATGGCAAGTCAAGGAATATTGGATTTAGACATGCATACACACATCAACTCATAAAGGATGGGGTAGTGACTATCGGATATGTGCCTTCAAGTGAGAACCTTGCCGATTCCTTGACTAAGGGATTGTCCAAGGACTTGGTGATTAAATCATCAAGGGGGATGGGTATAAGCCCTATCTTGACAAATACTAGTAGTAGTGCCTCTTCTTGATACTTGACTTGATGTCAAGCCCTTGGAGGGTGACTTTATTGCATAGGGTTTGTGTTAGCACAAATTTCAAAACCATCCCAAGGGTAAGTGTTGTGCATAAGTTCAGTAATGACAAGAGGATGAGTGTTTACTCTTAATAGACTGATTAAGGATGGGTGCTTGATTAAAGGAGCATATAAGTTTCGGTCAACCTATGTGAGCAAGAAGTGTAGCCGCTTCAAGGAGCTATTTGGGTTTGGCTTTGATTCGCTCACGAGAGGATATTGGACACACGGTGTTTAATAGTGTCATAAGTTTGAGGTTTCTTGATTTGGTTAAGTCGTGTCGGTGTGATGTATCCAAATGTTCAACAAGGATGTGAAGTTCAATGCTTTGTCAACTATCACATTCAGACATTTGTAATTATGTTCACTACTTAGAAGTTCAATTCACAAGCAACTATCTAAGATGCATGACTAACCCTTGCTCTCCTGTGTGTTTTGAGTTGTGTGATTTAATGTGTTTTTGGCGGAGGTGTTGGAATATGAGTTAACAATTCCATACACTCGAAATGGCGGAGGATTGTTGATGTTTTTTCAAGTGTATGTGTCAGATTGATGAGCAATAAGTGTGAAAAACTAAGTGTACTAAGTTTAAGAATACAAGACAATTTTTCACATGCTCAATTTAATTAAGCACATGTTTATTGTGTGGATAATGGTAGTTAGGCATGGTTAACTATCCTAACTTCCTTATCCATGCACCTACATCATTATCCTATCTCTACCCTATCCAAGAGTGCATCCTTGCACTATAAATAGCGGTGTTCCTCCTCTCCTTAACACTTACTTCATTCCTTCCCATACACCCCCTTTCTAGGCTGTGACTGCAGCACATCTTAGGCAAGGATTGAGAGTTTGTTTAAGTCTCCTCCTATAAGGCAAGAGTTTTATCCTGCGACTATATACGGTCGGTATATAAGTCTAAGGAGAGTAGGTACGCCTACGACTCTCTTGATTATCTAAGTCTCCCATCCTTTCCTAACCCTTTTTCCAACAGATATATTATAAATCTCCTCCTTGATATGATAGTCTAAAGAACCTAAAAAAATATCAATGTGAAGATCCAAAAATTTCCCTAAATACCCAAATTATAAAGAAAAATATGTCACTAACTATCCGATTCTTATTGTTGCCGCGACTGCTGCTCATTAAAACTCCATCGCACTCCTTTTATAAAATTTAGTCTTCCATCATAAAATTTAATCACACTTTCATTTTTTCTTCCATTGGTCAAGTCATATCAATCCCACCCAATACGTTAACTCATTCCCATCCTACTACTTCTTTCCACCTATTGTTTTTCTTTCTCCCCTTTTTATTGTTTCATTCTACTCCACCTAATAATAATAGAATACTACCAACACTTTCTGTATGATCGAATCCAAATATATGTATCTTCAGATAATTTTGCAAAGGCTACCTATTCTACCTACTAGTCACATTAACAGCCGCCTAACTTGCCAATAACAATCATAAAGTTTACAGTAATCTTTATCTTAATTACAAATCACCAAATGCAAATCAAGAATCATGTACAAAATTTGACAACGGATCCTACAAATTTCAATCCCAATTTTTCGACTGTAACTAAACGTGCAATTGATACTGGAATTTAAAGCACGACTAAAGGAGGGTTGATTATCGAGTGGAAAGAAGGATACTAACCTGTAAAACCTTGTGTATGAATTTACCCATTTTTCAACCCTCTATGTCTCTCTAAGTGACGGCAGAGATACTATATTATTTTCTGAGGAGGTAGGTATATATATATAATTAGAAGAACTATGGTTTAGAGTTAGACTCCGCCTAAAATAGGGAAGAGGCTAAAATAAATAAGTAAATAAATAAAACTTTCTTTTTTTTGAATTTTGGACGCTAATATACTAAACTTTTGGAGTATTGGACAATAATGCACTGAATTTTGACCTTGGATAATAATGCACTGAACTTTAGAGGGTATTGGACAATAAAGCACTCGAGACAAGTTCAACGATGGCGAACTTGGTGACAATCTTACGTGACAGACCGAGAAGACAAATATTTTTGGACCAATTCATCTCCTCCACGCGCTACATAGGACCACCACCAAGTTAGCCATTGCCAAAATCATATTGAGTGCATTATTGTTCAAAACCCCCCAAAGTACAGTGTATTATTGTCCAAGGTCAAAGTTCAGTGCATTATTGTCCAATACCCCAAAAGTTTAGTATATTAACATCCAAAAACCCTTTTTTTTGGGACAAGGGTTCACAACGTGTGTTTCTCCATCTTCTTCATCAATTTCGCAATATGCTCATTTTGTTCGCTGATCTTCTTGTCTTTCTCTTCACTTTCCCTAACGAGCCTGTTTAGCATATCCTCAAGTTGAGCTATCTTTTCTTCCATGTTGACTGTCATCACATCGCTTAAATCGAAAGTCGAATTTGAATTCTTGGAGAAAGAGATGAGAGGAAGAGATGTCCCACCGAGCGTGCCAAATGTGTAAACACAAATTTCTAGTCTAAAATAAATAAAGACAGGAAATTGAGAAACAAATTAATTTGTATTAATATTTGAATTTATGCGGGTACAATCTCTATATTAAATATTGTAAAGACCTTAAATTTTTTTTAGTTTATTAAAGAGAAACTTTTTAGACGTATTTGTATGAAATTTATGAAAGTACTTATTACTTGAAATGATGTGATTATTCAACTCAGTTATGTGTAATGTATCGTGTGACGTAATGCGAGTGGCGAATAGTGTGCCTTGTGAATATGTTTTGATACAAATTACGAAGGAAGGAGATATGTGAGCCAGACAAATTGTGAAAGAATGTGAGGATTAGAGTAAAGTTAAGTTTCGGGGACGAAACTTCTTTTAAGGGGGGAATGATGTAAAATCCCAAAATTTTGCAATTTTCTAACCGTTAAGTATTAGGACTCCGTTAGTTAAGTTTTCTTTTATATATAAAAGGTTAATGAGGGGTATAAAATAAAATAATCAAAGTTTACCTCGTCAATGTTTGAACCCCTAACCACCCCCTAAGCAAGTGCTAGATTTACCATTTCAACTAATAGTTACTTTTGATGCAAACTCCTAATAGTTGGTAATTAACCTTAAAAGTTGTTATTCTCTCTTCCCTCATTCCTTCCTCTTCGACCCACCATTGATTCTTTCATCATCAAAGCTCCATTATTCTTCATCAATGGTAAACAATGGCTCCCTTCTTACCAACCTAGACCCCATCACCACTAACCCAACACCATTATTCTTCATCATCATCCATCCACTAACCCAACACCATTATTCTCCATTACCATCCATCCACTAACTATAATCATCATCATCATCCACCATTATCATCTATAAAAGGAACCTCCCTTCTTCACTTCTTTGCTGTGTATGAACATTACCCATCACAAATGGTAGCTCTTAGGGCATAAAAACACTAACAAACAAGCCCGGAAACCACCCCAAGCAACCCAGAAAAATCTGTCAAAATTCAGCTACCAAGCCAACTTTAAGGGGGCCCACAACCACCCACAACCACCTCCTTCACCACCGAACCCCACCACTAGCACCATCGCGCCGCCGTGAACCCACGGCAGCCACCATACCCCGACCACCGTTTCCCAGTCGCCGGAAAAACAGCCGCCAATAACCCCCGTCACCCTCTTTTGCAAAATCCAAAACCACCCAGAAACTAAGTATAAAAACAAAACAGTCAACAAGCCACCTTCGGAGGAACCGACAGCCACCCTCGACAGCCCGTTGACATCACCGTAGACGTACGTGGGTAGCCTGCAATACCGTCAACCCAACGCCGCCAACCACCGCCATATAGTCATCTCGAGTCACCAGTAAACTACTCCCAAAGGTGAGTTCACAACAATGCTAAAAACCACCTTGTTTTTTGTTGTTATTATTTTCATCTGTTAATTATTTTCTAGCTTTAAAAATCTAATTTACCCTAGTTATTTATTATGGATTGGCATTAAAAACATTAAATAGAGAGTTTATAAATTTATATAGTATGTTATTATTATTTTTTTTCTTCACATGTTATTATATTATATTACATAATTTCCTATAGCTTTTATTTACGTTTAATTGATACACTTATAAAGTTGAGCCTAAGTTGAACACCCACTGTTTAAGGGTATGCTATTTATCAAAATAAGTTTTATGTGTTAATCATGTGGTTTAGTACCCAAATTATTTTAAGTTTATTAAGTAATTTTTACTATCCAGAAAATTCAGTTTTAATAGCTTGATTTCCAAAGTTCGCGAAAAATTCATTTCTTTGAATTTTGAAAAACTGTTTTAGTTAGGAGTAGCTCTGAGTGTCTAGTTTATTAGGAATTTTGCGGATTTGGATTTAGAGTTGTGTGCTAAGAGTAATTAGAAAAATATGTGAAATGGTCAATTCTAGGCAGTTTATGAAGAGATTCGAATTACTTATACTTCGGACTAGCATGGACTATAAAACATTATTGTAGGTGATAATACACTTATTGAACTTCGAAATAATGTATGGCTTAAGCCCATACGAGTTCGGGTGAATTAATAACGAATTTTCTTTACTGAGTAAATTTCTGAGAGTTACCGTCTTGTTACTTAGCTAATTGTTTAAGTTAGAAAATAGGTAGCAACTGACTTATAACAAAACTTTGGCAAGGCGTACATATGTCGGGACCCTTATTAACGTTAGTATAAATTATATATATTATTAGGAGTAAGCGAGGCATCAGGATTCAAGTGAAGGAAAGATTTGTATTTATTGGAATTCCAAACTTGTGGGAGGTAACAATTCTTACCTGCGTTGTGCTAAGTGAATAATATGTGTTTCAATTTGTTGATATGTGTAAATGATGGAATAGGTATGGAACATGTGATATGACTTATTGTTTTACTTGCAACACGTGACATGATTTATTTGATGGCTTTGTTGGCATGGATTTATTATGTGGCTTAACAGCATATTACGAATGAGAATTAAATAAAGGAATGGCTTTAATGAAATTTGAGAGCAAAGGTAGTACGATGTGATCGCTGAGGATCACACGTACGACGCGATGTGGTCGCTAAGGATCACACGTGCTGATTGAGAAATATGTGAAGAGCAGAGGTAGTACGATGTGGTCGCTAAGGATCACATGTACGACACGATGTGGTCGCTGAGGATCACACGTGCTGATTTAGTCCCCCGGGGAGACTGGTGTGTTAGCTGAGTAACACACATAAGAGATATGCAAAGGCTGAGATATGCAAAGGCTAATGAATGATGACTGGATTAAATTTGTTAAAAGAAAAGTTCATAATAAACCTTGTTTGCTACCTGAATTACGTGCCTTGATGTGCTTTATGTGTTGCATGTGAAGTGTTTACTGAGTACATGGATCATGTGTTGTTTTACCATGTTTTTCAGGTACACATTCGGGATTCGGGTTGTAGAGTAAGGTTTATCGTTAGTTTTCCATTATGAGTGGAATAAAAGAAACCCTTTTTCTTTTAATTGGTTTTTAAATTTATTTGAGTTTTTAATACCCTTGTTGGACGACTCAAAGTGACTAGTGTGACTTTTAAGCTTGATATTTAGTTGAATATTAATTCAAGTGTTGAAGTTTAACCTTTGATATTCTTACTTTGACTTTGACCTTGATCTTTTCACCTTGTACCTTGATTAAGGTACGGCATGACGTCCCGGGAATTCGGAGAATTACTTCCGCTGTTAGGTTGACTAGACGGCGTTAGTTGACTTTGAAGTAAAGGATTTTCGGGGCGTCACAAATACAATGTAGTAGTCCGATCCTCTTATTCGATCTCCTGAAATTTGGGTGAGCCGAGCGCGCGGACACTTGATCTCGATCTCGAATGCAAATCTAGCTGAACAACTTTGTTGTAGTTCTTGAGCTGAAGGTCTTGAGCGTTGATCCCCTTAGTGCTTGGTAGCTGGAGTCTGCTCGAAGGTTTTAGTTCTCCCGGTTCTTGGATACGAGGGCTTAGTGCTTGGTCTCTATCGATGAAGCAAACGAAGATGATGATTGTATTCTTTGATGTGAAGAACAGACGTTGTTGAACTAGATGGCGTTAGTCCTTGGTGCTTGATAGTTGGAGGTCGCCTGTAGTGCGCTTCTGAAGGCTTTGCAGGTCTTGCCGAAGAATTCTGTAGTAGTTCTTGATCTTGACGCGGTAGAGGCTTGGAAACTCGATCTTGAGCTTTTGCAAACGTCGATCCTTGGCGCTTGGTAGCTAGAGGTGACTGACAGTTTGATGTTCTGAAGCCTCTAGAGTGGAGAATGTCGAATGTCGTCGGGGGTTTTTAAAATGAAGGAGGAGGATCCCTATTTATAGGCTTTGGAGGCCTAGCCCCTAGGGTTTGAGTTGGGCCTTGGGCTTGGGCCCAAGAGAATTAATTATCTCTTTAATTTTAAATAAAGAGATAAATAATATTTTCTGCATCATCTTTGACACGTATCATGATATTATTGGCCAGCATGTATTTTCATTTAAAATTTTAATAAATGGACCGCCGTAACTAAATGTACACATGACGGATAATAATAGGCTGAATAAATTTAATTTCTTTTACACATGTCATTTTTTAATTGGTCGATAAATTTTTGCCTCCTACAATTATATCACAACTTATACATATGCTAAAGAATACACCATGGTATTCATACAATAAGAAAATGCAAAGTATGACACTTACGAATTTAAGAAATTAATATTTGACATTTGTTACCTACGTTATATTGCAAATTTAATAATCATATAAATTTCTAATCACTTTAATTTGTGTGTCCACAAATAAACATAAAGTAGCATATTGTGCTATTTTCTCAAGAAGCTATGTCAAGTATAACAAATTGATCACGTACACATTTAAACTCATTTAACTGATGAAGTATTTTCAAAGATCATCACATGGCAATCCACATTACATGCATGCTCGTAACACACATAAATAAATATAAAAAATGAGAGGTTGCTAGACTTAATCATGTAAAATACTAACCTAGGGTCAACAATCTCTTACCTACATCTACAAATTTTTATTTGTAAAATTTTATACTTTCTTAAATCCTATGGCTTGACCCGCTCTGATATCATCTGTAACAGTCCCGGCTTTTAGGCTATTACTTAACAATATTTGAATCCATTTAATCCCGATTTAGCGAAAGCATATAAAGCCAGGAGCATTATGTCACTTTCCCAAAAGAGGAAAAATAAGGCTTTTGCTATGCAAATAACTTAAATAAAAATATATTTCATATGAAAAATTAGAGAAAATGTATATGATTTTTTTTTTTTTGATAATTTGCGGCATGGAGCCCTTTTATTAAGCAAAGCCAAAGAGCTAAGCAAAAGCAAAGCCGAGAAACACACAGATAAGGGAAAACAAACAAGAACGAAGCCAGAGATAGAAAGACATCAACAACTAGCGACAGAATTCAACGCCCCTCAAGACTATAAAAATACACCCCACTGTAGACAGAGAACCTGAGAATCAGGCGAGCAGACCTGAAAAACCCCACCACCTTAGCACAATTCCACATGGAAGCTTGCATGAAGATAACAGATATATTGTGAAAATTCAGAGCAACCAAATCAAAGGGAGGATTATGCTTCACCATCTAGTGAGCATACCATAGAGCAACCCACCCTAGCATCATCTAAATCCTCATAACCTTGACCCTTGCCAAATGCTCAAAATAACTGAGATCTCTGGCACTGCATACCATTCAACCAAAAACTCCACGCAAACAATGCTGAGAAGCAAGTTTCATAAGTTGAGTCCCCACACTACAACTGATTTCAAACTGAAGTTAAAGCTGGAATCGAAGCCAAGAATCGAGTAACTGAATCTACACAGCTCATTACTGAGAACATGAATTGCTGCAGAATAAGAGCATGGTCAGCAGCAATATTTAGAACATGGAACCAGCCACCATCAAAAAAGTACCACCCAAGATGAAAACCAGCAGCAATAACAGCAATTTATAAGAGGTTTGCAATTAGAGAAGCGTAGCCCTAAGATAAAGTCAGCTGCAGCAGCAACAATACAATTGTAAATGACATAAATCAACACCAAAGATGCCCGTGCAGGCAGAAAACCATCAGTAAAAGGAACACAATACAGCAGGTTTGCAATTACTAGATAATATCAACAGCATCAACAGAACCACAACACATAAGTAGAAACTTGCAATTGCACAAAATGCCCTCAACATTTTGCACCAGAAGACCCTCCAAACAAAACCAACCAATCGTTTTACTGATATTCGACATCTGACAGTCCAAGTGTCGATTATTAATATTGTAGAAATTCACCTTCAAAAGGAAAGTGAGAAGGAACACTCTAACGCTTTCTTCCTCCTTTCACTCTCCTTGACCTTCTTTTTCTTTCTAGCAGAGAGTTTTCCTTCAAAGTGTTTCTTTGGATTGGTGATTTCTTTTTGGCCTCATAAAACTGTTATCAAGACCGAATTTAATTTCCTTTTTCCACAATGGCAGTTCTTGAATTCACTCTAGATTCACAACTAGAAGATAAGGAGTTGATTTCATCAGCATCATGAGGCTAGTGAGAAGAACGGACCTGAGCTTATAAAAGTGATTGGGAATTAGACCCAATTACAATCTCAAAAAAATTTTCAATCCCGATAGCATCTCCATTGCCCAATTCAGTTGTAGCTTTGATCAATTCCTGATCATTGGATACTGGCACAAGTGCTAGAGATCGGTTGTGAGATGTTGTAGGTTCAGATTCCAAAACTTGTCTATTCAATTCTGGGATGTTGCCGTTGCCGCCAAGAACGTTAGTATCCTCACCCACATCACTATCACTGGAGTAAATTGGATTAGGGACCTCATTGTTTTGGTCAAAAATTATTGACAGAGGAAAAAATATGTGCTGACTTCCCGGATATAGACTCGGAAAGCACAGTTCTGAATGTCAAGCAGGACTTCATTATCAATTTTCAGAAATACTTCAGTTTGGATCAGGGCTCTCATAACTTCGAACTAATTTGTTGTCGAAATACTTCTAGCTAGAGAAAGAAGCTTGCCCCATGGTTAAGTGCACTTTTGAAAATTCTCTCAAACCCAAACATGAGGGGGGACACCAATAATGTCAACCCAAACTCGTCTTGAATCAACAGTCTTATAAGAAGTCCATGGTTTGATCTCTGAAAACCAGTCATTTAATTCAAGAGGATTTGCTATCGTCTCTTCCATTTCATTGGTTGAAGCAAATGTGAGTTTGTTTTCACTCGTCTGAAAAATAGACTGTTGATTCAAGACGAGACTGCAAAAACAAACTAGTCATTTAATTCAAGAGGTCCTCATATTATAATAGAATGTCCAATTAGCATTTGCACTATTTACTTTTTTATTTTCTATTTTTTTACAGCATTGTTGTGCAATTTAATATATCATATCCATTATTTGTAAAAGAATAAAACGACAACAACAAACCAAAATAATTTTTTACATAACAAAAAATATATAACAACACAACAAAAATATAACATGTGAGAAAAAGTCTCTCAACCATCAAAATATTGGTAATACGCTCTTGTAAAAAGACTAAGGCTCTGTTCTTATATACGGTGCGGTTGGGTACCACAATTTACCATACTACTCAAAATTCTTCCATCACCACACTTTACCATAATCATTACCAATATATTTTCTTACCTTTCTCTCTCCTTACTTTTCTCCTTCATTTTTTACATTTTCTCCCATCACCTACTCCACCTACCAGAACTCACCACATTGCACCACACTTCTTCACACTTTTCAATTATTTCACCGTACCGCACCATCACGCACTCCACCAACGGGACCAAAGAACAGGGCCTAAGCTTCAAATTCTCTCATATTATTATTTTTTAGATTTTCTTTTTTATATATTTTATTATTCTAATCGACTTAATCAAACACAATGGGACCAGAGATGGCCATCTCCGTATCCACACCAATTATAATTGGAGTGGAACTTTTTTAGTCGAATTCGGATTCAAATTTCTTTTTGTCAAACTTGGATCGAATTTTTTTCGTTGCAGACCGGAGCGGATTCACCTAGAATTCGGATTTGCATGACTGCCATCCCTTGCCAGAATCTGCTCACAATGTCCCGCTGATACCTAAAAACAAAAAATTTGAAAACATGGAGAAAAATGAGATTGAGCTCAATATAATCAACATTGTAATGTAGAAACATTTTTTAAAAAACAAATAATTTTATTGGGCCGTACCATATTTACAAAAAATTACTCGGAGGTACCCTAATTTTTGGTGAAATGTTTTTCAGATACTCCAACTTTTCAAAATTCATTTTGAGGTACCCTTAGTTTTGGGTTTTTAGTTGTGAAAAATCCGTACTTAGGGCCTTGTGATCGAGAATAATCCAAAGTGAGGCAGTCTATACTAATTCATTATTTTCTTGTAGCATCCCATATTGAAATTTCTGCACCACAATGCTGATGTGGCAACCGGAGCACGTGCCATTTTAATTAAAAGCATGCCATATCAACTTCTTTTAATTCAATTTTATCGTTAAACAATAAAATAGAATTAAAAAAATTGAGGTGGCATGCTTTTCATTCATTGCTAATGTTTACCCCATAATGTAAGTGCAAGGTGAATAATATAAGTAAAACGATAAAATAGAATTTTAATAAAAAATTGACGTGGCATGCTTTTAATTAAAAGGACACGTGCTTCAGTTGCCACATCAGCATTCTAGTGACGGAATTTCAATCTTGGATGCTACGAGAAAATAATGAATAAGTATAGACTGCCACCAGCCAAAAAGTCACTTTGGATTATTCCCAATCACAAAATCCTCAGTATAGATTTTTCCCAGCCAAAAACCCCTTAGTTTTTGGGTTTGTAAATATTATGTGTTTTTCTGGTTATCAATTTAGTTAAGTGACCGAAATATCTTTGTTCTTCCATTTTTTAAGAAGTACATTGAAGAAAAAAAATAAGGGTATTTTGGTCACTTAATATAATTGATGGTCGGAAAAGCACCAGATAATTACTAACCCAAAAATTAAGGGTACCTCAATATTAGTTTTGAAAAGTTGGGGTACCGAAAAATAGTTTCCCCAAATATTGGGGTACCTTTGAGTAATTTTTGCCATGTTTAAATTCATTTTAAAGTGAGGGAGAAGAGAATAGTCAATAGTTATCAATTAATTATCTGGATGTGGAATCCTACCATAATGCAATAAAATAAAAAGTAAGTATGAATATAAAAATAAATATGATGACGGACGATGAACAATGAACAATAAATAATGCACAATGAACAATGATTTGATGTAAAATTACAGTACTCTGCATGAATACTGTAATCCCGATAATGCGCACCCGCAAGCCGATCAACCCACACGAACCAGTATACAACCGCCAATGAACAATGAATCAATGAACGATGACAATGACAATGACAATGAACAATGAACCATGGAAAATAAATTTTAATTTTAACAATGGAAAATAAATCAATGGAAAAATAAGTCGATGAACAATGAAAATTAAACGATAAATAACTAAATAAATAATGCATAGATCAGCATGTATTAGTCGTAAAACAATGTTTGAAAACAATGAACATAATAATTATTTCACTTTAATTAGAGTAGGTTAGGTTTTTACATCTAAATAGTGTTGAAGCTTATTGTCATCGAAATATACCTAAATTTGCCTATAAAATGAATAAAACTTCCTTTTGACGTGAGAAATTTGATTTGTATAAATATAATAAATAGTACTAATATTAAGATAAGGAGTTACTCAATGTGATAATTAAGAATTTTGGGGTGTAAAAAAAATTAGACAGAAAATTACCCAAACTGAATGTATGGGCTGTTGAATTGAGAGGCCCACAAGAATTAGATACTTAATAAAATGGAAACAGGGGCCTGAATCCCCTCCCTTCTTTTTCGAAACACACGAGAGAAGGAGGAAAGAGGAGCAGAGGGACATTGATGGGTTCTGAGTGGCTACATCGAACGACAGATGGCAGTTAGCGGTGGCCGACAACTGCTCCAGAGACGGCAAAAAGCGCACCTGAAGCTTTGGTGGTGGTCGTGGTTAGTTGGCGTCATGGGACAGAGGCAAAAATGCGGGGTTTTTCGGGCCGTTTTTGGGGTCAGTTCAGGGCGGTTTCCTACGAGGTTATTCAGATTTTGGTAAGTATAATCACAATAGGTTAAATTATGGTTTTGGTATGGATTTTCAGATTGGATTTTGGAATGGGTGTTAATTGAGGTTTTGAGATGGATGAGAGATGGGTATGAATATATTTGTTGTTTTGAGTCAGGAATAGTGGCGGTTATGGAGGTGTTGGTGATGGGGGTTTGTGGTTTATGGAGGTTTATATGGCGGATAAAGGGCAGAAGTGGTGGCGATTTGAGGTTGGTGGTGGTGCTGATAATGGTGAAGTGTGTTAGTGAACCGGGAAGAAGGAAGAAGAAGATGAAGTTCGGGATTTGATGAGGTTCAAATTGATCTCTGATATCAATTTAAAAAATTTCAGGAATGTTGATGAGTCATGAAAAGTTATTAATTGGAGATGAATTGAGTATTTTACTTTGCCATTAGTTCTAACTTGGAACCCATAATAGGTGAGAAAGGAGATGAAGCAAACAGTGATGGGTTGGCTATGAGTTGAAAAACTATTATCCATCTTTTGTTGTACTAAAAAGTAAAAGTAGGGACACTAAATAGTTTTCTTTATTTTCAAGGGAGACCAATAAAAACTCTAAGGAAACAATTGGAAAAGAGTGAATGTAAAGTTTAGCACCAAGAAAATCTATGTAATATATAAAGCCAAAGAGGTTTATGGTACGCAAATTTTACTTTGCTCATTTTACCCCTTGCCATTGATAAATTATAAGTATAAAATAGTAATTACAATATTTTTTGTTTGCACCAAAATAATTACTAAAGAAATTGTAACCCCCGAGATTTGAACCTTTAATGCAAAGGTATACCCTTCAATTTCAATACCACTAGACAACCATATTTTTAGTTAGTATTTTTTATGTGTATTCTCTATTACACTCTTTCACATTGGAACCGTCATTTACTTCATTTTATTTTATTTTATTTTTGTTTCTATTTTTCCTAATTTACATTATTTTATTTTTTTAGTTTCTTTTAGGTTTTTATGTTGTTATCTTACACTATTTTATTTTTTGATATTTTGTACAAAGTATAATGTTAACTTTAATCATTTTTGTTTCATCATTAAAAAAATCATTACTACATTATACCTAGAGTATCAACCTATACATACTTTTCTCTCTAATTCCGTGACTTATTATATTTTTATGTCATAAGTCAACACAACAATTGTTGTATATATAATTTATTATTTGTCTATTTATCTTTCTTTATAAATCAATGTTATCTATGAAGAGAAAAGGCCTTATGGTCCGTCAATTTGACATTGCCAAGTTTGCCCATCTTCCAATTTAAAATATAGGGATATAATTGTAATCTATAATAAAAGAAAAATAATTTGGATGAGAAATATAATTATTTCTCCTCTATGCCAACTTCCCCTAATATGATATCGATGCCCCAAGACACTCCCAAGTCTCAACTGTCCTCATTCGATGCACAGATGGATTTTTTTTTCAACAATTTTATGGTTACTAATTAGTAGGATGCCTAATTTATCAACATTAATTCCCTTTTCTTCATCCATATTCTTCAAATTATCAAGAGCAATAGCTACGAATGCTAGAAACTAAACCTAGACAGAAAAGTATTAATTAGTTTCTGAAATTTCACATACCACCCACTTTTTACCCCTAATTAAATAGGGTGATGGTAGGAGTCTTATCTCAAACACATTTTATGGGTCTAACCCTTCCCCAAACCGATATTTTTAATGAATTTTCACATCAATTTTTTAATAATGACTATTAATTATCAATTATAAGAATATTCATTACATCAATGAGCACAAAGTATGCTCTAATCAAATCAATCCAGTTTGTTAGACTTATTTTAGGTGTTTTTTGAAAATATAAAAATTAATATAAGCAAATCTATTCATCTTATTTTACCATTTTAACACACACATTTTGATAATTAGGTTGGAAAAAGTTTTTCATTTAAAAAGTACAAATAGCAGTACTTACCTTATTTTAATCAATTTATCATCTTCATAGATCTCAAATTTATTTAAGCTAGATATCTTGAACTTTATGTAATAAATAATTTTCCTAATCTTATAACATGTTTTCTAATTTTTTTTATTACTACGATCGATGAATCATTATTTCGTGTGTTCTTTTATTTAAATATTTTTGTGTTTTCTTTTTAAATTTTGGATCTCTTTAAATGCAAAAGGGATATGGACTTGAACTTTTAAAAAGTTAAGGTTGAGAAAAATAATGAAAAATATAATTATCGTAATTGATATATTATATTTTATCAAAAAAAGATATATAAAACATTCTATTTATAAATAGTATTTTTTTAGAGTCTAATTAATAGTAGCAATTTCATGTTTATATTATGATACGTACACATGTATAAATTAATAGCCATATATAAAAATTTACAGGACTTAAAATAGAGACGACAAATAAAATGAAAGAAGACCATTTATGTTTTATTAAATCCTTGAACGTTTAACGTGCGAATCAAAACTTTTTACAATATTATTAAAGCTAGATTTTTAAATTTATTATTTTTTTACGTGTATATATACAGACAAAAAAAAATCGATGCACGCAATGCGTGCGAATCAAAACTTGTAGTTAATAAAGTCTAAGGAAGTTAACAGTATACAAAATTAATTTAACGTTAATAGTGTAGATAAGATTGGATTATTTTTATTTTGGCTATTAACAATATGTTCACTAATTAAAAGAGGTTTGGCAAAACTATATAAACTATGAGGATTAGTTTGGCTAACTTGGAGATTTAAAATTAGAGTTCATTTAATAAAAAAAATTGAAATTAGGGAAATATTAGAATTTTGGGCTGTTACAATTCGGAATCCAAGAATTCGTCCTCATCTCTCACCATCCACACAACCACAAAGTTGCTATTATTCTCGTCACATAGACTTCGAGAAAATTTCGACGTATTGACTTCAGTTTTCTCCCTTCTCTCCCTCCAACTAATTGCATCTTTTGTATGCTTTAATTTGTGTTTAAAAAAGGTTAGAATATTCGTATTTATCGTTATTTTGTAATCATCTAATCATCGTTGTGCTACATTTGTACATTTTTTGTAAAAAACTCTTACGTTCGTATGACATTAATATATCATCGTAAAATCTTTCTAAACTTCTCCTCGATCTCTTTCATTTCAAATCAATTTCAGTAGGGTTTCTTTTCGAACAAGCGAGTCCAAGAGTTTATGACTCTTAGACTTGTAACCTTACCCTCGGACTTGGAATTCGGGTTCGTAGGTCGGAGTTTCATTTCTTTAGGTTCGTTGATTTCCTTAAAATCAGTTGGCGACTCCTTTATTCATAACGAGCATAATTCAGTTTGTGACTCTCCTTCTCTATTTGGTTTAACTAATCTTACATTCACCTCATGTGTGGAAATATAAGTGTTAAAGAATAGAGAATGGGCAGAAACAATGCTTAGGCCAAACTATAATGGCCCTGTTTCTGATCCCTTTTCTGGGTTAGTGATGAAAGGATCACTAGCCTAACCCAGGGATGGCTATTTGGCCTACAGGGTCAGTCCACTGGCCCACATTGATGCCTCATGGCACCTTGTGTTACGATTCAAAAGAAAGTATTGAGATTAGTTGTTTCAAACGAAACCGAATGTCCTAAATTGGCATGTTTATGATTCTTAAGAATCGTTAATCCTTTATCAAATCAAAAACATCCTTATTTAAGGGTTAATCAACCTCATTCTACTTCTGATCCCTTCAATAGCACCACAACAAAAATCACCAAATTTTCCTGGGTCTACACAACCACAACAACAAAAGCAAAATGATGTAGCGAAGGGGCAGGTGGGGAAGTGTACTATGAAGGATGTGGTAATGGTCGATGCACCAACGACAAATGTCGCAGAAGCTTTTTAGTCTTGAGCAACTGGTTAATGGATAAGACTCTAATGAGGTAGGTGTTGTCATATAGGCCCGCATAGCACCATGAATGCCCCAGTCTATAATGTCGCTAGCTTGGAAACTCGGAGGCTGTTAATGCTCTAAAGGACATTGTCAATGAGCCAGATCCCGACATCATTTTTTTTTTATCGAAAATGAAGCTTGAAACGTAGGAGATGGAGAAGGTTAGAAGGAAGATGAGGTATAGTATAATAATAAGATTTTTGTGGATTGTATGGAGGAGGGTCATATAAGAAGTGTATGCCTTGCTATATTCTGGAAATCACACCTGGATCATGATCTTAAATCACTATGCCAACACCATATTGATTTGGTGAGTTAAGCCCAAGATGACGATGCTTTTTGGATTGTTACGAGCGCGTATGGTTACCCGGATGATGAAGATAAAGATATAATGTGGGAGCTGCTTGACAATCTGAACATCGGTGGCTTACTATGGTTGCATTTTGGTGACTTCAATGCAATTTTAGTGGAGGAAGAAAAACAAGGAGGAAATGAAGAGGATGTGAAACTGATGAACAAGCTCAGGACACTATCAACAACTATTGACTATAAGATATAGTGTTTGAAGGACACAAGTTCACATTGAGTGGCAACCAAGGAGGCGAGAAGAACATACATGAAATATTTGATCGTTTCTTCGTGAATGACAAATTGATGGGTGGTTATCCTTATTTCCATCGTAGTCAATCACCCATTTGACAACTGGAAATTTGAACTTTTTTCAATCTTCATTTAATGTAAATTTACCATGCCGGTTTCACTCAAGGTTAAACAGGCCAGAAGACAACCATGCTAATTTGAGAAGGCTTGGACTCTTGAAGACGATTTTGAAGGATGGTTCAAGGAGATGTTGGATCAAATAACGGTTAGGAAGATGGCAAAAAGATGTTGAATTGTTGTCAAACTTTGAAGAGAAGATTTGGGATGGGTACAAATACAATTCAAAAGGAGATACCAAAGAAAAGAGGAGGTAGGCAAATAATAAGGACTATAGTAGACACATAAGGTTATTGAACAAATTAGAACGTGCAAAAATTGATTGCTTGAAGCAGGAGGAAGTGATATGGATGCAAAGAAGTAGAAAGAGGTGGCTCATAAAAAGGGACAAATTACAACTTTCTCTAACCAGAAAGCAAACTTTCATGAGAGAAGGAATACGAAGTACTAGCTATAAGATTAGAATGGTGCCTAATGTTATGAGGATTAAGAGTTTGATAAAATATTTCTTCATTGTGTTGAAGACCTAATCGCTTCTACTCACCAAGGATATTATGATGAGGTGGATGTAGTAATGTGCCCAAGGATCTTTGAGGAGGTACTAAATAAGCATTTTCTCAGACCGTTGGAGAAGAAGGAAATCTACAATGCCTTGCTCTAAATGCATCCTACAAAATCCCTAGGCCCTGACAATATGCCAACTTTTTTCTTCCAATCTTATTGGCATATTATTTGGGATGATGTGACTCACATTGTGCTATAAATATTTGTAATAATAAAGCAAGCTTAGATGAATATAATAGAACCTCAATTGCATTGCTTCCCCAACTCGAAACCATGAAGAGTCCAAAGGAGTTTAGGCCGATTCGCCTATGTAATGCCATTTACAAAATCACTTCAAAAGTGATTGTTAACGGGATAAAACATATTTTCCTAAACACCATCCATGAGTCACAAAGTGCCTTCATTCTAGGGCGACTACTCATAGATAATATGTTAGTAGCATGTAAGCGAGGACAAAATACATTGAAAGCACTCGTGGTGGCATGTGGAGTAAGTCGTCAACCCTTAAGTAGTTGTTGTTAATGTCCGTGGACTGAGAGGGGTTGGAAAGTTATAAGGAAGGGATGCCCTAATCAAAGTTGTGATTCAAGCTATACAATGCAATATTTTGAAATTTACATATGCGTTTGTAAGGAAATTGAGAAGCTTTGCAAGAGGATCTAGTGGGGCTTAAAGGAGAAAGGGATAATCACGACTTGGATTCCATAGGAGATATTGTGCATCCCACAAAGGAGTGGAGGAATATGTTTTAGATGAATGTATAACTTCAATCTTGCTTTGTTAGCCATGCAAATGTCAAAGTTAGTTACGAACCCAAATACTACAACAACCAAAGTGTTAAAAGCTAGGTATTATCCAAGATATTGTTTTTGGGAAGGAGGAGTAAGGCACCAACCAAGTCATTCATAGGGAACTATCCTAAAAGCCAGACATCTAGAGTTTTTAGATAGTGAGCAATGGATTCTCAGCCTGGATATGGGGAGATAAATGGCTCCGAAAACATATAACAGCCAAGTCAGTACAAAACCATAGTTGATAATTGAAGATGCAACAGTAGCGAAGCTAATTAATCATGAGGAGAGGCTACAGGATTAGAGTATAATTCAACAAGTTTTTTATTGAGGCCTAGGTCAAGAAAAGATTTTATGTAATGGACTTTATCAAAAAGCAATGAATTTGAAGTCAAGAGTGCTTTCCACCTAGAATAAAATTTATCGAGTTGCAGGTACAACACAAATGCGCCAGGTAGGTTGACTGATTGTGATGGATAATGGGCATGGTTTTGAAAAGCAAAGGCACTACTGGATTCTAAATTATATATGAGAGCACTTTATAATGGGGTACCAACCAGAGCAAATTTGGCTAATAGAGGTGTAGAGGTAGATATGATGTGCTTAAATCATAGAGAACATTAAGAGAGTACCACGCATACATTAATGGACTGCCCAGTACCTGAGGAATTTTGGCCAAAAACCATTTGCAGATTAATTTTAGAAACAGAATGGTGAAGGACTTCGAAGAATGGTGTCATGAATTATTTAATTTGTTAAAGTAGAGGATCAGGTGAAGGGACTAATTATGCACCTAATCTGGAGAACTTTGGAATGGTCAATATTGACGGCTATATAATAGGAAAAGCTTGCCAATTAAAAGTATGATTAAGAGAGCACTGGTTGACATGATTGGAAATTTGAGGAGAAAACAAAGTGGTGACAAATCACCTGTAGCGACCCCCAGACATGAAAATTGGCAGACACCACCAGCAAATTCCATAAAAGTAAATGTGGATGCTTCATTAAGTGTCCAACATCAGAGTGCAATGGGAGAAATTTTAAGGAACAATGAGGGTAAGTGTGTTACGATTGCTTCCACAAAGATTGAAGCTGATTTGGATGCTGAAGTCACAGAAGCTATTGCGGCACGATTCAGATTGCAGATAGCTTACTCTTTGGGTATTGGAAGGATATGCCTAAGATGGATTCAAAGGCGATTGTGCAATGGTTAAATGATAAAAAGATTAAATGTGGATACACTCATATTTTTTTTAATGTGGATCTTTTCCCTTTTCTTTTGTTTGATGAAACGTGAATAATGCAACTAATGAGGCTACAAGAGTAGAAATTCCTTGTAACCAAACAAAAATGTGAACAAAGATAGAGGACCTAAATCCATTCAGGAGATGGTTCAGGCAGAACTCCTTGCTTTATTTGGATGAGCTTGTTCTCGCGTTTTGATCTGAAAAAATGTAGTAAGTGCATATATTATCGATAGCCAATTAGGCCAGGCCATGTTCTTTTGTGACGTTGGATAAATTTATCCTACTGATCCCACTCTTACTCGTTCCGATCTTTCCTGCACTACTCATACTACCTTACCTACCTTACATAATATACATTTAGAAATTCATATATTTAATAAGTGATATGATTGATGTGACTTACTTTACTCATAAAACCTTATTAAAAATTATAAACTATATATTTAAAATTCACATATTGAAATGATGTGACTAATCACACTTACCTTGCCAAACACTATCCTACCTACCCACTCTATCACACCTTTCCCACCTTACCACAGCCTAATTATCATAAACTATACAAGAACATGACCTTAGTCATATAATTTGCAAACAAACAAACTAAGAAACAACTAATATGCAAAGTTACTAGGCAATCTATCAGGACAATAGAAACATCGACGTGTAGTACATTCTATAACACCCCTAGATTAAATAATCTTCAAATTAAAGTTAAACATCCTTAACTCAAGGATTAGCGCAATGAATTAAAGAAGTTCTCTGCGCTAATCTTTGAGTTAAGGGTATTTAACTTTAATTTGAAGATTGTTTAATCTGGGAGTGTTACAGTTATGGTAGCAAAGTCAAAGTTATGGAGTTCTGAGTTATCTGGGGTGTGAAAAAGGGGATTTATGATAAGCGTGAATTTTCGTCCTTTGGGGTTGGATTGTTTCCCTTTTTGGAATGAAAGAGTTTTAAATATATTGCAGTTTGAGTTATGCCTTGAATACAAAGGTAAGATCTAAGATTAAGTTATTACTATAGTAAGTAAGGCGTGAATAAGAGGAGTTACGGTAAAAATAAGAAGTCAAGTTAGGTTGGCGAGCAGAAAATTCCTTTGTTTTAATGAGGTTATCTCTCACCTTTGGTGTATATGTTTGATAGTGTGATATATGAGAGCCTTGAAGATATATGATCTTTAGGTCTTGGTTGTAATATATTATTTTGGAAGGGTGATATGTTGATCATAAGTTAGTATGGTATGTGTGTTGTGGTATATTAATATTCAATTCAGCTTTGGGAATGTTATGTTGTAAACAGTGCCTTATTAGCCTTGTCGATGATCATGGATGGCGGTAACGCCTTGGGTTCGTTAATCTGTTGTGCTAATCATTGAGTTATTAAATGTATAGTGATAATCCGATGATTATGAATCTAGGGTGTTATACGTTCGAACTATTGAAAGATAAATTTATTAGTTGTGAAAAACCTCCACCTAAAATATTGATAACAAAATATTGCAATATATTTGTCCACTTTTTTCTGACGGAAGTGACTTACCCTACTCACAATAACTTATTATAATTATAAACTACTTATTTAAATTCATATGTTTAACTGATGTGACTGATATGACTTACCTTATCAAACACTATCATGCATACCCACTGTATCCCACCTTTTCCCCCTTACCAACCCTCTAACTATCATACACTTTAAAAGAACATGATTTTAATCATGTAATTTGCGAACCTTACCTATGAACATAATATTAAAAACAAACATTTAAAATAAACGATCATGCAAAGTTACTAGCCAATCCATTAGGACAACAAAAGCATACTCATAGTACATTCGAACTATTGAAAGATAAATTTACTAGCTTTTAAGAACTGCCACCTAAATTAATTGATCCCAAAATATTGCAATATATTTTGTCAATTATTCTTTATTGAATATCTTACAATGATGTTCTCTTTCTTTTTATTGAATATCTCTAGGGATGTCATTATCCATGCCAAAAATCTTCATACATCTCCATTTCCATGAGTATCATGAAGTTATATAGAAAAGCATAATGCTTTGTGCGTCTCTGTTATTTGAGTACATGACAAACCAATTTTTATAAGATATCAACCAAGGGCTGATTTGGAGACCCAAACTCGCAATGCTCTGCCAATTTTGACAAACATTAGGGTAGTTCTATAGGATGTGGTCAATGTCCTCCATGTCGTGACCACATATTTTGCAGCTTGGGCCATTTGTGAGCCCTAATTGGCCCTACTAGCTTTCATCATGTGTCTTTCGTACATCGCAAGCCAGATAAAAATTTTACTTGCTGAAGCACTCTTAGCTTCCAAATCGAACCCCCACTTCTAGGGGTCCCAACGTGGTCCAAGTCTTTAATAATTGAGACAACAGATCAGATGGAGGAGATACCTGTTTTACCATTAGGCAAGTAGTGACTATCTCCAGTCTCTTCTTCAGCTAGCATGAGGAGGCGATCTTCTCAATGCTTACTTGAGGCAGCAAATCAGCAAACTCATTCCATCAACAGCTCGTGTTGATGCTCCAATTGCTAGTCATCTTGCATCATTGCTAAGTTTAGCTAACCAGAAACAAAGCTCCGGGAATCAAGAGTTACAAACAACCCAATTATCTACCCAGAACTGGTTGAGTACGTTGTCGTGCCCTATCACCATCACCAATCCTTTGCAAACATGAGGAGCCCCGTTTTTTATGCTTCTCTAAGAATTGGAATTGCAGGCAGAGGATGCTTAATTGCCAAAGTTAAGTGGCCAAGGAATGGGTTAATTCCCTTACAATACTTTTCCTCAGTCACCATCGCTTACATAACATCAAGCTCTAGTAATCTCCAACCCAACATCATCGCATAGGTTGTGTTAAAATCAATCATATAGCGTGAAAGTCTTCCACACCACCAGGAAAGCTTTACGAGAGTATGTCGTTCGTCCCCAGATAAATCTCTTGATCTTGCGGTCCACTTCATCAACGAATGCTATCGAGAGTTTTGATATTTGTATCACGTAGGCAGGAATAGCCGCGATCACTGCTTGGGGAAGTATAATTTAGCCTACCATAGACAAGCATCATGTTTTCCAATCAACCAGTCTTCTACAAATATGTTAGAGAATCGTGTCATGGTGAGGTTTAGTAACTTGCATATGTAAAGTTGGCACACCCAAATAGCGATCAAAGTGATTAATCTCTGACATACCAAATACTTGACATGCCCTATCCATGGTTCGTGTCTTAGTGTTTAGTGTAGGTCTTAGACTTGGGAACAATGAGTTCTGCCTTAAGCTATTGCAAAAGCTCTCTATCTACTTCTTGATTGCTTTGGCATGATTGACATTAGCCTTTGCATAAAGGACCACATCATCAACCAAGAGGAGTGTAGGATTTTTGGACCTCTCCTGCTTGTTAAGAAAGCCTTCCACTTCCCCGCTCATACTTACCACTCAATGAGATATGCTAATTTTTCCATACAAGCCACAAAGATGTAAGGGAAAAGTGGGTCCCCCTGACAGATCCCTCTAGTAGGCTTAAAACTATATATAATGGGGGCACTATTCTAAAGGATGTTCAGTAAGCTCAAAGTTATACACCTCATGATTGTCTAGACAAGCAAGATGAGAATATGCATATCTAGAAGGATCTCTCCGATGAAACACCAGTTAAGGTTATCGTATGATTTGTGCAAGTTCATTTTGATGGCCATGTAGCCTGTCTTCCCTTTCTTTCCCATCATGGAGTGCATTATTTCTTGCATGATGATTATGTTATCCCCAATATGTCTTCTTGACACAAAGCTAGACTACGTCAATAAGAATAGACATGGGAGGATTTTTTTGAGGCATTGAATAATGTATTTGGTGATCAATTTGTAAACAACATTACACAACCCAACTGGTCGAAATTGTCTTACAAACTATGGGTTCGACAGTTTAGGGATTAATGAGATGAAGGTTTTCTGAATTTTCTCCAACATTAGGCCTCCATTCAGTATTCCTAGCACCATCTCACTTTCAGCATCTTTAATCACTTCTAAGTAAGTCTGAAAGAAGTAAGCATGAATACCATTTGGACCCGGTGCTTTCAAAGACACAATGGATTTGAGGGCACATTTTACATCTTATGCACTACAGGGGCAAAAAGGGTCACTTTACCTATTTCAGTAATAGTCCGGAGAACCCCATAAGGGATACTATGCACATATGTTAGGTTCTTCACCCTCAAAAAGCCTCTAAAAATAATCTTAAACAAGGGTTCTGACTTCCCATTCTGAATCAATCTAGTTGTCATTGTCATCTTGGAGAGCATATATTCGGTTTGCTCGACATCTGATGACGACGCTAGTATTGTAATACTTTGTGTTTCGATCCCCATCCTTTATAGCCTCCTACCTAGATTTCTAAAGCCAAAACATTTCTAGCTGGTTGAGGGCCTCAAACGGCTCCATGCGAAGCTGAGCCTCGAGCTTAAGCAGGTAATTGCTACCCCCCCCCCCCCCCCAAAAAAAAAAAAAATTGAACTTTGTTTGGATGCCTTTGATTCATGCTTCCTTTTAGGGAGGTTTCCAAAAAGCTTGTTTGTTCTAACCCTCCGATTCGCTAGACAAGGTCATCAAAGCAAGGTTTAGATTACTCTAATTATCAAAATTATCCCGAACAAAACCCTTCAACTCATTATGCATCATTCAAGCTTCCAGAAAGCAAAATAGGTTTCTATGATTTGGCCTGTGTTATTTAACGTTTTCCTACGGTATAGGACAATGGTTATTGATTCGAGGAGCTAGGTACCTAATGTTTAGGTTCAGTCTTTAGGGTCTCGAGAAGTTTTTAAGGACTCGGATTGGAATATTTTTTTAGTAATGATTCTACTCAATAAAGGGAAACAAGGGCTCGCGGGTAATATCGGGCCAACCCAACGAAAGACTAAACATAGGTATAGTGGTTTTAGAAGTGATCGAAACTCGATAATGAGATGTAAGGATTGCACGGATAGCAAGCGTCCATTTCCCTCTCCATAGTGGTAAACTGACGCATACTTCAATTCCCAAGGCTCGTCATCACTCCCGTGCATGACGATCCTTGATAGTATAAGAACGCAATCCTAAGCAGTAAATTCTGAATCCCTCTTACTAGAGTTAGGATGTAGAATCGATCACACCGTTCTAGAGTTCTAATTCGAGGTTTGGAAAGATTCATAACCTCCCGGAAAACAAAATCCTCTAACCATTGAATGGAAAACTAGGGAGGAACAGTAAATACCTCATTAATCACTCTAATCCCACGAATCCTTGCCAATCCCCCCTTAGGGGCCCTAATCATCCCCTAACCCTAGGGTATTTAGTTACTCATATTGGTAATGGACAAACACTCAATGATTAAAACTATTGTAACCATGATTCCAATATAACAATAGAAAACTAACATAAACTAATGATCAAAGCAATTAAAGTAAGTAATCAAAGCAATAATAATAAGAGATGAAAACCTAAAGGAGGCAAGAAACTTACTTTAGGGTTTTGAGAGGGAGAAGTAATAGAGAAGAATTAAGATTGCAATCACAAACTCAGAGAATTGACAACAAAATTGCATTAAACCTTAATTTCAATGTAATTAACACTGTAATATAGGATTAAGAGAGGAATCTAACTCAAAACTACAAAGCATAAATCTAGGGAGGAAAAAGCTACTTTCTAATAAAGCAAAATTACAATATATATCTGGGACAGAAGTGACCAAAATGCTGTCGTTTTGGCCGAAAATAATTCGCAAAACAGAGAGGTCACGGGTGTGACACAGGTCATCACGGCCATGACCCTAGAGAAATCCGAAGAACTTCACTGGGTTCACGTCCTTCATGGTCGTGACCAGTGGTGGTCACGACCATGAGGTGCCTTCTGGTGAGAGGCGCATCTTGCATGTCACGACCGTGATCGTGAGTGTCACGGCCGTGAGGCCTGATCTGTCTGCACCTTTTCTTAAGTGTCGCGACCGTGAGAAAGGTGGTCACGGTCCTAAAGTTGCATCTTCCAAAACCCAGAATTTAGGGGTGTCACGGTCGTGAGGGATAGTGTCACGGACCTCACGACCGTGACCCCTGTATTGTCCACAACTCTTTTCTGTCTTCTTCGACAGTGAAGGCACAATGGGGTCACGACCATGAGGTCAAGTGTCAGTGTGTCACAACCGTGACTCCCCTGCTAAAGGCTTGTCTTCTTGTTTCTTCTTTGGGAATAATTATCAGTTCTTATTCTCCAAGGTCGGGTTTCCTCGGGGTATTCCGACCCTTCTCCATTTAGACCTAAATTGGCCTCGTTTTGCACGTTTTTCATCTGTAAGCATCCAAAAGCTAGTGAATCTAAAAAAGAAGAAAAATAAAGTTAAAGTACTAATAAACGCATGCGGAATCGAGGAAAAAGCTAAGGGGAATAGAAAGTATTTAGGCTCAAAACCGAACCTAAACAGGTATCAGGAGGGGACACTTGTCTGAATAGCATCTTGGAGACTTGGAAGGTGTTGGACTTTTCCTTTTCCTTTCGGAGTTGAAGCCTCCTATTTAGATTACACAAGGCACTGTCTAATCTTGCACAATTCTTAGTTTCCAGAGTATCACCTCTTAACCAAGTGAATCTAGGGCCTGTAAATCCCAAATCAATAAGGCCGAGATTTTCTATCCATTGTCGAAATTCTCGACACCTAGTTTCCATTTTCACTATGCCCTGCTTCCTTTCATCTAGTCTAGTAGTTTCATTAAAATCATGCATCTGCAAGCAACTAGGGAAGTTTATTGTCAACAATAAATGTTTAGAGCTTGTTATAAACGTCGGCACGAACATTTCTACGCGGGCTGAAGTAAAATCAAGGTCACTATAAAAGGCCACCATGATCCTTCATCCTCTATAGCCAAAATGAACCGCTCGTTTCCTTCTATAATGTATATATTCAACTTTGCAAAGTTCCAGAGCAACCATAAACCAGTTTTAAAGGTGTTAGCCTCCACTGTATACCAAGTATTGAAACCGAGCTTTCTACAAACATTGTCCGCACGCGGACCACTGATATAAATCTCCACCAAGCCAACAAGCTTGGGTTTATTATATCGACTATGTTCTCTAAATTCAGTCAGAAACTCTTTGCTTCTACATTCCTAATGAGGATAATGAAATTTCGGCTCCCTCCAGACCTTAGAGTATGTCCATCATTCCTATTGATATTTAAATTCATAAAAACAAGAGGGAGAGAGAACCAATCCACAACAAGATGATGACCTCTTCTAAAGCAAAGTAAATAAGTATATCAAAATTACTAAGTAATCTTTAACTTTGATTTAAAAGAATAATATAACAATGAGCGAAATTTTAAAATTTTAAATTCACAACATTAAAAGAGCTTAGGTGATTTATTTTTTTTAAACGCATAACTCATCGTTAAGGGCTGATGAAGCAATTTACAGTAGACATTTTCTAAAGAGTTATTCACATCGGGTATGGGTTAGGCATATATATAAATCGGGATAATTTTAGGTTGTGTGCAGAGTTAGTTTAGTTGAGTTCAGATCTCGAACATTTTCATTTCAACCTTGTTTGGGGCAAATAAGGGTTTGGTTAAATAACGTTTAGGTCAGTTCTAATTTCAGGTGAGATACAGGAGCTCGTGAATGAGTTATGGTGTGAGTATTTTCAAGTTTCAAGCCAATGTTGGGTTGAATTCGATTTCAATGTCGTGTATAAATTGACCTAGGTTAATTTTGAAGCATGGCTGAATCCAAACCAAAATTAGATTGAGTTGAAATCAACTCACATAGATTTACTTCTAGTTAGTGTAGATGGTTTCAATTTATAGTTAAATAAAGTTACACTAGCAATCACACAAATCACAATTGAACATTTTCACGTGGTTTTGAATTCTATTTTCATATTATTGGCTAAAGGCGATTGATATTGTTGCTCCTTTTCGCTTACTTCTTCAGCTTTTATATAAGAAATAATGAATGCACACAATATTTCAGTTGACATAGAAATCAGGTACCGTTAGATTTGAGTTTGGATGGTTAATGCTTGGTTTGGTATGTTCATGTCATTTTGGGTATAGTTTATCTTGGTTCATGTTAGTGTCAGGTAAGGATCATGTTGGTTTAGAATTATCTTTGGTTCATGGCGATTTGCGTTAGTTAGGGTTATTATTGTTTTCTTTGGAATTAGGTAGGATTGTTTTGGATGTGATTTAACTTGGTTCATGAAAGAATTTGCATCTGGTTCAATTATTACTTATGAGCTGGTCACTTCAATTGTTTAGATCAAAATACTTCACATTATTTTAGGCGTTGAATCAAATGGTTTAGGTTGGGGTTCAAGTCTTAAGTCTCTTTCGCAAGGCAATGTAATTTATGTTGGAAGTGAATGTTAAGGTTACAAAGTTTTTCTCTCTTTTTGCATCTTTCCTTGTCCCACATAGAAGGAAGAATGAAATATTTTGTGGTTTATATATCTTCCTTTATTTCCTAGTGTTGTATTAGCTTGGAAGTGGGTTTTAGTGAGGAGGGTATGGTTTGGGCCTCCACACATGCGCCACCGCCACCGTTCGTCCGGCCAATCCGGGTTGATTATGGGCTCCCTTTTACCTGATTTTTTGGGTCGATTCTGTTTCGGAAGATCTTGTGTCTTTATTTCGTATCTTTTAGCCGTTAATTGAATTGATTTCATTCATCAATTCTTTCCTGGTCTTCCGCTTCTCCATGATTCTCGCCTTTTTAATTGTTGTTGCCTCTTCAGTTTCTTCTTCCTCTATTCAGTTTTATTCCAATAAATTGAGTTGTGTCTGTGTTGTTTTTATGCACCAGAAACACATCGCTCCTCTCTCATCTCCTCTTCTCTTTTCCTCTTCGTGGGTAACCAGTTTTGCATACTCCAAATCTTTGGCCACGAGTGCACGTGTTTAGAGATTATCGGAGTTAACCTTGGGAAGCGACCGACAATTCCAATCGGCACCGAGGTCGGGCCGTAATTGCGTTCAAGGTATTGGTTCTTCCACGGCTCAGTTTTCTTACGTTTACCACAGCCTTGATTCGCACTTTTCCAGCAGCCTTGATTCTTTTCCAACAATTTGAAAGCGATTATTGTCAATGGCTGCTCCTTCTAAAACTCTCATTGAGATCTACGAAATTGAGCCTTTCGATGGAACCAACTACAAATGATGGTCCCAAAAGTTATTTCTCTGTCTTGAACAATTAGTGATTGATTATGTGTTGTCCTCACCTCATCTCAAAGATCCAGAAGCGCCACCTCCTCAAAAGGATCCGGAGCAAACTCCTATTGCCCCAAGAACTTCGGCTTTTCCACTGGATGAAATTGCCAAAAAGAAACTGGAGAAAGACAACAAAGTCGCACGAACTTATCTTCTCAACAACATGTCCAACCCTCTGTTCGATCTGTTCGTCAGTTTCAAGTCAGCAAAGAGCATATGGAACAAGCTTAAGATCAAATATGGCACTGATGATGCTGGGAAGAAGAAGTATGTCGTTGGCAAGTGGTTGCAATTCCAGATTGTTGATGACAAGCGTATTATGGAGCAGGTTCATGTGTATGAGAACCTGTGTGCTGAGGTTTTGAATGAAGGGATGAAGATGTGCGAGGTACTACAAGCGAATGTGCTTATTGAGAAGTTTCCACCATCTTGGAGTGATTATAGGAATCATTTCAAGCATAAGAAGAAGGATTTGACCCTTCAAGAATTAATTAGTCACATGAGAACTGAGGAAGCAAATCGTTTAAAAGATAAGATGTCTTCTCTCTCTTTGAATTTTGTTAAAGATAACTTAGTTTAATCTTCTGTACCTGCTAATAAGGACATGTTCAAGGGAAAGAATAAGAAGGGTCAGAAGCAATCCAAGCATCACAAACAATTGAAGAAGCCTAATACTAAAATCTAGAATCAGAAGGTTCTCTGTTATGTCTGTGGCAAACCTGGCCACAAGGCATATCATTGCAGCCAGCGCAAAGGAGCAAATCAAACCCACCAGAAACTCGCTGGACAGAATAGCAATCAGAATCAAGCTAATATGACCGAGGATATTAAAGTATTTTGTGCAATAACTGTGGAAGCTAATCTCGTGATTAACAACAGCGAGTGGATTCTGGACAATGGAGCAACTAGACATTTTTGCACCAACAAGGATCTGATGCATGACTTTGAGGAGGTTCCTGATGGTGAACATGTCTTCATGGCAATTCTTCCACTGCAGCGGCACTAGGTAAAGGAAATTTTTTCCTTAAATTTACTTCTGGAAAAACTCTATGCTTAAACAATGTGTTATATGTCCCTTCCCTTCGTAGAAACCTAGTTTCTAGTAGCCTCCTTGATGTTGTTGGTTTTAAAGTGAACCAAAAGGCTTAAAAATTGTTATTCTTTGTAATGGGGTATTTGTTGGGATGGGCTATCGTCGTGATGGCTTATGTGTTCTGAATGTTGCATCTGATGCTAATGGAAATGCTTCCTTCTACTTCTACTTATATTGTTGAGTCTATTGATCGTTGGCATGGTAGGCTTGGACATGTGAATTATGCTTCCGTAAACAGGCTAAATAACATGAAATTAATTCCAAATGTTAGCACAGAAAGTTGTTCTAAATGTGATTTCTATGTTGAGGCGAAATTTTCCAACAAACCTTTTAAATCAGTAACCACAAGATCAACTCAGTTGCTTGAACTTGTTCATTCAAACCTAGCCGACTTTAAGAACACAATGAGCAAAGGAGGAAAGAAATGGTGTATTACCTTTGTAGATGACTTCTCTAGATATACAAAAGTTTACCTTTTGAGGTCTAAAGACGAGTCTGAAGAAGTGTTCTTGAAATATAAAGCAGAAGTTGAGAATCAACTAGACCGGAAAATCAAGAGGCTTAGGTCTGATAGGGGTAGTGAATATGATTAGACTACTTTAGTTGTTTTTTGTGAGAAAAATGGTATTACTCATGAGACTACCGCCCCTTACTCACCACAACAAAATGGTATAGCTGAACGTAAGAACCGTACACTTAAAGAAATGATGAATGTTATGCTTCTAAATTCTGGGTTGCCTGATAATATGTGGGGGGAAGTTGTTTTAACTGCATGTTTTATACTGAATAGAGTTCCCAATAAGAAGAGTGACCATACCCCATATGAACTCTGGAAAGGATATGCCCCGAACCTGAATTATTTGAAAGTGTGGGGGTGTTTGGCTAAAGTTGCTTTACCTAGTCATAAGCGTACCAACATAGGCCCAAAGATCTTTGATACTATTTTTATTGGATATGCTCAAAACAGTTTTGCTTATCGTTTTATGTCTTTAAGTGATTATTCAATTTCTGAATATAGAGATGCTGAATTTTTTGAGCATGTATTTCCGTTGAAAAAGAATGTGCCTAATGTTGTAACTGATGTTGTGCCTGATGTTGTACCTGAAAATGTGAGCTTGCCTATTGCTAGTTCTAGTACTAGAAATGTGGATATTGAGCCTAGAAGAAGTAAATGGCAAAGAACTGCAAATGATTTTGGACCTGACTTTGTTGCTGCTTTCCTAGTTGATGTTTTTAATCATTATGATGTGGATGCTTTGACTGAGGATTTTGTGTCTTTATTTCTAATTGATGTAGATCCAAAAACATATGTTGAGGCTATTAGGTCTATTGATGCAACCTTTTGTAAGGAAGCCATTAGAAGTTAAATAGATTCCCTATAGTCGAATAAAACTTAGGAATTAACTGATTTGCTTAAGGGTTGTAGACTTATTAGTAGTAAATGGATTTTCAAAAAGAAATTGAGGGATGATGGTTCTATTGATAAATATAAGGCCAGACTTTTCATTAGAGCTTTTGACCAAAAGAAAGGGATAGATTATTTTGACACTTATTATCCTGTTATGAAAATAAGCACCATTAGAACGTTGATTGCTTTAGCTGCAATTTTTGATCTTGTTGTGCATCAAATGGATGTAAAGACAGGTTTTCTTAATGGTGACTTAGAGGAAGAAATCTATATAACCCAACCTGAGGGTTGTGAAGTACCAGGTCAGGAGGATAAAGTATGCAGATTGAGAAAATCTCTTTATGGCCTAAAGCAAGCTCCCAAACAGTGGTTTGAGAAGTTTGATAGTTCTCTTGTGAAAAATGGATTTATTGCAAATTTGTCTGATTCTTGTGTTTATTCCAAGATGATCGGATCAGATTGTGTGTTTATATGCTTATACGTTGATGATATGCTGATCTTTGGTACAAATTTGCTGGTAGTCAATGAAACCAAAAATTTGTTGTCTTCTTTGTTTGAAATGAAAGATATGGGGGAAGTTGATGTGATCTTAGGGATTAAAATTCGAAAAACCAACTCTGGTTATGCTTTGTGTTAGTCACACTATATTGAGAAAGTGTTAAAGAAATTTAACATGTTTGATGTGATACCTGTTAGAATTCCCTACGATCCCATCATACCTTTAAAGAAGAACAACGATCCTAGTGTGTCTCAAACTGAGTATGCTAAAATTATAGGAAGTGTAATGTTTTTGATGAACTTTACTCGTCCTGATATAGCTTATGATGTGAGTAGATTGAGTCGCTACACTCATAATCCTAGTCAAGAACATTGGAATGCATTTCATCGTTTACTTAAGTATCTTAAAGGTACGATGGATTGGTGTTTGCACTTTAATAAATTTCCTGCTGTTGTAGAAGGATATTGTGATGCAAACTGGATTTCTGACAATGATGAAGTTAGTTCTACTAGTGGTTATGTTTTTACCATGGGTGGAGGGGCTATCTCATGGAAGTCTACAAAACAGACTTGCATAGCCCGCTTTACCATGGAATCAGAGTTTATTACTCTTGAGTTGGCAGGTCAAGAAGCAGAGTGGCTTAGAAGTTTCTTAGCAAACGTGCCACTATGGGAGAAACAAGAGACACCTATCTCTATAAATTATGACTCACATCCAACAATCGAAGTGGCTCAAAACAATGTCTACAACGGAAAAAGGAGATATATTCGTGTTAGACATAATGCAGTGAGACAATTGCTAAGGCATGGTCTCATATCCTTGCAGTTTGTGAGATCCGAGAAGAATTTGGCGGATCCTCTCACTAAGGGATTTACTAGACGAGTTGTTCTCGAGGCATCGAGGGGGATAGGGCTTAAGCCTATGGCTTGAAGAGGTATGGTGGATACCAATTATTTGGTCAAACGAAACCATACTAATCTTCGAGGTGCACTACATTCTTATCCCTATGGAGCTAAGTAGTGTTGTTACGGTTGAGATTATTCTCTTAATGAATCCACGCCCATTGTGGGGGTTGCTTATGAGACGCATTGATGGTTTCATCGACTTTTAATCCGAGGATGAGCTAATTTGCTCTTAATAATTCCATAGTCACATTTGTGGTGGTCTATGTTGAGATAGATTTGATGGAATTACCTACTTAAGTGTGAAAGTTTGGTCACCTTCTATGAGAGATTTGGGCTATCTCTGTAGAGCGCTTATGAGTCCCAAGGTGTGCGCATGGCCATGAAGGCGCATGTGTTTTATCGCAGAGTATGCTTTCCTGAATGTTGATATGTGTTGTGGTGGTCTCGATTAAAGTCTTCCAAGTTCAAGGCCTAGTCCACTTGTAAGAATTTTTTATTGTTTCCTCACATTACTAATGTGTCAATTCAAATCGAAAGATATTGGCGCCTAAGTATTTGACCTGTTTTTCCCTGTTTCTTGTCTTTCCTTTTTCCGGTTACCTTGTAAACCATTAGTGGAGGATTGTTAGAAGTGAAGGTAATGGTTACCAGGTTTTTCTCTCTTTTTGCATCTTTCCTTGTCTCACATAGAAGGAAGAATGAAATATTTTGTGGTTTATATATCTTCCTTTATTTCCTAGTGTTGTATTAGCTTGGAAGTGGATTTTAGTGAGAAGGGTATGGTTTGGGCCTCCACACGCGCGCCGCCACCACCGTCCGTCCGCCCAGTCCGGGCTTTTTGTGGGCTCCCTTTTACCCGGTTTTTTGGGTCGATTCTGTTTCGAAAGATCTTGCGTCTTTATTTCGTATCTTTTATCCGTTAATTGAATTGATTTCATTCATCAATTCTTTCCTGGTCTTCCCCTTCTCATAATGGCTCCATGATTCTCGCCTTTTTAATTGTTGTAGCCTCTTCAGTTTCTTCTTCCCCTACTCAGTTTTATTCCGATAAATTGAGTTGTGTCTGTGTTGTTTTTATGCACCAGAAACACATCACTCCTCTCTCATCTCCTCTTCTCTTTTTCTCTTCGTGGGTAATCAGTTTTGCATACTCCAAATTAGGGGCGTGCATTATTCGGTTTTGAATCGAATAAACCTAGAACCGAGCCGGTTCGAACCAGTCCAAACCTAAACCGATTTTTGTTCGGTTTTCGGTTTGGACTTTTATCCTTATTCGGTTTGACTCGTTCCGGTGAAAGCACTGTATGAATGTGTGCATTATTCGGTTTTGAAACGAATAAACCGAGAACCGAACCGATTTTGCAATTTAAACTTTACCCCTTATTCAGTTTATTTGGTTCGGGCCGGTTTGGTTCGCTTTTGAACCGATGAACAGCCTTACTCCAAATCTTTGGCCACGAGTGCACGTGTCTAGAGATTATTTGAGTTAACCTTGGGGAGCGACCGACAATTCGGATTGGCACCGAGGTCGGGCCGTAATCGCTTTCAAGGCAGTGGTTCTTCCACTGCTCAGTTTTCTTACGTTTACCACAACCTTGATTCGCACTTTTCCAGCAGCCTTGATTCTTTTCCGACAATTTATACTTGGAAAAAACACTTTACTTAGAAAATCAACAACAAAGAAGGAAGGTGAAGCACGGAGCAAACAAGGAAATAATCTTGTTTCCAACAGCTACCATCCTAAACATCCATCAAGCCTCTAATATAAATAGGAGACTTGAAGATTGAAGATTTAAGCGATTCCGCGGAAGTAATCGCGGGGTAAGAAATCTGGAGGGATTTTTTAATGTGTAGCCAATGGTTCAGTGGTGAAGGTAGCCAGTGAATGACCTCTGGTGAAGGGATAACCAAGGACCTTGGTGAGCATTCGTTGTGTCCACATGTGGTAGTGAGATGAGGTGTAGCATAACCTTGACGGACTAAGGCTGTGTGAGTGTGTGCTTCAATGTAATCCATCATGCTCCAAATCGCCACTAAGGTTGTTCCTACGGCGATCCTTATTTGTAGCTGTCTCAAGGACCTTCGGTCGTGGTCAGTGAATCTATCAGTAACTGCCTTCAGGCTGCTACTTCTTGTTTTATTAATAAGTGTAACTTATTCTTTGATTGACATAAATATAATGATGTATTTCAGTTAAACTCTGTTTTGATCCTTGGTTTGAAATCAAAGAAGTTTGCTCTAACGTCCTTACCTAATGTGTACATCTTAATTGTGAAATTCAACCCCCTCAAGGGCCTCAACAATAATCACTTTTATATGAACGAATATAATTTTTCTTTTATCAACACAAATGTAAAAGTTTTTTTGCAAAAAACAAATTTACTCCCTTAATGTAATTTATCTTTCGTTATAAAATGCATGCCATCAATTTTAAAAATTTTGAATATTAATTTATTAATATATACAGACCCTGTTCTTTTTTGCGGTTGACAAACTGCGGTGCCACAGCCTACCGCAGTTTGCCACAACCCACCACATTTTACTACAAATCATTAATTTTCTCTCTCCTCATTTTTCCCCTCTATTTTTTTATCATCACTCCTCACCTACACCACATACCAATAACACACCACAATTCCACCATACCCCTCACAATTCCACCACACCTCACCACGACATTCGGCAAAATACCGCATAAAAGAACCTGACCATAATGATCCATCAAATGAACTACCCTACATTTTGGTCTATAATACTTTTTTTTTCATCAATACAATGATATAAAATAATGGTATAAGTAGAATATTAGGTACCAAAAAAATCGAAAATAAGAAATAACATGAAATAAAGGAAATATTACTATTTGAGAATTGAGATAACTCTTTATTATGTCATGGATTATAAGAAAATATGGCACATTAATTTCCACATGTTTGGAAATCACTCAACTTATAATATATATTTACAAAAAAAGAGAACATCAAAATTTTAGCCAAAAGTAATTCTACCAGACCTAATAACGTATGAACACCCAAAATAAGGGTTAAAAAAATAAAACACCCCTCAAGAAGAAAGATGAAGGCGTAAAATAAAGAGGGGGGGAACGCAACCTCGTGGAATTCAGCACACAAGTATCAATCTGACATCAGCTTAAATAAATTGGGACAAGGGGGACCCATAAAGGCTGAACCAAGTCATACGGTGGCGCGCCCCACTGAGTGCCAATCACGATCCACACCCACATCTTGCGGTGCCTCTGTTTGTCTCCGGTGCCAGATGGGGCTCTGATCCAACGGCTCAGATTTCAGCTGTATTTCGGCAGCCCAAGCGTCGGACCTCCGGCCTGACGCAAACCGGTTCATTGCCCCCAAGGCAGGTGGCTCAGACTCAGACTCAGACTCAGACTCGGTTCTGGGATTTGTACCCTTCTTACTCTTACTCTTTGGTCTGGGCACCACCGGTTGAGCATCAGGTTGAGTTCCTTTACAACCAATTTTATCACCCTTAGACTTGAACAATGTCCGGAGGTTATTCCAGAATCCGGAGTTTGTCTTCTTAATGATGTTTGTATCCCCATGGTGGTTTCTCCTATCCTTCTTGGACCTTACTCTCCCCATACAAGAAACCTTTGGAGAAGACGGTTCAGAGAGGGACGACGCCGGTTTTCGTCCGCTGGAATCAGATCGTTTTGGGAAAAGGCGAATGGTTGGGGGTTTACAACTCCGGCGGTTCTTCCCTTCACCGTAGTTGCCCTTCTGGGGTTTGGGAAGGGCAAGTATGGAAGCCTTGGATTTCAACTGACGCTGGGATGACCCGTACATCGAGTTGCTGTTGGGATTAGGGTTTCCAGTCGGCCCTTTGCCGGAGTTTTTCCGCTCTATGTACGCGTTCTGATCCAGCCAATCAAGTTCAGAGTCCCTCGATACGAAGAATGATTCCGGAGCATAGTCCAGTGGCGGCCGTTCATCGGCGGTTGTCTCACATGCCACTTTCCTCTCCGGACCAATGCTGCCGCCGCCACCGCCGCCGCAGACCGAGGACAGATCCACCTGAGGCATCACCACAGTTTTTTAAAATTTTTTGGGAGGGCAGATGGGGGTAGATAGATATTATTATTATGTACCACCACCAGTAGTACTACAATGTATTATATGACATATGATTTGAATATATGATATGCTATGCGCTGCCACCAAAGGAAAGCACATTACAGAAGGATACTCTTCCCTCACAATAAACAAATAATAATCAAATTTATTAAGTAAACAAACAAAAAGACATCACAAGAGAGGCTAGAGATAGAGAGGAAGATGGAGACTTTGTTTGCGGGACTTGATTGATCTTTCAAGATTTTTATTTTCTTATTTTTTTTAGATTAGCTTTGATTTGGTTTGATTTTATTTCAGGATCAAATTTGGAGGAAATTTTAACAGATTGACTTCTTTTTATGTTTAATTTTATTCCAACCACCAAAGGAATTCTTGTATTGTAAACTCTAACAAGTAATACCAAGTTAAAGAAGATTAAAGTTAAAACTAAACAACATATATAAATCAATAGTATTCCTTTTTCATTTAAATAAATATGGAGCTCTCCTACATTATAAGGTTCTTTTATAATGTTCGAATGTAACTGCTTGTGGCAGGCAAGCAATTCACTTGGAAGAGAATCTATAAAGGGTATCTCGTGTTCGAAAAATTAGATTAAAGCTGGTTAATAGGTCAGGTCGAGTCGTGTTCGTGTTCGTGTCAAATTTAAATGGATTTAAAATCTTCCTAGATGAACCTAACCCATTTATTAAACGGGTTGGAAATTGAAATCGTTTACCGTTTAAATTTTAAATGGGTTGACCTTATTTTGACATGTTTACCCATTTAAGTAAACATGTTAGGATAAAGTTATCAATTTACCCATTAAGGCCTTGTTCGGCAAAATTAGTGTTTTAGATAGCTGATAGCGGTTTAAGCAGCGGATAGAGTTTTAAGTAGCGGATAGAGTTTTAAGTAGCGGATTGCGGATTACTGCTCAAATAAGAATTGTGTTCGGTAAATTTAGGAGTACAATTAACAGATTAATGTGAATTGACATAAAAGAGTATAATAATTTTCAAAGATAAAATTTACAAAGAGTTTTTTTTACCGAAAAATATGAAACGCTACTCCAAACGCTAAACGTTAACTTTATTAGCGTTTCACAAAATGCTCCTTAAAACGCTAAACACTCCTCAAAACGCTAGCTTATCGAACGCTAATATTTATGCAATTAGAGTTTTTGACTTGGTCAAGACGCTAAACGCTGCCCCAAACGCTATTGTCGAACACAGCCTTAGCCATTAACTAACTTATACAAAACAATTCATTGTGGGTTCGAAATAATGATATATCATACCTAGGGACGAAACCAGCATGAAATATCAAGGGGGCAAAAATACAGTCCAGGCAAGCATCAAACCTGAGACCTGAACAACAACCAAGTAAGGCTTTACCAATTTAGCCAACAGAGAAACATGAATGACAGCTTCATAGTATTAATTTTAAAAGGTTGGGGGGGGGGGGGGGAATGGCCCCTTCTTGCCATGCCCATGCTCCGTCCCTGATCATACCCAACAATTTCCGTGGTAATATAATTCGAATTATATATAAGAAAATGTTTTTTAATTCATAGTCAAAGGTAAGTATAAGTTAAAATTACAAGTTTTACGTATATTTCAAAGAGTTTTAACTATAACTTTTACCTAAGTTTATTGATAAACGGTATAACTGGCTATTAATTATGGAGCAAATGACTTGATCCATATGACATGTCTAATTAAACGGGTTAAGTAGGTATTTTTTCGTGTCGAAAATCATGACCTGAACCTAACCCATTTAATTAAACGGGTTTACCATGTCAACTCATTTAATTAAACAGGTTGAAAATTTCTACCTAAACTCGTTTAATATCGTGTTAGGTTCAGGTCGGTAATCGTGTCGGGTCAGTTTTTCCCGGCTCTAAATTAGATTGATTTCTTATTACCCTTTCATGGGAAGGGCTCTTCAATAACTATCGGCTCACTACAGGACCATTCACGATTTCGAATCATTCTTACATTCTTTTAGTGAACCCAACACCCCCGAATGTAAGTTTGCTAATTTTAAATACCAGCCATTTTGGTGCTCCTATCAGGAAGCCCATCGCATTATCAAAAAAACAATTGGGGACGACACTTTTGGGGGTTCACTGTGTACCGTCTCTAGAACAAACTCCAAAACATCAAGTCTGGTCTCAAGATGTACCACATTCGGAAACTACAATAGTAAGCTCAAGAGAAATTCAGACCATTTCTAGTATGTGGAAATGATGCTTGTCAATAACCCTAGCAGTCCTAGAGTTAACAGTTGGCTTTGTCTCCTTCTAAAACAATGTGAAAAACTTCATTTAACCTGTAAAAAAATTCTAGGGTTTAAATAACTGCAAAGATTGGTTGGTCAACGACGACTGCTATTCAAAGATATTTAATTTATCCATGAAAGGTCGCAAGGCTCAGACTAGGATATGCAATATAAAAAACGATCTCGGATGTTGGATTAGCAATTCTGAGGAAATTAAAAGTATCTTTATCAACGACTTTATAAAGCACTTCAAATCTGAAGTTGACCCAGGGTGCAACCTGGGTCTTGATATGTCCCCTCGCTTGTCAGAGCTGGATAATTTTGGCCTTATGAAGGAGGTGTTAGATGAGTAAATTGAGTTGGCAATGTTTCAACAGGACAAGTATAAAGCGCTAGGACTTGGTGGTTTTGGCATTGCTTTCAACCAATCTCACTAGCATATCATTAAAAATGATGTATGTGAAGCTATAAAATATTTTTTCGGGATGCTAATTAAATTGTTAAAACAATTTAACCATACCATGATCACGCCCATTCTCAATACCGCCCAATTAGCCTTTGCAACAATTTTTACAAAATCATTTCAAAAATCCTAGCCAATAGACTTCGACCCTTGGAAAAATTATTGTCTCTATTCAAATCGCCTTCATGCCTAATAGATCAATTCACAACGTCCTGGTTGCTCATGAAATTATTCGTAAATATAAAAACATGAAAGGTGAGAACAGTTGGGTGGCCCTTAAGCTCGATGTGGAGAAGGCCTTTAATAGAGCTGAGTGCGATTTCCTTTTCCAAGCACTCAAGAAGTTCGACTTTCACCCTAAGTGGATCTCTTGGATTCACGGATGCATTACTACTGTTTCTTACTCTATCATTTCAAATAATGAAATTTGTTGGTTCTTCAAACCCTCCTGAGGGCTAAGGTAGGGAGATCCTCTCTCCCCGTACTTATTTGCCATTAGCATGGAAGCTCTAACTTACTATTTGTGCCTTCAATCCACTCTACCTAAATTTGGTGTAGGGATTAAGCTAGCCCCGAACTCTCAATCTATACCTTGTTTGCTTTTTGCTGATGATAGTTTTTTGTTTTACAAAGTCGTTGTTTCTGCCGCTATACGCTGAAGTATGTACTTGTGAGGTTCAGCTTCCTGTCTGGTCAACTTATTTATTTCAATAAATCCTCCCTAATTTTCTCCAATAACACAAAACGAATGATAAGTAGCTTATTGTTGGTATCTTTATTGTTCCTCGAAGTGATAGTTTAGGTAAATACCTTCTCTGTCCCATTTATAAGGGGCAAGACATCCAGCTCCTTGTTCATGATCTTATAAGCCGCTCCTTGAACAAATTACAACTGTGGAAATATAAATATGTATCTAAAGTAGGGAGGATTTCCAGTCAAATATTGAATCGCTCCCCGTCCATAATGTAATGTTTTCAAATTCCTAATTCTACGACAAAGATTGATGTTGTTAGGAGACAATTTTTTTGGAAGGACCTAAGTACTAGCAAAGGTATTCCCATGGTCTTAGGGGATAAGATTTATCTCCCTATGAAACTAGGAGGTGTTGGTCTCAGAAAGAATGGGTCATCAACAAGGCTTTCATTTGCAAACTCTCTTGTAAATACCTCTATGGTTCAGGGATCTCGCATGACTTGACCAAATACCCTCTTTCAGGAAACTTCTTTGTCTTTCAAATCAAGAAAAACGATTTCTAAGCCTGGAAAGCTATTCTCAAGAATCGGGATACTTTCAAGAAGGGCTTACGCTAGATTGTGCGGGACGGTTCGTCCAATAATTTTTGGCTTGATAACTGATATGCACCCTCTAATCTTTTCTCCATAAACGAGATTAGTGACCCTGGTGAAGTTGACTTAAATCTCAAGGTTTCCGACTTTCTAAATTCCGATAAAAATTGGAACCTTGACCTTCTATGGTCTCAAATCAACGATCATTCCATTAATAAAAGTGATCCCTATCCCTTTATCAAATTCTAAGGATGAATGTTATTGGGGTTGTCTAGCTCGGGCACTTTATCAACTAAATTCGCTACTTGGTTTGCCCTTGACACTAATTGTGCTTCCTCTAAGAATGTTGTAGAGGATCAAATGCGTATTTTCCTGATGTGCCTTCTTGCGAGAATATGTGGGATCTTGCGCTGAATTATTATTCCTAGATCATCACAAAACTGGGGCTGAGTTTCTATGATATTCAAACCTCATCTCCCAGTACATGACTAATTACAGGTCTAACAGTCTCACCAACTTAACCTCCTTTGGAGTCTTTGGAAGGCTAGGAATGAGGTCGTCTTCTGAAACTTTCCCTCTCGGCATGAAAGTATTCTAATTTAGGAAAAGATGCAATAAATGGAATTTTCATAACAAGTTGGACTAAGTTTTCAAAGACATCTATGTAATTTAAATAGTCCTAAGATCTCTCCTTCATCCTATTGGGTAACCTGGAGAACTCCCCCACCCAATCTGATCAAGATCAATGTTGATGGCGTCAAATCTTCAAGCAGTGCAACTGGTGGTTTCATCATCCTAGATTGGAGAGGTCGCTACCTTGCAAGTAAATGTTTCAATCTTGGGAGTGCCTCAATCTTAGTTGTTGAAGCTACTACTATGAGAATGATATCCAAGAAGCTATTTCGACGGGTTTCCATAACCTCATTGTGGAAGGCGACAACAAGATTGCCATTGATGCAGTGCACGACCGTTGCGCTGTTCCCTGGACTATTAGGAGACTGGTGGAAGATATTAGAATCCTTCTAAGAAGTTGTTCCATTTTCGTCATTAATCATATCTTTAGGGATGCCAATCGTGCGCCTGATTGGCTAGTCAAAGCGGGCCCTTAATAAACTTGATCCTAAATATTGGAATCCTCTTTCAGAAAGATCTTTAGGCTTTATTCTTGTAGAGGAAAGGCCTGTCAAAACCCTTAAGAGAAGGGTTGTCTATCTTGTTGTACTTAGCTTCCATTTCCATTTAGTATTTATTTTAAATATGGATTTAAGATATTTCCCATAATAGATAACAAATGATAATACCTCTGTTCCATTATATTTGTCACCGTAATTAATTTGGAAAGACCAATGCACTTTGAAATTTAGTTGAAAATTACTAACTTACCCAAATTACATCTACATTAATATTTTTTTTAAAAAATGGGAACCGCTCAATTAATTGGGAATAATAGTTGTTGAAATTGTGAAAAGTGATAAACAAATTTATTAATTAGGAGTAAAAAGGAATGATAGTTATTAAAATTGTAAAAGTGACAAATGAATTAGTTATAGTGACAAATATTTTGGAATGAATGTAATAAATTTTTAAAATGGATTAACGACGTGCATTGGATGTTGGAAATAGTTGAAGCAGTAAAAAAGAATTGAAACAATCGAAATTAAATAACCAAAAAGAGTTTTACTATTTCTATGATTTACAATTTGATGATGAAAACATCTTTACATACACAATATATATTAGTGTTTCTATATCAGCATATATTAATGTTTCTCATCTTATTTTAATATCCCCAATATTGATAAATGAAAACCTTTTCGCATCAAAATTTAGTGGCATAAAATGAATTTATCCCCCCGCCGTGTCTAGCTACAAATTAAACTTTAAATGGATTGTTTTGATCCAAATATAAAATAAGTTCAATATTGTTAGCTTTTTTTTAAAGCCCAACAACAAAAGAAATCCTCTCCCAACCCATGATATCCTTATGGCACGATGAAGACCTCTCAACCAAGAAGTCATTCTTGAATAAAGAAGAGCAAAAACCAAATGAATTGTAGAAATAGAAAGCTAGTTAGAGGAGTAAGGGAAGAACTCGAATGAATAAATGAAGTAAACACCACGAGTTCAACCTTTTATTCACAAGCAAAGCTAGCTTGACCCACCTGGCCTTGTGTCAGAACATCATTGGCAGAAGCTAAAGGTCAATCGACCACCAAAAAGAGTGCAATAATTGCATTCAATGGTCCTCTTCTTGCCCTACAAAAGTCGTACCAAAAAGGGCATAAAAGATTCTTTTCTACTAATAGTCGATCGACCTTAGAAGAAGGGATGTTCATCTTCTTCCTCATGCATACTACCGAGTATGCTTGCCTGGTTTCAAGAATGGTCCGACCATTGTGCACCCAATAAAGCATGGTTGATCTTTTCCAAGGATTGAAGGGTCAAGCCCCAAGGCAAGCAATTTTCAAAGCTCATTTGCGGACAAAACGCGAGGTAAAAATAACCTAAACCGAAAATTAATTCTTTTAACTCACAAAAATGCTTGGGATTTGCAGGAAATAAGAGCCTCAATGGCATCAGAGCCATCGACATCATGCTCGTGAAGTCTCTTGGCATTGAATTACCTTTAACATCTAAACCAAAGCCTAAATGATGTTAGAGCCATCCACATCGCGCTCAGTGAAGTCTCTCGGCATTGAATTGCCATCATTAGAAATTCATCGACAATCAAGTAGGGAGGCATTCTCGCCTTTGATCAGGTTTCAAGAAGAAACCCATCGACAACCAAGTACGGAATCATTCTCACCTAAGATAAGCTTTCAAGAAGAAACACATCGACAACCAAGTAGGTCGTCATTCTCGCTTGAGATCAGCTTTCAAGCAGAAACTTATCAACAGTCAAGAAGGGCGTCATTCTCACCTGATATCAGCTTTCAAGCAGAAACCCATCGAGAACCAAGTAGGGCATCTGATGTATATTCAGATCAAGGCTAAGGTTTGATCAATCACACATCAAAGGAGAGACGTGCAACCAATCTTAGGGTAGGGCAATTCACGTGAAAAGGGTTAGGGAAGAGGAAATTCATGTGAGAAGGAGGGCGATTTTGTGGAGTTTAAGGGAATTTGCGAGGGAGTATGGATTAGGGTTTGGGAAAGGTAGAATCTTTGAGAGGTTTGAGAGGGAGGGGATGATTGACGTGAGGTCTTTAAGAGAGAGAGAGAGGGTTCGACGAGAGGAGGGAGAGAGTGATAGAGATTTTGTGAGATTTGATAGCCTTAGGGTTTGTTATTATCTAACTAAAGGATATAAAGATAAAAGGATAGTTCAAGGAAATTGAACTTGATACAGAAACACCACAAGACAATGCCTAGGGCTACATGTTCTTCGACCTAGTTACAGAAACACCTTCTAGATTTAGGAACAAGCTCTTCCTCACCACTTGATTTATCAAATCAAGATACAATAGAAGAGATCAAACGAGGGTTTAGAAAAACACTCAGGGGTAAGCAAAAGCCTGTTTGTGTTCATATTCAAAATTGGGTGTCTTTCAACGTTACAAGCCTAAGCTATTTATAATAGACTAAGTGCTAATCCTACTAGGACTCTGTACTTGGCGTGGAAGCCACCTAATTCCTATTAGTAGACGCCTAACAACTCTCTCCTCCTTGGATTTGGATTCCTAGTCCTAAAGGGAGTTAATTACAATAATATTAATCCTTCTAGGACTTGCTTTCCTAATCCAAGATGGATTAGTTACAAAATAAGCCAACTTAATCTAGGATTACTCTACTTGGCGGCAAAAGCTACACCACACACCTATCTAAATGCTTCTAGAACATTCTAGGCTATTCTAGACCATTCTAGACTCCTATAACTTGATGTCCAAGTTTATAGATATTACTTGGCATCTCACACAACTAGAAATAATAAAACTATAGCAAAAAGTTACTTAGGGGTAACCTAACTTTTGTTGAAATGTTTTTCTGGTATCCCAATTTTTCAAAACTAATTTTGGGGTACCCTAACTTTTAGAATTAGAAATAATTAGGTGTTTTTCGGCCAATAATTTGAATTCATCGATGAGTTTTAGGCGGGAAATCGATTAAGTGTTTTTGTGGATGAAAATGTCTTTTGTTTTCATGGACGAAAATGATATGAATCAATCGAAATTTCGCCGTAAATTCACCTAGTAATTTCTAATCCTAAAAGTAAGGGTACCCCAAAATTAGTTTTGAAAAGTTAGGGTACCAAAATATTGTTTCTTCAAACGTTAGGGTACCTCTAAGCAATTTTTTGAAACTATAGCTGGTAATTTGCTAATAATAAAGAAAACACTAGAAATGTGAACTTTAAAATGAAAAGGCCAAAACTATGAACTTTGTCTTGGGGCAAAAATGTGAAATTCAACTTGGACTTTGGTACTTGGGCCTTGACGTGAACTTAGACCACCCTATGACGTTTGGACGTCCGTTTGGAACAAAGAGCATGTGATATGGGTTGGCCTTTGGGCCTCCACAATAATTTCTTCTTTGGCCCGTTCTGCCTCCCTGTAGATGACTTCGGCCTCCTTTGATGGGTTGCGCGTGGATGATTTTACATCAGCATCATTCTCGCCTGAGATCATCTTCCAAGCATAAACTTATTGACAATCAAGTAGAACGTCATTCTCGCTTGAGATCATCCAACATTCCAAGAAGAGCATCATTCTTGCTTGAGATTAGTGACCAATAACACCCTTCAGCCTTTAGTAAGGCGTCATTCTCGCCTGAGATCACTAACAAGATGGCGCAAGTCATCAACAGTTAGGCACATGACTTCAACTTCCAAGCGTCGCCCAGACTTTGCATCCCAAATTCATATTTCATTCGCATGCATTTAAATGATATTAAAACCACGGAAAAAGTTTTGCAACCTTTTCAATCGAATTATATTTTTTCTTTACATTGGTATGTTGAGCCACCTACTGAGTCCCCTCTATCTCTAGGAGAACCCAATAGGCCTACCAGCTCAAAGGGAAGAGGGAAGCACCACTATAAGGCCCACAAGGAGCCTCCCAAGGGCACCAACAATTCACACCAAGGAAATTGTAGTCACCAGGGATCGAATCCTAGTGGAAAGGATAAACCTCGAACCCTCATGCCACTTGATCTACAAGCTCATCGACTTTTCAATCGAATTGATTAAAACTATTTCTTATAACTTATTTTTAATATCCAAATGAATGATGTGCATACTTAAAAGTTTTGATCTCCTAGGTTATCCACCTTATTTTCTTTGCATAGATAGAGCTTTAAAAGCTTGAACAATTAATTTGTAAACATGTACAACGCTCTATTATAAGAAAGTAGTATTATTGACTTTGTTAATAAGAAATATCATCATAAGAAATATAGTTTTATAATCTTTATAAAATATTATGTATGAAATTATTAAGTTAAAAATAAAACTAGACTATGAAAGATTTATTATACGAGAGATTAAAGGAGAATAAAAAATTATCCATTAAATGTATGCATTTTTTAATTAGTGTGCATATGAGATGAAAGGATATTATTTTTTTTGAGTTTTATTTATTATTATTATTATTATATATATATATATATATATATATTTTGGAAATGCCGCTCATCTGTGCCTGTCTTAGCATGTCACACGTGTCTGTGGCCTGGCTTTGCCTATCACGTGTGTCTGTGGGTGGGTGCACGTGACCGGGGGTTTACCGTTGCGCAAGCGGGCGGGTTCCCTCGTCATCCAATATATATACATATATATATATGTGAGTGTGTGTGTGTGTGTGTGTATATATATTTATATATATACATATATATATAAATACATATATATATAAATATATATACATATATATATATATATATATATATATATATATACATATATATACATATATATATATATATACATATATATACATATATATACATATATATATATATATATACATATATATATATATATATATGTAAAACCCCAAAAAAAAAAAATCCAACGATGTTGACCGTGACGTCGTTAATAGAATAGGTTTGACTTCGTTATTTACTGTTGTTCGTAATGTGTTTATTTATGCTAACGCTTGAGCTCGTAGGACCGTTGAGGGGCTAACAAGGGTAGAATAGTAATTTCCGCTGGCTAATATTATTATGTGATTAATTACGTGAATATTATTTGCTATGTGATTATATGATTATTAGTATTAATATTATTATTACTATTATTAGTAATTCCTTAATTTTTTTTTAGCTTAATGGATTGGGTTAGGAATAGGATTAGTTAATTGGGCCTAATTAAATGGGTAATATATATACACCTCTCCTTCCCCTCTCAAACCCTAATCCCTCTCAATACCAAACCCTAACCCTACAACCTCTCCTCCCTCTCTCCCTCCTTCTCTCGCCCAGCGGCCCCAGCCACCAGCACCGCCGCCCTAGCCACCGCCGGCAACCACCCCGGGCCCCACCATCGCAGACACCACCGCTCTTTTCCCTCTCCTTCCTCTTCCTCTCTCTCTCCCTTTTCTTTTCGTTCGTTCCTTCGCACTCGGACGACCACCAGACGCCACCACCGTCGCCACCAGCGTCGCCGTCGCTGCCTCATCCCCAGGCGACCCTCGCACTGCCGCCCAACGTCGCCGGAGCCGTCGGAAACAGCCGCCAGAGCGAGGAAACCTGCCGCTGCTGCTGCTCGGGAAATCGACGTCGAACACCCCCTCGTCGCTGCCTCGACCGTCGCACCACCCCCTCGTCGCCGCCTCGACCGTCGCACCACCCCCTGCCGACCACCGCCCAGAACCACCAAGAAACACCCCTGCGTAAACCCTAACCCTAACCCTAACCCTAACCTGATTCTTTTTCCTTTTCTTTTTCTTTTATTTTTCTTGTTTTATATTAAAATCTGATTGTATATATTTGTAATTATTATTGTTATTAATTTCTGTAATTTTTGTAATTAGGGAAAATTAATTGTAATTATTTTCTTGGTTGTAATTATGTGTAACTTATTTGTTATGTGTAATTAGTTAATTGTTATGTGTAATTTTTTATGTTGTAAATTGTAATTAGATTAGGTTGTAATAGTTAATTATTAGGTTTAAAAGTAGTTCTTTAGTATTCTTTATATTCTCTATATGAATCTTTTAGACCACAATATTATTGTATGTACGAATTTGAAAATTTATTACCTAGGTTAATTCTTGAATGTTTAGTTATTAAATCGTTATGTTCTTTATTGTTTCTTAAAAGAAAATCTTGTTTAAGTTGCTAAATAAATTAGGTTGACTTAATAAAAGTATAATTCTTGCTTAGTAATTCTTGAATTCTTGAATAGTAGTTAAGAAATTTACATATTGATCTCTTTTAAAAGTTATCCATGATTAAGTTGTTAAGTGAATTAGATTTGTTTAACTATTAAAAGTTCAACTTTGTTAGTAATTCACGTTTCTTGTTAAATCTTGATTCTTGAAAATTAATTAGGTTTCTTGTTTCATTAAGTTAAATATTAAATGATCTTTTACTTTTTCTTAGGGTTCATTCATGTTTAATTCATGTTTAATCTTGATTAAATAATTTAGGATTGTTGTTTTACTAAGGATTCGATTCTCGTTCATTAATTCATGATGCTTGATTTAAATCTTGTAAAAGAGATTAGTAGTTTAAATATTATATGCACTTTATTTTTATTCATATGTTCTCTTAGTCTTTCTTGAATCTTGATTAAAGAGACCCACATGTTATAATCATCCTTGTTAATTCTTGGAACCTTGAATTAGAATAATGTAGAATTCTTGTTAAGATAATGTTATAATTATATCATGCATGACTTTAGGGTTGGTGACAACATTAAAGTGATTTTCATGTTTTCTAAATTAAGTTTACTTCTACAAGTTTAATTGTTGGACCTAAGTTGAGTTGGACTTCCTATCTTAGACCCTAAGTATCGTTTTAAGCCCAAGTTAGAACCCCAAGACCGATTAGTAAAAGTTAGAACCGAAATAACTAAATTATTAAGAACCGGTAGCGGGTCAGTTTCGTTAGTGTCTAAAGATCGAGTCACCACGGTTAGTGTAGTTGTCTTTTGATCAAACCCTTTCGACTGGAGGTTCCCTTAGATGTTAGGAACCATAGGAATTTTGCGGATTGAACGTTTGATTTGTATAGCCCGAGTTATAACCGTTTTACCGGAACCTGTCAGAACTGGACCAATGGGAAAGAAGGATGTTTTTGGAGTCCTTCGGGACTAAGTTGGGCTTAACCATCAACATAGAAGTTTTAGTAGACATCCCGATGTTTCCGAAAAGTCCAGAACCAGCCCCGTAGGATGTCGGGAAGTCGAGTTGTGACCCGTTTTATGTGAACGTTATAATCTGCCCTCTGCTTGCTTCTTTTTTTTATAATAATTGTTGAGTGAAAATAATATGTGATCTTGTTATGTGTTTTCTTGGAGGTGTTAAGTGTAATTTCGTAAATGATAGGAACCTAAGTGTTCCTAGGGGATGGGTTAGGTAGTTAATAGTTAATACTAACATCGTTAGAACGCGTTTTGATTAGATAATTACTTTTATTCTAGGCCCGAGTTAGTGCGAGACGTTAGTGAGCTCAAGTGTGTTCTTCTTTTGCTGTGCTGTGAAGTATATCAGGTAATTGTCTATGCTCTAATCCCCACCGGGATGCTCTTTAAATGTGTTTTGATGTTTTATAATCTATTTTGAAAATTGCATCCCGAAAGGGGACTTTTGTGGAAATACGACCATCTGTTTTGATAATCTTTTTGATTCGATTGTGATTTTGGTTTACTTGAGTTGAGAAATTGGATGGTCTTTTATTCGAAGTTTTGTTAATGGTTTTGATAACTTGGGATGGTTTGACTTGAGAGTCGTGAGTTGAGTTTGAATATTGTATAAATAATTCAAGTGGAAACGTTAAGCGGGTTTCGGGGGATAACCTGTTGTGCAGGTGTAACAACCTGCAGGGTTATGGACCAAGAGATCAGGGCTTCCTCCCCTGATATAGGATAGTATTTGATGCCTTTGGTAGGCGATGTTCTTGATGCCTTTGGTAGGCGATATCATTGATGCCTTTGGTAGGCGATGTTCTTGATGCCTTTGGTAGGCGATGTTTTTATGCCTTTGGTAGGCGATGTTATTTATGCCTTTGGTAGGCGACGTTCTTGATGCCTTTGGTAGGCGATGTTACTTTAAGTGATTTGGTATCCCGCCCGCAAATTAAAATATGGATTGGATGGATTGAGGAAACAGTATGGGATTAAAGGTTTGTAAAACGTTTGATTTGATCCCTCTCCCTAAAATGAATTGAAATGAACTTAAACTGTTTTAAACGTTAGGGGTAGACATTATTTAGATTTCCCCCTCATTTTTGAAATGTTTTGTTTTCAGGTGAAGATCTAAATGTTGGGGACGGGAATTAGAAGTGAGGACGACGAGTCTAGAAGTCCTTGAAACTTTCTATTTTGTTTTCGTTATGATGTCTTAAAGTTTGGTTTTAAGTTGTTAGTAGTTACCGTTAGCAGACAGTTATGTTTTTCCTTTCTCGCCTTGTGTTCCTTCGGGGATACGACATTGACGCCCAAACTGAATTTGAAGTCTTCCGCTAAGTTTTGTCTGTTAACGTTAGTTTGACTTTGACTTTTCTATAATTGAATTTCCGGGGCGTTACAGAATGGTATCAGAGCTCTGGGTTGAGACCTAGTAGCTCCTGAGAGTCCTTTAGGTTTAGATGGACCCTAGGAAGCTAAGTTCGGAGTGATGAGCGTAGGATGGGGGAAAATGGTTCCATACTTTCCCTAAATATTTTATTTTGATTATATCATCAGTATTTTATGTGTAATGCGTTCTAACCTTGTAGGATGGCACAACGCACACACTGTCAAAGACACCACACGCGCTTTCACCGTTACACACCCATTCCTCCTGGTGGGTATTTGGGAACCCACATGCTGAATTTTTACGATGAGATCGAACGATACACCAAGGATGTCCCGAACTCCTGCTTGCGTGACAACGAGGAAGCTCAGGCCAATGCTTTTCTACTCACCTTACGAGATGATCCCTGGTGGGGCCATACCGTGCCGTCGTTGCTGCCACGCCTCCGAGGAGGAGGTACCCACACCCGTCGTTGGTGTCGAGGTACCGGTAGAGCCGAGCACAATCCCGAGTCTTTTCTAGGATCGCCCGGATTGGAATGCGCCGAGTAGAGAGGGTCCAGGTGAACCCAGCTCCTGCACCAGCTGAGGATCATGAGGATGACCCTGAAGAAGATCCGGAGGAGGATCCCACCGAGGCGGCGCCAGATCCCGAGCCCGAGGTAACCTCTAGGGTCACGGCTGCACCCGCCGTTGAGCCCGAGCATGATATTCCACCCGAGGAGGAGGATGAGGTGGACCGGGAAACAGGAGAAGACCCCGAGGAGGACTCGGGGGATGAGACGAGTGATCCTGAGTGGACTCAGCCAACAGGAAGAACCCTCGATGCAGGAGAATCATCTGAGTGGGATGGCTGCTATGTGCTGAGTATTGGTGTATAGTTGTTATGTTGATACTTTTGTTAAGCTGTGATATAATCTGAATATTGACTTGTTGTTTCTTTTAAGTAATTGTCCCGATGGGGAATATTGTACATAATTACATTGTTGTATAGAAATATTGTTTTGTGACCTTGCAAAATGTGAGGAAAATTCATGAAATAAACTGTTGACATAAGAAATTACTTGGTGGAATAGAATTACGTTTTTCGTATTGTTTAGCACCCTATGAGAAGACCGGACCAAGTAGCTACCTTTAGTATGATGTTGAGACTATGGATTGGAAACCCTTTAAGTAGACTAAATCGACCCTTTGAATCAGGATGTCGGACGTGAACGGTACTCAACCTAACCACGGTACTCGGGAGCGCCCACAAGCTACAGCCGAACAACGGCCTCAAACTGCAACTGAACTGCGCCAACGCCTGGCTCATTTGATATCAGGGTCGAGTACAGCAACACCGGGGAACGACCTTGCTAGCATGCTAATGATTGAGATGCTCGGCAAGCACGAGGACCTACTGAGGAAAGTGGTGGATCGACAAGGAGGAGGGAGGGAAGATGACCCCTCCGCTCTTCTCCAAAGGTTCAACAGGTTCAACCCGCCCACTTACACAGGGGTAGCTGACCCCAAAGTCTTTGAGGATTGGGTTAGAGAGATTGAAAAGATTTTTGACACGACTCGCTGTCCCGAGGAGCTAAGGGTGGACTTTGCTGCGTACCATCTGAAAGAGGAGGCCGATCTATGGTGGGCCAGCGTGAAGGAGATACGGACTGAACCGGGTTTCGACTGGAACCATTTTAAGGTGGTGCTAAAGGATCGATTTTACCCAATTTCCCTCCAGAAGGCAAAAGAAAAAGAATTCATGAACCTGCGTCAAGGGGAAACTAGCGTGCTTGCCTACTCTACAAAGTTCACCGAGCTATCTCGATTTGCATCCGCTTTGGTAGCCACTGAACAGCTAAAGATGGACCGTTTCTGGGATGGATTGAACTGCAAGATTCAGGATCACATGTCATCGTGAGAGTTCACGTCTTACTAGAATATGCTGAACGTTGCCCTCACTGTAGAAAGGGTGATGCATGACATGGAACGACAGTTAGGCATACAAGGACAAAAGAGGAAAGAACCACCCCGCTTTAACCCACCTCAACATTTTCAGGAGAAGAGGTTCCGCCCTAGCAATCGGCAGAAATCGGCCTTGGGCGTAGACCGTCGAACATTCCAATCTGCAAGGTTTGTGGTCGACCAGGCCATTATCCACGGGATTGTAGAGTAAGGAACGTGCGAGGAGGATGTTTCAACTGCGGGAGTTTCCAACATCAGGTACGTCAGTGCCCTCAGCAGCCGACAGGGGGCCGAAATGGAGGGAACAATGGAAATAGCGGGAATAACGGCAATTGGAGAGCTCCGCAGATGACATATCAAAATCGGGGAGGCTATAATGGGAACCAAAGGCCACAACAGCAAAACCAAGGTGGATCGGGTGGAAGTCGAATAACGAGGAGGCCAAGAAACCGCCTCGTCAAGCAACCGCATGACGGAGGAGGACGGGTATACGTAATGAGGAAAGAAGAGGCTGAGAATGAAGCAGACGTTGTGACGGGTACCTTCTCTCTCCACCACTACAATATCTCTGTTTTATTTGATTCTGGTGCTAGTCATTCTTTTGTTGGACGAGCTATAGTAGAGAAGGCTAAGCTGAAACCCTTAGAGAATAGTAAGCCTATGTTGGTAGCCCTACCTACCGGGGATACCATTAGCTGTGGAGAGTTATATGGTGGATGCCCTATAGTGATTGCAGGACAAGAGTTTGAGGCTGACCTTTATATGTTTGACCTAACGGAGTTCGACGTCATTTTGGTGATGGACTGGTTAGCAAAATATAGAGCCCAGATAGATTGTTATAAGCAAAAGGTGACCTTAATGGGACCAAACGGAAAGAAGGTAGTGCATTGGAGTGATAGGCACCTTCATAGTGTGCGGATCATCTCTGCCCTCAAGGCCCAGAGGTTGTTGGGTCAAGGTTGTGAAGGATATCTATGCAACGTAATCGACACCAAGGCGGAGGAGCTTACGATTGAGAATATCCCGGTAGTGCGGGAGTATCCTGATGTGTTTCCAGAGGAGATTCCGGGTTTGCCTCCAATCAGGGAGGTAGATTTCTGCATCGATTTGGAGCCCGGGGCCGCACCTGTTTCAAAAGCTCCATATCGCATGGCGCCCGCAGAGCTTAAGGAGTTGAAGACTCAACTGGACGAGCTGCTAGAAAAGGGATATATACGACCCAACACGTCACCATGGGGAGCACCTGTACTGTTCGTGAAGAAGAAGGATGGTAGCATGAGGTTGTGCATCGATTACCGGGAGTTGAACAACATTACCGTCAAAAATCGTTACCCTCTACCTCGTATTGATGATCTTTTCGACCAGTTGCGAGGAGCGAAAACGTTTTCTAAGATAGACCTGAGGTCAGGTTATCACCAGTTACGAATTCGCGAGGAAGATATCTCTAAAACCGCATTCCGAACTCGGTATGGTCATTATGAGTTCGTGGTAATGCCTTTTGGGCTTACAAATGCCCTAGCCGCTTTCATGGATTTGATGAACAGAGTGTTCGAGCCATTCCTGGATAAGTTTGTAGTGGTATTCATCGACGACATATTGGTATACTCAGGAACACGAGAGGAGCATGCGAATCATCTGAGAGAAGTATTGACGACTCTACGGAGCAACAAGCTTTATGCGAAGCTTAAGAAGTGTGAGTTTTGGTTGGAACAAGTAGCGTTCTTAGGACATGTGGTGTCTAAGGAAGGAGTGGCAGTAGACCCTCAAAAGGTGGAGGCCATCACCAAGTGGCCGACACCGAAGAATGCCACGAAGATTAGAAGTTTTCTGGGTTTAGCAGGGTATTATAGGAAGTTCGTGCAAGACTTCTCAAAAATCGCCACCCCGTTGACCAATTTGACTCGGAAGTCAATAAAGTTCGCATGGTCGGAAAAATGTGAGCAAGCATTCCAGGAATTGAAGAAGAGGCTTACCTCGGCCCCTATTCTTGCCTTACCTCAAGGGAACGAGGGTTTTGTCATCTACAGTGACGCATCACATGGTGGATTAGGTTGTGTGCTCATGCAGGATGGGAAGGTAATTGCATATGCATCCAGGCAACTGAAGACGCATGAGAAGAATTACCCCACTCATGACCTGGAGTTGGCAGCAGTGGTTTTTGCGCTTAAGATTTGGAGGCATTATCTTTATGGAGTACACTGCGAGATATTCACACACCATCAGAGTTTGAAGTATCTTTTCACACAGAAGGAGCTCAACCTCAGGCAGACAAGATGTTTAGAGTTCCTGAAGGATTACGATGTGAATTTTCAATATCATCCCGGAAAGGCAAATGTGGTGGCTGATGCCCTGAGTAGAAGACCGTATCCTGCTATAAACCACTTGATGACGATGCCGCACGAGTTGTGCGAGGAGTTTAGGAGATTGGAGATTAATGTGGTAACACCAGGAGGAAAGTCGACAATGCCATGGAATTACAACCTACTCTAATGGAGGTGATCAAGAGAACCCAAGAACTGGACATACAGCTTGTCAAGATACGGGAAGAAGTGTTGCAAGGGAAGGCCCCTGACTTTGTGATCCACGAAGACGGTACATTACGGTTTCATAACCGCATCTGTGTACCCAATATGGAGTAGCTGAAAAGGAGGATTCTAGAAGAGGGACACAATACGCCATATTCAAGCATCCGTGGGAAATAAGTTGTACAAGGATCTTAAACAGATGTTCTGGTGGAGTAATATGAAACAAGAAGTGGCAGACTTTGTGGCCAAGTGTCTTACTTGCCAGCGAGTCAAGGCAGAGCATCAACGACCAGCCGGACTTCTGCAACCGTTAGACGTCCCTGAGTTGAAATGGGATTCGATATCAATGGATTTTGTGATAGGTCTACCAAGGATCAGGTGGAAACACAATGCAATATGGGTGATTGTAGATCGTTTGACCAAGTCAGCTCATTTCCTAGCCATCGCCAATAATTGGTCCCTAGATCAGCTAGCTCAAGCCTACGTAAGGGAGATTGTAAGGTTACACGGAGTACCCAGTTCTATAGTCTCAAACAGGGATACCAGATTCCAGTCTGGTTTTTGGAAAAAGTTACAAGAGGCGTTTGGCACAAAGCTCAAGTTCAGCACCGCTTTTCACCACCACGAGATGGATGACGAGAGGACCATCCAAACCCTCGAAGATATGCTGCGAGCATGCGCTTTAGATTTCAAAGACTCGTGGGATGATGAGTTGACTCTCATTGAGTTTTCATACAACAACAGCTACCATGCTAGCATAGGGATGTCACCCTTCGAAGCTTTGTATGGAAGGAGATGTAGAACTCCCCTATGTTGGCAGGACATCGATGAAGCTCTAACGATCGGACCGGACCTAATACAGGCCACTACTCAGAAGGTTCGAATCATTCAAGACAAGATGAAGGCAGCACAAAGTCAACAAAAGAGTTATGCTGACAGAAGGAGAAGGCCCCTGGCTTCAGTGCATCCAGGGGGAAATAAGTTGTACAAGGATCTTAAACAGATGTTCTGGTGGAGTAATATGAAACAAGAAGTGGCAGACTTTGTGGCCAAGTGTCTTACTTGCCAGCGAGTCAAGGTAGAGCATCAACGACCAGCCGGACTTCTGCAACCGTTAGACGTCCCTGAGTGGAAATGGGATTCGATATCAATGGATTTTGTGATAGGTCTACCAAGGACCAGGCGGAAACACAATGCAATATGGGTGATTGTAGATCGTTTGACCAAGTCAGCTCATTTCCTAGCCATCGCCAATAATTGGTCCCTAGATCAGCTAGCCTGCTTCACGTAAGGGAGATTGTAAGGTTACGAGTACCCGGTTCTATAGTCTCAAACAGGGATACCAGATTCGATGCCGTTTCGGAAAAAGTTACAAGAGGCGTTTGGCACAAAGCTCAAGTTCAAAGACCGCTTTCACCCACTACGGATGCATGACAGAGAGGACCATCCAAACCCTCGAAGATATGCTGCGAGCATGCGCTTTAGATTTCAAAGACTCGTGGGATGATGAGTTGACTCTCATTGAGTTTTCATACAACAACAGCTACCATGCTAGCATAGGGATGTCACCCTTCGAAGCTTTGTATGGAAGGAGATGTAGAACTCCCCTATGTTGGCAGGACATCGATGAAGCTCTAACGATCGGACCGGACCTAATACAGGCCACTACTCAGAAGGTTCGAATCATTCAAGACAAGATGAAGGCAGCACAAAGTCGACAAAAGAGTTATCTTGTGAGGAGAAGACCCTTGGAGTTCGAGGTAGGAGAATATGTGTTTTTACGTGTTTCACCCACGAAGGGAGTTATGAGATTCGGCCAGTCGGGGAAGTTGACACCAAGGTTTATCGGGCCATACCCAATTTTGGAACGCATCGGGGAAGTCGCATACAAGTTACAGCTGCCGGGAGAACTCCCCAGAGTGCACAATGTCTTCCATGTGTCACAACTCAGGAAATATGTTCCGGACCCGACCCATGTGATTGATCCCGAGCCACTTCAACTGCAAGAGGATCTGAGCTATGAAGAGCAACCGCTAGAGATACAGGACCGTAGAGAAAAACAGCTTAGGAGGAAAGTAGTTCCCTTGGTAAAAGTACGATGGGCGAATCATACCACAACGGAAGCAACCTGGGAAACAGAAGACGAAATGAGGAAGAAGTACCCTCACTTGTTCCAAGACTATATGCGTCAAGTTTCGGGGACGAAACTTCTTTTAAGAAGGTAATGTTGTAAAACCTCGAGTTTTAGGAGGGATGGAACCGTTAGTTTCCTTACCGGACCGTTAGGGTTAAGTTTAAGTTTAAGTTTAAGTTTCGAGGACGAAACTTCTTTTAAGAAGGTAATGATGTAAAACCCCAAAAAAAAAAAAATCCAACGATGTTGACCGTGACGTCGTTAATAGAATAGGTTTGACTTCGTTATTTACTGTTGTTCGTAATGTGTTTATTTATGCTAACGCTTGAGCTCGTAGGACCGTTGAGGGGCTAACAAGGGTAGAATAGTAATTTTCGCTGGCTAATATTATTATGTGATTAATTACGTGAATATTATTTGCTATGTGATTATATGATTATTAGTATTAATATTATTATTACTATTATTAGTAATTCCTTAATTTTTTTTTAGCTTAATGGATTGGGTTAGGAATAGGATTAGTTAATTGGGCCTAATTAAATGGGTAATATATATACACCTCTCCTTCCCCTCTCAAACCCTAATCCCTCTCAATACCAAACCCTAACCCTACAACCTCTCCTCCCTCTCTCCGTCCTTCTCTCGCCCAGCGGCCCCAGCCACCAGCACCGCCGCCCTAGCCACCGCCGGCAACCACCCCGGCCCCCACCATCGCAGACACCACCGCTCTTTTCCCTCTCCTTCCTCTTCCTCTCTCTCTTCCTTTTCTTTTCGTTCGTTCCTTCGCACTCGGACGACCACCAGACGCCACCACCGTCGCCACCACCGTCGCCGTCGCTGCCTCATCCCCAGGCGACCCTCGCACTGCCGCCCAACGTCGCCGGAGTCGGGCTTGGAAATGCGCCAGAGCGAGGAAACTGCCGCACCGCCGCCGAAATCGACGTCGAACACCCCCTCGTCGCTGCCTCGACCGTCGCACCACCCCCTCGTCGCCGCCTCGACCGTCGCACCACCCCCTGCCGACCGCCGCCCAGAACCACCGAGAAACACCCCTGCGTAAACCCTAACCCTAACCTGATTCTTTTTCCTTTTCTTTTTCTGTTATTTTTCTTGTTTTATATTAAAATCTGATTGTATATATTTGTAATTATTATTGTTATTAATTTCTGTAATTTTTGTAATTAGGGGAAATTAATTGTAATTATTTTCTTGGTTGTAATTATGTGTAACTTATTTGTTATGTGTAATTAGTTAATTGTTATGTGTAATTTTTTATGTTGTAAATTGTAATTAGATTAGGTTGTAATAGTTAATTATTAGGTTTAAAAGTAGTTCTTTAGTATTCTTTATATTCTCTATATGAATCTTTTAGACCAAAATATTATTGTATGTACAAATTTGAAAATTTATTACCTATGTTAATTCTTGAATGTTTAGTTATTAAATCGTTATGTTCTTTATTGTTTCTTAAAAGAAAATCTTGTTTAAGTTGCTAAATAAATTAGGTTGACTTAATAAAAGTATAATTCTTGCTTAGTAATTCTTGAATTCTTGAATAGTAGTTAAGAAATTTACATATTGATCTCTTTTAAAAGTTATCCATGATTAAGTTGTTAAGTGAATTAAATTTGTTTAACTATTAAAAGTTCAACTTTGTTAGTAATTCACGTTTCTTGTTAAATCTTGATTCTTGAAAATTAATTAGGTTTCTTGTTTCATTAAGTTAAATATTATATGATCTTTTACTTTTTCTTAGGGTTCATTCATGTTTAATTCATGTTTAATCTTGATTAAATAATTTAGGATTGTTGTTTTACTAAGGATTCGATTCTCGTTTATTAATTCATGATGCTTGATTTAAATCTTGTAAAAGAGATTAGTAGTTTAAATATTATATGCACTTTATTTTTATTCATATGTTCTCTTAGTCTTTCTTGAATCTTGATTAAAGAGACCCACATGTTATAATCATCCTTGTTAATTCTTGGAACCTTGAATTAGAATAATGTAGAATTCTTGTTAAGATAATGTTATAATTATATCATGCATGACTTTAGGGTTGGTGACAACATTAAAGTGATTTTCATGTTTTCTAAATTAAGTTTACTTCTACAAGTTTAATTGTTGGACCTAAGTTGAGTTGGACTTCCTATCTTAGACCCTAAGTATCGTTTTAAGCCCAAGTTAGAACCCCAAGACCGATTAGTAAAAGTTAGAACCGAAATAACTAAATTATTAAGAACCGGTAGCGGGTCAGTTTCGTTAGTGTCTAAAGATCGAGTCACCACGGTTAGTGTAGTTGTCTTTTGATCAAACCCTTTCGACTGGAGGTTCCCTTAGATGTTAGGAACCATAGGAATTTTGCGGATTGTACGTTTGATTTGTATAGCCCGAGTTATAACCGTTTTACCGGAACCTGTCAGAACTGGACCAATGGGAAAGAAGGATGTTTTTGGAGTCCTTCGGGACTAAGTTGGGCTTAACCATCAACATTGAAGTTTTAGTAGACATCCCGATGTTTCCGAAAAGTCCAGAACCAGCCCCGTAGGATGTCGGGAAGTCGAGTTGTGACCCGTTTTATGTGAACGTTATAATCTGCCCTCTGCTTGCTTCTTTTTTTTATAATAATTGTTGAGTGAAAATAATATGTGATCTTGTTATGTGTTTTCTTGGAGGTGTTAAGTGTAATTTCGTAAATGATAGGAACCTAAGTGTTCCTAGGGGATGGGTTAGGTAGTTAATAGTTAATACTAACATCGTTAGAACGCGTTTTGATTAGATAATTACTTTTATTCTAGGCCCGAGTTAGTGCGAGACGTTAGTGAGCTCAAGTGTGTTCTTCTTTTGCTGTGCTGTGAAGTATATCAGGTAATTGTCTATGCTCTAATCCCCACCGGGATGCTCTTTAAATGTGTTTTGATGTTTTATAATCTATTTTGAGAATTGCATCCCGAAAGGGGACTTTTGTGGAAATACGACCATCTGTTTTGATAATCTTTTTGATTCGATTGTGATTTTGGTTTACTTGAGTTGAGAAATTGGATGGTCTTTTATTCGAAGTTTTGTTAATGGTTTTGATAACTTGGGATGGTTTGACTTGAGAGTCGTGAGTTGAGTTTGAATATTGTATAAATAATTCAAGTGGAAACGTTAAGCGGGTTTCGGGGGATAACCTGTTGTGCAGGTGTAACAACCTGCAGGGTTATGGACCAAGAGATCGGGGCTTCCTCCCCTGATATAGGATAGTATTTGATGCCTTTGGTAGGCGATGTTCTTGATGCCTTTGGTAGGCGATATCATTGATGCCTTTGGTAGGCGATGTTCTTGATGCCTTTGGTAGGCGATGTTTTTATGCCTTTGGTAGGCGATGTTATTTATGCCTTTGGTAGGCGACGTTCTTGATGCCTTTGGTAGGCGATGTTACTTTAAGTGATTTGGTATCCCGCCCGCAAATTAAAATATGGATTGGATGGGTTGAGGAAACAGTATGGGATTAAAGGTTTGTAAAACGTTTGATTTGATCCCTCTCCCTAAAATGAATTGAAATGAACTTAAACTGTTTTAAACGTTAGGGGTAGACATTATTTAGATTTCCCCCTCATTTTTGAAATGTTTTGTTTTCAGGTGAAGATCTAAATGCTGGGGACGGGAATTAGAAGTGAGGACGACGAGTCTAGAAGTCCTTGAAACTTTCTATTTTGTTTTCGTTATGATGTCTTAAAGTTTGGTTTTAAGTTGTTAGTAGTTACCGTTAGCAGACAGTTATGTTTTTCCTTTCTCGCCTTGTGTTCCTTCGGGGATACGACAGTGACGCCCAAACTGAATTTGAAGTCTTCCGCTAAGTTTTGTCTGTTAACGTTAGTTTGACTTTGACTTTTCTATAATTGAATTTCCGGGGCGTTACAATATATATATATATACATATATATATATATATATATATATATATATATATATATATATATATATATATATATATATATACAGATATATATATATATATATATATATATATATGTACAGATATATATATATATATATATATATATATGTACAGATATATATATATATATGTAAAACCCCGAAAAATCCAAAGATGTTGACCGTGACGTCGTTAGTAAATTAGGTTTGACTTCGTTATTTATTATTATTCGTTTGTATTTATTTTTGCTAACACTTGAGCTCGTAGGATCGTGAGAGACTAACAAGGGTATATCGGTAGTTTCAACGGTTTAGTATTATTAGTTTTACTCTGTTTAAGTATTATTATTAATATTACTGTGTTATACGATTAATGTTGTGAATATAAATGGCTATGTGATTACTATTAATATTATTATTAGTATTAGTATTATTATCACTATTATTAGTATTATTAGTTTTTTTTAGAAAAATAAGGTTTTTAATTGTTTTAGTTGGGTTGGGTTAGGAGTGTTATTTGGGCCTAATTAAATGGGTAGTATAAAAACCTCTTTTCTCTCCCTCACACCCTAATAACAATCAAAACCCTAACCCTAGCCATCACTCTCCTCTCCTCTCCCCCTCTCTCTCTCTCTGCCGTCCCATCCGGACGCCACCGCCGCTGGCCGGAGCACCGGCAACCGCAACCATCACTCTTCTTTTCACCTTCTCTCTCTCGAGCCCTCTTTTTCTTTCCCTCTGTTCGACCGCCCTAGCCGCGCCACCACCACCGCAACCGTCGCTCTTATCCTCCGTGTCGTCGCAGCCACCAGTCGACACCACTGCAACCGCCGTCGAAGCCGCCACCAGCCGCCTAGACCCGGTCGCAATAGTTGGAAGACGGTCGGTTGCTGCTCGTGCTACTGCTATTCGAACCCGAACGCCGACGACAACCCTTGCGACCACCTCCTCGCCGCCGACTCCGACGCGCCCGCCCTCGACGACACCGCACTACCACCCTAAACCCTAAACGTAAACCCTAACCCTAAACCCTAACTGATTGATATATTTTTGATATTTTTCCTTTTCTTTTTCCTTTTCCTTTTCTGTTTTTAATTTCAAAATTCAATTGTTTTATTAATTATTGAATTGTATTATTTATTTATGACTAGTTTTGTAATTAGGAAAATTATATGTAATCTTGTTCTTAATTGTAATTATGTGTAATTGTTATCTAATATGTGTAATTGTTAGTATTAGGGTTGTAATAATTGGTTATTAGGTTTTAAAGTGGTTCGTTAAATTTCTTTATATTCTTTTTATGTTATGTTAGACCACCACAATATTGTATGCACGAATTTTGAGAATTTTTTTACCTAGGTTAATTCTTGAATAATTTACGTAATAAATCGTTATTGTTCTTTAAGATTAAATTGTTGAGTTTGTTTAATAACTTAGTTAACTTACTCCAAGTAATTCTTGTTAATAAAATCTTGAATTCTTGATTTAGTTAGTAAAAGAATTGGTTGTTGGGTTTTCTTGATTAGTAGTTACTTGTCATATTATACCTTATGTTATATTTCCTAAAGACCTCCTTGAATCTTGATTAAAGAAACCACATTTTTAACCACCTTTTAGTTTTCCTTGAAATTCTTGCTTTACTGTTATAACCTTGTAAATAATTCATGTTTAAGTATTATATTTCTTGTTTGATTTTAGGATTGATTAAAATTAGTAAAGTGTTTCCATGTTTTCTAAATTGGGTTATTGTTAAAAGTTTAATTGTTGGACCTAAGTTAAGTTGGACTTTATACCTTAGACCCTAGTTACTATTTTGAGCCCAAATTAGAACCCGGAGATCAATTGGTAAAAGTTAGAACCGAAATTACAAATTTATTAAGAACCGGTAACGGGACAGTTTTGTTAGTGTCCAAAGATTGGGTTGCCACGATTGGTATAGTTACTCTTTGACAGAACCCTTTTAACTGGAGGTTCCCTTAGATGTTAGGAACCATAGGAATTTTACGGATCGAACGTTTGATTTGTATAACCCGAGTTATAATCTTTTTACCAGAACCTGTCAGATCTGGACCAATTGGGAAGATGGGTGTTTTTAGAGTCCTTCGGGACTGATATGGGCTTGGTCATCAACATAGACGTTTTAGTAGACATCACGAGGTTTCCGAAAAGTCCAGAACCAGACCCATAGGATGTCGGGAAGTCGAGTTGTGA